>CP136066.1:39081316-39681316 GCA_032622095.1 Siphonodentalium dalli | reverse complement strand
CAACAGTCTAAAATATCTTCGGTCTGTCTCAATAGAACCATACAAATATGGATATCATTGGAACCGGCTCCTTGACCACATTGTGATAGTTACAGTTATGCCCTGTGCCAATGCATTCTCTTATATATGCGAGTCGACCATAGGTCGCCTCGCATATATAAGAGAATGCATTGGCCTAAAAAAAATCTTTTTTTAACACTTTTTACCATTTTTTCTTACATTCTTTAACAATTTTATAATTTTTAATGTGTTAAGCCAATGCATTCTCTTATATATGCGAGGCGACCTATGGTCGACTCGCATATATAAGAGAATGCATTGGCGCAGGGCCCTTCTGTTGGGTAAAGGGTTAAATGTGTCACTTCGCCCTATTTTTGTTACAGGGAGAAGTGACTTCTCTCTCATATACCAGTATTCTTATGTCCCAACAGCATATTTAAAGTATATTTACTTACTACAGTGGAGTTCTTATTCACTATAATGGTTCTATAAATAGATTCTTGTGTTGTATTAAATACTTTTATCACATAATTTGGCCATAAAAGCAGTTTCATAATTATCGGTAATAGACACGTTTAATATCAGCGCGTGCGATGACGTCACGGCGTTCTTCAAATAACTTGCGATCGCTGTAGTTTATGATTGTTGTTTTCGATGAATATTTCGCGTTGCTTCGGGTTTATTTGATCATGTGATAAAATGTATCTCACACTCGTCCTATTTTATACGTAATTTATCAACCTCGTCCTCTAAATTCTATTTGAGCCTCGGTAAACCTCGGCTCAAATCGAATTTAGTGAACTCGGTTGATAAATTCCGTATAAAATAGAAACTCATGTGAGATCCTCTATATAAGATCATATAAGGGTGATGTTGTTGTGTAAATTGAACTTCAAGCATTGTTACTTCTCCCTGATAACAGTCCACTCCTCCCGATTAACCTAACAAGGAGAAGTGACTTCTCCCAATTTGAAACATCTAGACTGATCACTCGTATAGTTCATATTTTCAATATCATTTTTATATGTACGCATTTTTTCCAGGCGAGTTCCAATGGCCCTTTTTCGACCTTAATTCACCTGATTTAACCCTTTGAGTGCCAGGGGCCGATCTTATCGGCCCTAAATCTACAAAATAAGTCTGTTAAAGAATATAAGAATAAATTATTAAAATTGTAAAACATTGTAAACAAACAAAAATTAAACAAAAATTGTTAGGCCAATGCATTCTCTTATATATGCGAGGCGACCTATGGTCGACTCGCATATATAAGAGAATGCATTGGCACAGGGTATATGGGTTGATACAAAAATCGGACCTGGCACTCAAAGGGTTAAAATCAATTTTACAAGTAAACATACAGTTGTATTTATAGCCATGGTCTAGCAATGCTCTTATTCCTATGTTTTATCCTCTCATATTTTGGATGCTCTCCCTTCGTTTTCTTACAGGGGTATTCCTATGTAGCTCCATCAATCATATTTGGAGAAAATACTGTGAGTAGTGAATTACTGAAGAAAACGACAGATCAACAGCCTGACGATAAACAGGTCATATACGCCAGTGTTCTCAAGGTTTGTAATGCTGCGAACCTTAGTCTACCTTATCTCCGACCAATAAACAGGTCATATATGTCAGTTTTCTAAATGTTAGAATTGACCAAGTCTCTAGTCTCCAAACAATAATAACAAGTTCATTTAATTTCATTCTGTGGCATAAAGAAGATTTGATTTATATGGAATTATAAAGATGAAATGTATAGTCCATAAATTTTAACATTTATCAAGTTGATTAGTTTCATTCTAGAATACATCCATATTTCTTACAGTAGTTTGAATGATTGTAGAATTTTTTTTTATTCTTGGGCATAGCAGCGTCTGGAAAAAATGCCCGCGTTGAACCATTTTATTACGATTTTCGACCGATGCTGTCAAATGATAACACGAAAATAGGAAACTAGAAAACGGAAATTAGTTATGTTTCAAACATCGAATATGATAGAAATACAATGGTGTATGTGTTGGTATTCAAAAACAGACACTATGCAACGATAACTACCAGGTATATTGTCACCACAAGCTGCTCAAACCCCAAGTTTATTAAGTCAAATGGTTGGTTGGCTGGTATAAATTGGACGTTGCTAAACTATCACCTCTGCGTACGAAATTACGGACGCAAAACGCACCGGAACGGCGGAATGTAATGTTCAAATATTTCGGCAAGGTAGATAACCCACTTTTCGTAAACAATTCTGAGATTTCCAATTTCAGGAATGCAAACAGGAAAGTAATATGGTGCGTATTGGCGATGTGTATGCTGGTTTAATATAATAGTATTTGAAGTTTTTATGCCTAGCATGTATAGTTACTATAGTTTAGATGGATAAATATTAAAGTATATAGATAGATATAAATAGATATATACTATAAAAAGGTACATACATATATCAAATATATCAACAACAGTAAATTGAAATATTAATTATACCCCCTTTTAAAAAAAAAAGGGGGGTATACTGTTTTGCACCTGTCCGTCCGTCCGTGAGTCCGTCCGTTCCCATAAAATGCCACTTATGTGTCTTCGAAGCCATTCAAATACCATTTGGACTCAAATGATTTCTTATGTGGCTAGTCACATAAGCAACCTCATTTGACAGCTGTAATGTGATCTAAGTGGCCTGAGAAGTCACTTGAAAAAATTGTCCTTTAATAAATTGAAACAATTTGTCCATCAATATGGATGTCCAACCAGTGTTCTATGGACACGGATGGACGGCTTAAGTGGCTAGCAACATTAGCAACCTTATTTACAAATATACAATATTTTTCTTAAGGCCAAAAAAAAAAGATTGTATGTTTCCGATAACGGAGCGAAAAAATTAGGGTAGGTAGTAGGGAATTTTATTTTTTTTAATTTTATTTTGATATTTTCTATCCAGCTTCAGAAATATTGAACTACCCCGACCGAAATGACATAAAATGCCAACTCGGGTTGAGGGGAAAGTATTACTTGATCAACACAGTGGAAATATACATTAAGATTGATAAAAGATCAAACTTACTTCATGCTTATAAAGTATGTTTTTTATTATTCACATACCCGGTACCATATTTTCATAAATTTGGCTATAAACTTGGTACGAAATTAATTTCGCTAACTTTTTATCAGAATTTTACACATAATACCGCCATTATATCGTACTTGTATTGTGACGACTACATCCCATTGTCTGGAGATAGTCATGAGTACACCCAACCTAGCATGCCTGGTTTTTGGAAACAGTAGCTATACATGTACACCTAACATGTGGTGATAACATCTATACATGTACATTTGTACATGTACATGTATATATACAGATAAACACCCACCATGTCTGTTGATAGTGTTCCTATGTTCCATAAGTATGATAAGAGCCAAACAAGGCATAAAGCAGGTATGAGATCCACTCTCAGGAAATTAAAATTGAAAAATGCATGCCCATCAGTCAACAACCCATCACACACCTGGGGGCGTTTTAGTTCAGTCATGAACGTAGTGCGTAGAAGCAGCAATCTGCGAAAGCGTGCTGGAAGCAGCAATCTGCGAAAGCGGTCATGTTGACCTAGGGGCGTTTGAGACAGCAATCACTTCAAGGTCACTTTTCACAGGGTTATGTTAGAAACCATGTGTTTTGAACACTAATGACCATCAATATTTATGTGCATCAGTGGTAAAAATTTTTGACTTTTTCTCAAAATATCAATAAAAAGATTAGGGTCGGCGGGTTATTTTTAGGGTCGGTCGATGTACGGAAACATAGCATCTTTTTTTTTTGGCCTAATCACTCTTTATTTCTTAATGAACTCTCTAAATTGTGAATGAAGGGTTGAAAAAATACAATCTGCTGACTACTTCACATGCGCCAACCTTAAGTCACAGAATACATTGACACTTGATTTGCAGCCTCGCAAGTAGCATTTCGTGAGAACCCCTTTTGAAGCCACGTAAAAACAATAGTCACACCATTTTTTCTAGCCACTTAAGTTTGTGGACACATAAGGGGCAAAATGTGGGTCCGTCCGATGTCTGTTCGTGTCATAACTTGAACAGTAGTGCTCGGATCTCAATGAAATTAGGTATGGATGTTCACTATTATGAGGACATTAAATAGAGGGTTCCATCGTTTTGTTTGGATTTTCCATTCTAGAGTTATTGATCTTTGTTTATCTGGAAATAGTGGCTTTTTGGTCCGTCTGGTGTCTGTTCATGTCGTAACTTCAACAGTTGTGCTGGGATCTCAACCAAATTTGGTGTGGATGTTCACAACTATGAGGACATTAAATAGAGGGTTCCATCGTTTTGTTCGGATTTTCCATTCTAGAGTTATACATCTTTGTTCATCTGGAAATGTTGGCTTTTTGGTTCGTCTTGTGTCTGTTCATGTCGTAACTTCGACAGTTGTACTGGTATCTCAATGGGATTTGGTATGGATGTTCACTACTATGAGGACATTAAAAAGAGGGTTCCATCGTTTTGTTCCGCTTTTCCATTCTAGAGTTATTCATCTTTGTTCATCTGGGAATGTTGGCTTTTTGGGCCGTCTGGCGTCTGTTCATGTCGTAACTTCAACAGTTGTGCTGGGATCTCAATGTAATTTGGTATGGATGTTCACTGCTATGAGGACATTCAATAGGGGGTTCCATTGTTCTGTTCTGCTTTTCCATTCTAGAGTAATTCATCTATGTTTATCTGGAAATGTTGGCTGTTTGATCCATCCGATGTCTGTTCAGCTCTAACTTGGAACAGTAATGCTCGGATCTCAATGAAATTTTGTATGGATGTTCACCACTATGAGGACATTTAATGGCACATTCAAATGTTTGTTTTGCTTTTTTGTTCTATAGTTATTCATCTTTGTTTATATGAAAATGCTGATTTCTGGGTCCATATGTCTGAGTATAGCCATCATAAGTTATAGATGTGCCCACACTAGGCGGTATGCCACGAGGGGGTATGCACCGGACGACAGTCCATCTCTTGTTGTACATTTATATCATTCTGGTAAATCCCTATATGATGTACGGAGAGTACAATGTCATATATTTATGTAATTCTTTATTCCAGATTTGATGTAATAATGTGATAATTGGCCAATTTTTATAGTGGAATACATTAGTTTATATCAAAACAATGTTCTCCTTACATTTTCTTAACCTGGGAAGGCATAATAACCCATGCTAACTATGGGCATTATCCCCATAACAAAAAATAAAAATAAAACCCTCGCTCATCGATTCTCAAAAAAAATTGTCCGAGAATCAAAACACTTTTTTTTTTTGGCCTAAGAGATAATTTTTTTTTTTCAGGAGTCGCCTTTCTTTCATTTGTATGAACTGGATCTAAAGAGCGAACCATTAGGAGACGGCAGCTTCTCAATATGTCGGTAAGTGATAGACACACTTTCTATAGAAATCTCACACGGTTAGCCATTTCGTTACTAATGGATTCCCACATTCAGTTTTCAAAGTATATACTGGAATAGATCAATATTATTCCCCATATGTTGTCTGACATGTTCATGTCCTCTGGATTCCTTGCTAAACCAAGCCCGTAACCAAGGGGGTTCGTACCCTTCGAACGAACGGCCCTTTTTCCTGCATGTGCCCGGTGGTGGTGGTTACTGTTCGGGCGAATGTGTCATGTGCAGCAGTTCACCTAACAGTAATTGCTGAGCGGTACCTCCCTTTGAACGAACGACTTATATAAATATAGTCATATACAATTAAGCCATGTCCCTCCACCTTGATCAAAACGGTTCGAAATATCATGCCCGACACAACAATAGTTGGAAATTTCACACGAAAAAATAGGTTGAAATCGTTTTCGTAGATCGTTTTCCAACAATCTATTGTTAGATTATTAGTGGGGAATATTTTGTTTTTGACCATCATTTGCATATTTTCCTACTTTTGATTCAAATTTTGGACCGAAATGACCAACCTTATAGGGGGTGTCAGCTGGTTTGAAGTTTCTAACACTCGGAAACCTTTAGGCTTTCTAAATTTTCTCACACTGGGCGAACCATGCATGGTCAGCCCAGTGTGTCCTGGTCCCTCCCATATGGTCAGTTAAAAACTTATAATTAAATTAAAAAAACAAATCAGGGGGGGGGGGGGGATTCCCTGCATATAGACTACTATAGTTGTTAGGATTTAGCAACTTTCAGGTTCAGGTCACAAACTTGTCTGATACTGGTTTGAACAATGTTCGGCCCAATGGATTCTCCCCCACAAGACAATTGGTTCATTCAGAATAGCTAGGCTATATAGATACCATTCAAATCCAGGCCTATGTCAGGGCGGATCTAAATTACGCTGTTTGCATCGTATTTTTCGGGGAAAAAAACCCTAACCCCCCCCATCAATGCGATAAGGGGACACCCTCTCTCGTCGCTTTGCAGCTCGTGTCCAATGCCCTCATTATAATAAATTATATGACGAACTGTCTTTGCTAGTGGCTGGCTACGGACTTGTAAACTATAATCTTATATACTGGAATGGTCTATTATTCATTCGGAGGAGTGTTCAGGAAAAATGGAGACAACAGAGTTGAACAGACAGAAAAAAGGTAGTACAAGTGGAGAAGGATTCCTATTTATGGGTGGGAAAATTCAGATAATAAGTTCAATAGAGGGTGTTTGTTTAAAGACATATTATGGACTTGTTCGGGTGTGTGAAACTGATAAATTGATACTCAGGGGCTATGCCAACTGGGAAAATGTAGCATTCCGATAACCTAACGCAAATGATTTCGCCATCGATACTCATTGCCTTTGATAAATACATAAGACTGACGTTGTGTGTTGTAAATTTGGATTAATATTCATAAATATAACTACTTTGAGCAATATCATTCTCCATTTCTATTTGATCACCCAACCGGTGTGCTTCACATGACTTTAACTTATAATCTGAACTTTTTCTAAGGGAGCTGCTCATAATGAGTATTCATTTAAGAAAAGGTGAATCATGCGAATGTTAAGGCATGGATAATTAATTTTATGTTTAGTGTCAATTGTCGTATTTCCATTTTTGGCAGAAAATAAATAACTCATTTGATTAATTATTGCCATAAGGATATTTATCACATAATTTGCCAATAAAAACAGTTTCATAATTATCGGTAAGACACACGTTCAATATCAGCACGTGTGATGACGTCACGCCGTTCTTCAAATGACTTGCGATTGCTGCAGTTTATGATTGTTGTTTTCGATGAATATTTCACATTTACTTGATCATGCGATAAAAGGTATCTCACACTCGTTCTATTTTATATGTAATTTATCAAACTCATTCACTAAATTCTATTTGAGCCTCGGTAAACCTCAGCTCAAATTGAATTTAGTGCACTTGGTTGATAAATTCCATATAAAATAGAAACTCATGTTAATAGATCCTCTATTTATCCACCGCTCACTACCTCTATTGCCTACATAAAGCCTGCATAATAAACGTTACGTTTATTACGTCAAGGTAGCTTTATTAGGTCAACGTAGCTTTATTAGGTTAGTACTACTTTTATGACGTAATTTGATATGCAAATTGCGCAGGTAACTAGGGACGTCAACCGGCCTTAATGACGTCATTGTGATTTCAGAACGTTATTATCGTGTATAATTCACTAAAATAATTCGTAAAATGATATATGTTTTAGCTCTAAAACGTCTATAAATCATCAGAACAAGGTCTGCTTATAATAAATGTAAAAATGCAAATGAACTATTTCGCTCTAAGCTGCACTCCGGTTTTCACACGTTATGAATACTAATTGGCCTTGACCTAATAAATGTAATGGCGTCATCGAAGTAACGAATGTTTAACTGAGGAAAATGACATATTTACCTCACAAAAGGCAAGTTTTGTGCGATGGATAAATAAAATATGTAGCTAATGTCATCGCTTAAACTGTTAATGTCCGCTCGGGGGATTTGGCATCTATTGGACTTGGCAGAGCCTCGCCCAATAGATGCTCAAATCCCCCTCACGGACATAAACAATTTAAGCGACGACACTAGCTACATATTCTATATATATCTCATTGAAGTATCAACCCAAAAATACCTTTGAAGCTGGAAGTAATCAGAATTTTATGTTGACATTGCCACAGTGTCACTTTCTGCTATGACTAAATTCTTACACTCAATGTTTCACCATACATATATCTAATACATGTAGCATGTTTAATGTTTCACCATACATATATCTAATACATGTAGCATGTTTAATGTTTCACCATACATATATCTAATACATGTAGCATGTTTAATGTTTCACCATACATATATCTAATACATGTAGCATGTTTCACCATACATATATCTAATACATGGAGCATGTTTAATGTTTCACCATACATATATCTAATACATGTAGCATGTTAATGTTTCACCATACATATATCTAATACATGTAGCATGTTTCACCATACATATATCTAATACATGTAGCATGTTTCAATGTTTCACCATACATATATCTAATACATGTAGCATGTTTAATGTTTCACCATACATATATCTAATACATGTAGCATGTTTTGTATGTTTTATTGTTAACATTTGCAGGAAATGTAGACATAGGAAGACCAACTTGCAGTATGCTGTTAAAATCATCAGTCGAAGGAAGAATTGCTGGAACCGGGAAGCTCAGATGCTCAAATTGTGTCAAGGTCACCAGAATATTGTCAACCTGATAGACGTCTTCTATGATGAGGTAAATTTTATTTAACTCCTGTTACCATTATGTTTCTCATCTGACAAGGACCCCAGTAAGCAACATATTCAACCCTTTCATGAAATGTTGCGTAAACCCTGTGCCAATCCATTCTCTTAAATAGTTCGAGTCCACCATTTAACAAATTTTATAGTATTTTTTATAATTGTTAAAAAATGTAAGAAAAAATGAAAACAAATGCTAAATATTTGTTAAAGAATGTAAGAAATAATGATAAATATGATAAAAAAAATTGAGAGCTTTCCGATGAATGGCAACAAGCCATATTTCCGAATAAATCGTGAAAAGTTACCCATAATTCTGCTGTGGTTAAGGAGTCGATTATTTAGGGCATTACTGTATAACTAGGCTTCTCTTTCGAAACTCATTTCTTATTTCCGATCCTATAGCTTCATGCATATCTGGTACTAGAGCTGTTAAAAGGTGGAGAGTTGTTAGAGCGGATACGTAAAAAGAAGACATTCACAGAACCTGAGGCGGCCGGGATTATGGAGAAGTTAGTTCATGCGGTGGAATACATGCATTGTCGGGGCGTCGTCCACCGAGATCTGAAGCCAGAGGTTCGTTCCCCTTGATTTGTGAATGTATTCTCCCATTTAGTTATACATTTACCGCATTGATTTTTTTGCCCACATTGATCATTTTTATCATGGATGAAAAAAATTGCCTTGTGGATCTTCATAGAAAACAACTAAAATTTGGCATTCAAACAGTAGAAAAACACAAGAGAAACCCATAAAGTAGATTGTAGAGTAAAATATGTACAATTTAATAACTTGTGAATAACTAGGGTTAATGCAATGGCCCACAGAGATGCAATACCCTGACAAAATCCTGAACGAATTCGAAAATTGATCTACCATTTGAAGATTAAAATATCTAATCGTGGCATATTCTGGTGGCAAAATGAAATGAAACAAGCTGGGAAAGCTGTTCAAAAGATTATATAAGGATGTTACATCTGTTGTTCTGGAGGTGGAAACTAATACAATTTCCGAAAAAGTTACATTTTTCCATTAGTTCTGCAAGAGAAAGTTACTGCGGGAAGCTTCAGTTGTGTTTATAACTTTGCTTTGTTCTGTTTTACCTGGTTTCAAATTCTGTGAAATCAGGACAACCCCAATCCAGAAGTTTTCCCAAATTCACCCTCCGGGGACCTCATTCTGCTTACAACTCAGCAGAATGAGGTTCCCAGAGGGTGAACTTGGTGATGCTAGCCCGCTATGCTGGGTAGCATCACTAAATTCACCCTCTGGGGACCTCATTCTGCAAATGACAGGCACACTATTTCAAGGCTTGTTTCTGTGACGGTCTGACACTGGGCCAAATGGCCAACAAAATGAGGGAGTTGGCTATTACATTACATATCTCTAGTATTTCAGTTTAGGTTCCTTATGCAGGATTGTACGTAGTAGGAGGCCTAGTCATTCATCAATGTGATATGGAATAAAACAAATAATAAAATCCTTCCCCCCCACACTGATCTGTCTGTCCATCTGTCCATTCACTTTTGGTTTCCGAATGGTAACTTTAGATTGTCTCAACTGAATGGAATTAAATTTTGTGGGTTTACTAGCACAAAATACAGGTCAAGTTCAAATTCGGGTTCCGCCCGGCTATTGTCACCAGAGTTATGGCCCTTTGTAGGAATTACCACAGGCGTATTTTGCCATGCCCTGGCGATGCTCTTGTTCAACTTAGAATTCAACTGATTTTATTTTCCGACCGATAACTCTAGTTTGGATTACTTAATCAGAACCAAAGTTGGATGGAACCGAAATCTGAACGTGGCCTGTATATTTGGCTGAGAAATACACCGGTTTATTAGGGTTCCGTCCAATCAATTTTACATGAGTTACGGCCGTTTTTTAACTTAGAATTCACCTGATTTATTAAAAATTTTACAAGTAAAGAGATGCTCTTGTTAATGAATTTATTTAAATCCATTTCAGAACATTATATTCACTGATGATTCAGACTCAGCAGAGATTAAAATTGTTGATTTTGGGTTTGCTCAGTTTAACCCTGATCACCAGTCGATGAACACGCCTTGTTTCACGCTTCCATATGCCGCACCCGAGATTCTAAAACAGACGTCGCCGACACCTCAGACTAAGTCGGGTTATGACGAGGCCTGCGATCTCTGGAGTCTCGGTGTCATATTGGTAAGTAATGCTTGAGCCCTGAACTAATAATATAGCTCTTATCCCCTTAATATAAGGGGCTCTAAGTACTGGACATTATTAAAGATGCATTATCTAAATAACGCTCCCTAAATTACAATTTTTTTGGCTTCGGGGTTAAAATTATTTGATTCGAGTCAAGGAACCCCACCCATCAAAAGTCAGAGTGATCAGATATTGATTTTTTAAGTTTGTTATTTCTCGAGATGTGCAATTATTTGATGCCATAGTTGACAGTGGTTAGCATTATTTTGTTGCAATAAATCGATTCTGATAACTAAAGCGTATTTTGTAGAAATGATGTTGTTGATGATATGGGGACCATCTGATCGAATTGAGTACCTTAAAGGAGTGTTCAGACGTGTCTGTTGCATACAATTGTTGACAGTTGACACAATCCGTTGAGAGTTTCTTGTTTTCTGATGGTCATGATTATTATTCAGTACCTGATATTATCCAGAAGAGTTCATTGTTTTTGGATGATCATGGTTATTTTTCAGTACACGATGTTATCTGGGAGAGTTCCATGTTTCTGATGGTCATGGTTATTTTTCAGTATACAATGTTATCCAGAAGAGTTCATTGTTTTTGGATGATCATGGTTATTTTTCAGTACACGATGTTATCTGGGAGAGTTCCATGTTTCTGATGGTCATGGTTATTTTTCAGTATACAATGTTATCAGGGAGAGTTCCTTGTTTTCTGATGATCATGGTTATTTTTCAGTACACGATGTTATCCAGAAGAGTTCATTGTTTTTGGATGATCATGGTTATTTTTCAGTACACGATGTTATCTGGGAGAGTTCCATGTTTCTGATGGTCATGGTTATTTTTCAGTATACAATGTTATCAGGGAGAGTTCCTTGTTTTCTGATGATCATGGTTATTTTTCAGTACAGGATGTTATCAGGGAGAGTTCCATGTTTCTGATGGTCATGGTTATTTTTCAGTATACAATGTTATCTGGGAGAGTTCCTTGTTTTCTGATGATCATGGTTATTTTTCAGTACACGACGATGTTATCAGGGAGAGTTCCATGTTTCTGATGGTCATGGTTATTTTTCAGTATACAATGTTATCAGGGAGAGTTCCTTGTTTTCTGATGATCATGGTTATTTTTCAGTACACGATGTTATCAGGGAGAGTTCCATGTTTCTGATGGTCATGGTTATTTTTCAGTATACAATGTTATCAGGGAGAGTTCCTTGTTTTCTGATGATCATGGTTATTTTTCAGTACACGATGTTATCTGGGAGAGTTCCATGTTTCTGATGGTCATGGTTATTTTTCAGTATACAATGTTATCAGGGAGAGTTCCTTGTTTTCTGATGATCATGGTTATTTTTCAGTACACGATGTTATCTGGGAGAGTTCCATGTTTCTGATGGTCATAGTTATTTTTCAGTATACAATGTTATCAGGGAGAGTTCCTTGTTTTCTGATGATCATGGTTATTTTTCAGTACACGATGTTATCAGGGAGAGTTCCATGTTTCTGATGGTCATGGTTATTTTTCAGTATACAATGTTATCTGGGAGAGTTCCTTGTTTTCTGATGATCATGGTTATTTTTCAGTACACGACGATGTTATCAGGGAGAGTTCCATGTTTCTGATGGTCATGGTTATTTTTCAGTATACAATGTTATCAGGGAGAGTTCCTTGTTTTCTGATGATCATGGTTATTTTTCAGTACATGATGTTATCAGGGAGAGTTCCATGTTTCTGATGGTCATGGTTATTTTTCAGTATACAATGTTATCAGGGAGAGTTCCTTGTTTTCTGATGATCATGGTTATTTTTCAGTACACAATGTTATCAGGGAGAGTTCCATGTTTCTGATGGTCATGGTTATTTTTCAGTATACAATGTTATCTGGGAGAGTTCCTTGTTTTCTGATGATCATGGTTATTTTTCAGTACACGACGATGTTATCAGGGAGAGTTCCATGTTTATGATGGTCATGGTTATTTTTCAGTATACAATGTTATCAGGGAGAGTTCCTTGTTTTCTGATGATCATGGTTATTTTTCAGTATACAATGTTATCAGGGAGAGTTCCATTCCAAGGTGAGAGTAACTTAGAGAGTGCCGTGAGCATCATGCAGAAAATAAAGGAAGGGGAGTTCACTCTGACTGGTCCAGAATTCGACAGCGTTTCAACTCAAGCTAAAGATCTCATAAAAGGTTAGTGCCATCAATACACATTATCACTACAGTGAATTAATCTGGCCGCAATATAGACCCAGTCTACTCGGTCCACAACAGCTTGGGATATTGGTTGGGTGGTTGCTGTTTTGGACTGAGTCCCATGCCGCTGCTCTTCTATAACAGATTTTACGTCCAGAATCGTGCATGGGAGTTATCTTGCTTGTATGTCTTAATATTAGATCGACTGGATGTTTTTTGTATATGAATATAGAGGACAGCCTTTCCAAAACATGATGATATCAAATATGTGTATATTAAAGGTTTGTTGAATGTCAAAGCAAGAACATTTAAAAGTAAACAAAGCCTTGTTTTCAAGATAATTTTGACTTGTCGCACTATCAGAAAATGTATGCAAACAATATATTAAACGATCGTATCATCACTTTACCTTTTTCTATCTTGATAAATGATATATCATTTTGAAGACAGATCAATTGCGGATATGTTAGTTTATTACATTTAGGGGTTCACGCGAATGTCCAGGCTCCACATGTAAATATAGTACGTCTTTTCAATGAAAGTCTTGATCTGGGTGTAAAGTCTGTTATAGAAGAGTAACGGGACGGAATTCGGTCCAAAACAGCATCAACCCAACCGATATCCCAAGCTGCTGTGGACAGAGAAGACTTGGTCTAGCTGTAGTATGTATCATGTCAACTAGAAGAGGTCAGATTGCAGTATCAAATGAGCTGCAATGGCCAGTGATTTGAATCCAGCGGTCTGACCTCTTCAACGAGATGTGATGTGACGACCAGAAAAATTCACTGTATTGATAATATATTTAATCTATGCCATATATTGTCATGTATTAAATCGAAATTACAACGTTGTCTTCTTATAATATCTGAACATTTTTCTGAAAAAGTTGGATGTAAATCTAGAAATTTATTCATATTGGCCAAATGTTCAGATAATAATTAAAAAAAAACGCCCTTAGAATCCTTCAGCTCTTGAATATCTTCGTCTGTCTTTCGTCTGCTAATTTTATGTCTTCGTCTGACTGTTGTTTGCTAATTTATCCTGAACACCCCTCCAAATGAATAATAGGCCATTCCAATGATTACCTTTATATCTGAATGGGAGAAACGATTTCATATAGAAAGGGTTAAATTAAAATTCTCCCATTGATTGATTGAAGGTTAACATAGTTTCAGCAGATAGGTCATATCACAATGAAAAAATGTTCCAATCAGGAATATTCTGGAAGAAATGCATTTAATCTTAAGCAATCAATATCTCGTATATATTTTGAGACTTCCGTATATATATGTGTGTGTGTGTATATGTGTCCTCTATAGACTCCAAAACGGCTGCACCTATTGGGGTCAAACTTCCCATCTAAGGGTAAAAACACACGGGAATCGTCGTCACGGCGTTTTGGAGAAGCTCTGAGCACTCATTCTCCACTCCCAATCACAAAAACGGCACTGCGGGGGTTAATCACGTGATAATTTAATGAGCTTTTGTATATAACGCGTCGCTATAAAAGAGCGTTTGTTTACAATTCAACGCAACGTTATCGCTTGAAATTTAGCATCGAAAAAATTTAATTTCTTTCATCAAAAACATAATTACGTAATTTTAAGAATATGTAAGTATTACACACAGACACACCAAGTCTCAGCTTAAAATTTTGAAAAATAAGAGTTTTATCGACATAAATCGATTTTAATGGGAAATCCTATGTTAAAATTTAGCATCGAAAGAATTTAATTTCTTTCATCTAAAACATAATTACGTGTTGGACTGTGTCATTTTAAGAATATCGTAAGTATTACACGCAGACACACGAAGTCTCAGCTTGAAATTTTGAAAAATAACAGTTTTATCGACATAAATCGATTTGAATGCGTAATCCTTCACCCGCTCAAGAACGAAATGTCTCCCGAGGAGCGCAGCTCCAAGGCATTCGTCCCATGAAAATTCTATGGAAGCAAAATAGTCAACTCGGGACGGGTCAACCGATTGAGCCCAAACTTGCTACCTATGGGTACTTTTGTCCAGAAAGTGTCACGGACGGGTCAAATCGTGACCCCGACATGACATTGACCTTCAAACTGGTCAATTCAAGGTCAAATGGGGTAAAACTGGCGGATTTCTGTACTTTTGTCCGGGGAGTGTTTTGGACGGGTCAAATCATGACCACGACCTGACCTTGACCTACAAAATTTTAAATTCAAGGTCAAATTGGGTAAAACTTGCTGATTTCGACGAAATTTGGTGCAAATGCAGCACAAGTGTCTTGGAACCTGATGCAATTGCTTTTTCGAACAAAGTCATGGGACGAATGCCGCCAGTGGTGGGCTAGTCTATACTATATATTTTGAGACTTCGTATATATATATGTATGTATGTACTTCATAGAATCCAAAACGCGTGTAAAGATTGAGCTCAAACTTCCTATGTAAGTGTCAAATCCCACCGACACGATCGTGGTCGCGGTTTAGAGAAGCTCAGAGCACCCGTTCTCCAATCTCAAATCACCGCAAAGGCACAGCGGGGGTTAATCAAGTGATCATTTAATGAGCGTTTGTTTTTGACGCATCTCTATAAAGAGCGTCTGTTTCCCATTCAACGTTATTCGCATCTGCAGAGTTATACGGGAACGCAAACGTTATCGCTCGAAATTTATTCCCTGCGAGCACGGATGGCGCGCTTTGTTTTTACAGTATATAGTTATATACCGAAATCATCCCAGATAATCACGAATATAGCATCAGATTTCTCCCCAGATATACCGTTATAAAGCTACTGGAATCTGCCAATCTACGGGAAATTCCAGGGAATGTCGGTTGAGCTCAAACTTGCTACCCACGGGAAGTGTCATATATATGAGTGTGTCCTTTATAGACTCGAACCGATTGAGCTCTAACTTGCTAAATAAGAAAATAGCCCCCAAGCCGTAAATATCAACAACAACGATATTACTAAATACACGTTTTCGGCAATGTGAGAGTTTTCGGGGGAGCCGTGGTGCCAACAACAACGACCCGAAGCCCTGAATGCCAACAACAGATTCAATGCAATGTTATCTATTATGCAGAGAGATTTCACGACATTACGACGGGTACGGCAGACTCAAAATATTATGCAGACAGATTTCCCGACGGGAATTGTTTGTTTTAAATTCAATGCAATGTTACCGTAGAGAGATTTCACGAAACAAAGAATGCGTTGTCTGTCGTTCCTAGGAAGGGGGGATTTCTACGGGTAAATTTTTCCGCCAGAAACAAAAAAAATAATTAAAACAATTTACAATTTAATTAAAACAATTTAAAATTTAAAAAAATTAACAATAAAAAAACAATTCAGAAACAAAATATATTAAATTTAAAAAACATTAAATTCATATTCAAAAATGTCATGTTTCTGAAACAAAGCCATGGGACGAATGCCGCCAGTGGCGGGCTAACCTGCTAGTCTACTATATATTTTGAGAACTACGTATGTGTGTATATATGTGTGTATATACTTTATAGAATCGAAAACGGCTGCACCGATCGAGACCAAACTTCCCATCTAAGAGTAAAAACCCACGGGAATGGTCGTCGTGGCGTTTTGGAGAAGTCCGAGCACCCGTTCTTCACTCCCAGTCACAAAAAACGGCACTGTGGGGTTAATCGCGTTGATAGTTAAAGAGCATTCGTATCTGCAGTGTCGTTGATAAAGAGCATATGCGTGTAATGTGATTCTTACGTCTGGGCACGTCAGTGTGACTGTATCCAGACATGAGCATGTTGTGTGATTCTTACGTACTTAGGGCTCCCTGGGAACGGGGATCGGGTCAGTTTTTCCGCCCGAGTTGATCTTCACAAATGATATATATGTGTGTGTCCTTTATAGGCTCGAACCGATTGAGCTCAAACTTACTACCTACGGGAAGTGTCATGGACGGGTTAAATTGTGACCCGACCTGACCTTGACCTTGAAAATGATCAATTCAAGGTCAAAACGGGTAAAATTGAAAAACAAAAAATTTAATTAAAAAATTAAAAAGGCACAATTAACTCATTGAAAAACAAAAAAATAATTAAAAAAGCCAGTAAATTGAAAAGGCACAATTAACTCAGTGAAAAATAAAAAATAAAATTAAAAAATTAATTTAAAAAATAAAAAATTGTCATGTTTCTGATGATTGCCGCCAGTGGCGGGCTAACCTGCTAGTGTTATATATTTATGCAATCAAACCCAATTCCAAATATGGAATTTTTGACTATAGAAATGACCCTCGTCCGTCCGTCCGTCCGTGTGTCGAGCCGTCCGTGCGTCCGTGTGTCCGAGATCGGTTACCTTCATGGTGTAATCAACTCCTCCTACAGTTTTAAACGTAGAGATTTGAAACTCTGGGATATTGTTCCTAACATGTTGGTGATTTGCAACATCTATATAGCTAATCAAAAATATCATTTTTTCCATATTTTTGGGGGGTTTTCGACTTAGAAAATTTGGAACATTTTTGCCTTTTGGATGAGATTGGGTACCTTCATGGTGTAATCAACTCCTCCTACAGTTTTAAATGTAGAGATTTGAAACTCTGGGATATTGTTCCTAACATGTTGGTGATTTGCAACATCTATATAGCTAATAAAAAATATCATTTTTTCCATATTTTTGGGGGGTTTTCGACTTAGAAAATTTGGAACATTTTTGCCTTTTGGATGAGATTGGGTACCTTCATGGTGTAATCAACTCCTCCTACAGTTTTAAATGTAGAGATTTGAAACTCTGGGATATTGTTCCTAACATGTTGGTGATTTGCAACATCTATATAGCTAATAAAAAATATCATTTTTTCCATATTTTTGGGGGGTTTTCGACTTAGAAAATTTGGAAATTTTTTGCCTTTTGGATGAGATTGGGTACCTTCATGGTGTAATCAACTCCTCCTACAGTTTTAAATGTAGAGATTTGAAACTTTGGGATATTGTTCCTAACATGTTGGTGATTTGCAACATCTATATAGCTAATATTTTTTTTATGGAGTTATTAACCCTTTTCGACTTAGAAAATTTCAACATTTAAAAAAAATTTCTTTAACAAAGCGGCATCGACTTGCCATGTTGTCGGGGGACACTGTGGTCTGCTGACCTTTTATTTTTTGCAAAAATGACATATACCGCATTTTGAAAACCCACCGACATTATGCTGATAATTTCTGTTTTGTTTTTCAGGTCTTCTGACTGTCGACCCCAGAAAACGTTTTGCTATGCATGATCTCAAAGTTAACGAGTGGCTTATTGGAAATAATAATGACATATTCTCACAGACTCCATTGAAGACACCAGGAGCCTTACCATTTCATTCAGCAATGAAATCGCAACTCAAATGCACCATGAATGCTTTCCACATGGGGACACGGGAAGGCGTGTTTTTACAAGAGGTGCATAACGCACCACTAGCAAAACGACGAAAACTGAAAAGGAGCACTGATGCTCGGAGTAGCTCAAGTGACAGTAGTACCTCACAAAGTTCCATTGTGACTTCGACGTGTGAAGTATCGCGGAACAATTCAAACAATTCTGGTGGAAGCTTAGGTTTTAAACTTATAGAATCAAGTTTAAATAGTTCAGGGCATTTTTCAGTCAGCACGGGTTCATTGGCAAATTCAGAGAAAACTTCTGAAAACGAGGTTGTGTCAAGCACAGTTGAATCACTTGAATGTAATAACAAACAAACGAGTCATGGAATGAAACGAAAAAGAATTTCCACCACCTCATCAGACTGTCAGGTGGTCGATGACGGTTTTGAGTCTGAGTCTGACAGTAGTTCAAACAGCGAAATCGAGAATGACGACTGTGTTATTGTTGGCGAGTCATTCCTTGATGTTGATTCGTCTGACGAGGACGACAGTTGTAGCACGGGATCTGAGAGCTCAACAAACAGAGATTTGATGCTGGAAACTTCAGACCCTATAGTCATCGATGATTAGGCTATTAAAAAACTATTTTATTTAGGCTCTGTGAAGTCAATTTCCCGTTCTCAGGCCTGTGTGCATTATCTCGGTACTCTGCGTGCACACATTGGCGAGTCATTCCTTGATGTTGATTCGTCTGATGAGGACGACAGTTGTAGCACGGGATCTGAGAGCTCAACAAACAGAGATTTGATGCTGGAAACTTCAGACCCTATAGTCATCGATGATTAGGCTATTAAAAAACTATTTTATTTAGGCCTTGTGAAGTCAATTTCCCGTTCTCAGGCCTGTGTGCATTATCTCGGTACTCTGTGTGCACGCATTGGCGAGTCATTCCTTGATGTTGATTCGTCTGATGAGGACGACAGTTTTAGTACGGGATCTGAGAGCTCAACAAACAGAGATTTGATGCTGGAAACTTCAGACCCTATAGTCATCGATGATTAGGCTATTAAAAAACTATTTTATTTAGGCTCTGTGAAGTCAATTTCCCGTTCTCAGGCCTGTGTGCATGGTCTCGATACTCTGCACATCATGCTCTTCAAAAAAAATCTTAGCCCTAAAAAATGAGAAATTGACTTTGCGTATCCATATGGATATTTTTTCCAGCTTTTTGGATTTTTTTTTTCATGATAAAGTAAAAAAATAAGATATGTGCTTCTCATTTTTTTCTAACAATTAACTAAACAGAATTGGAAGTTTTATTACACAATTTTAATTTAAAAATTTAAAATTATATAATTCAGGAAATATTACCTTTCTCAAGAAATTGCTATGGCTGTGATATTTGGAAATTTTTTATTGAAATTCACTAGTTGAGTTTTATTTCAAATGACCTGAAAAATGTTGAGATTTTTTAATAGGCCTCTTCAGCAAATATAGTATTTAACCCTTTACCCAACAGAATGGCCCTGTGCCAATGCATTCTCTTATATATGCGAGTCGACCATAGGTCGCCTACCATATATAAGAGAATGCATTGGCTTAACACATATTAAAAATGATAAAATTGTCAAAGAATGTAGAAAAATATTATAAAAATTGTTAAAAAATGTAAGAATTTTTTTTTTTTTAGGCCAATGCATTCTCTTATATATGTGAGGCGACCTATGGTCGACTCGCATATATCAGAGAATGCATTGGCACAGGGCATAACTGTAACCATCACAATGTGGTCAATGAACCGGTTCCAATGATATCCATATTTGTATGGTGTTATTGAGACAGACCGAAGATATTTTAGGCTGTTGAAGCCTTATTTGGGCGTTTTTGGCCGTTTTGTTAGGTAAAGGGTTAATACTTTGGCCACGAACAGTTAATTTCTCATTTCAACTGAAACACATTCTATGACAACTCATATGACAACTCATATGACAACTCATATGAGATTTAATTTTGCCACTTACTTTATCATGCTCAGAAATCAAGCAGTTTCAAGAAGTGATAAAATGGTTGAAATATATACGACACCATATTTACAATGTCATGCAGTGTCATGAGCCCTTTTATCAAATTACCTCGTGTTTTTATATATAATTTTACGAAATCTGCCCACTTTATTTCATAGTACTCTTTCTTAAAGGGAGACTACCTAAATCCAGCTATTTATGGGTCATCTCATACTTTATTCAACCGAAAATATGCAACAAATTAATGGATTTCACTAAACTAAACTCCTTGAATCATACTATTGTTTGCTCAGTTATAAATTTGCTCACCAATGGATGTGCGAAAAATAGTACTGCTCGAATTTAAACATCAATAAGGTAAATATTTTTATGTATCACCTTGTAGGGCTGGATAGCCCGGTGGCTCAATAGGCAGGTGTATAGCACATCAAGCTGTTAAGTATTTCTGCGCTTGTGAGAAATCCGATGATCTTAGATTGATTGATTTGTGCACATGGCGAAGTTTGTTCAAAGACAGATGGTCTTGCAGTAATGCCCTAAATAAACGACTCCTTAACCACAGAAGAATAATGGGTAACTTTTCAGGAGTTAGTGGGAAATATGGCTTGTTGCCATTCATTGGAAAGCTCTCACTGAGAGATTTCCGATGAATGGCTACAAGCCATATTTCCGACAAAATCCTGAAAAGTTACCCATAATTCTTCTGTGGTTAAGGAGTCGATTATTTAGGGTATTACTGTAGATTGATGGAGTTGTGTACATGTCAATGTTTGTCCACAGGAGAATCCATCCAATAATTAATGGGCTAAAAAATATTTATTCAATTTGCAGCCAGATATATTATGTAAATGATATTCTCATATTGCTTAGTTAACCCTTTTTTCATTAAATACTAATTAACGAGTAGCTCCCTTATAAAATGTTCAGATAATAAGCTCAACATATGACCTGTACTTGTATTATCTGCTGTCTGCTTATTTTGTCTGAGAACCTAGTGGGCTAGCATCACTAAATTCACCCTATGGGGACCTCATTCTGCTTAAGACCTCATCTTCTCTGGAAAGTTTCTTATCAAATTTCTTTAGTGACTAAACTTTTCACATAGATTCTATTTCGTTATTAGTTTAGTTTTTCTATATCCCCAAATTGACAGACGACACATTGCATAATCGAGGTTCCCAATGGGTGTAAATCACAATATTCACCATTTGAGAACTTCAATCTGAGTCGATGTCTCCCATAGCAGATGAGGTCATGCAAAATGAGGTCACCAAAGGGTGAATTTTGTGATGCTAGCCCGCTGTGTGGGCATCATCACTAAATTCACCCTCTGGGGACCTCATTCTGCAAATGACAGGCACCTTATACTCAGGCCTGTATAGAAAGGGTTATTACAATATTTTTAGAAATGCCATGTTGCGTTCATATTTTATTGATATTAGGCCAAAAGAAATTAATGTCTTGTTTCACTCTCTCACTGATTCTTAAGTCCAAGCTGGATATAAGGTAGTGTGTCTGACATTTGCAGAATGAGGTCTCCAGAGGGTGAAATTAGTTACGCTACCCTGCACAGTGGGCTAGCGTCTCCAAATTCACCCTTTGGTAACCTCATTCTGCTTAGGCCTCAACTGCTATGGGAGGCCTAGGATCAGATTAAAGTTCCCCAGTTGAAGTTGATGATTTTCACCCATTAGTCACCTCGATTATGCATTTTATCTTCTGCATATTGGGTGATGTAGAAACTGAATAAAAGGGAAAAGTAACTAAAAACAATATAGATACTTTCCAGAAGATGAGGCCTAAGCAGAATGAGGTTCCCAGAGGGTGAATTTGGTTATTCTAGCCTGCTGTGCGGGATAGCATCTCTAAATTCACCCTCTGGGGACCTCATTCTACTAATGACAGACGCACTACTTGCAGGCTTGGGTACAATGCATTATATTTTACAAAGGAGCATGGATTAGTCATTCATCTCTTCTGACAGTGTCTTTCACAGTTTTTAAATCATTGTTAACAATTGAGTCACTTCCTCTCTCATTTTATGATTGTTTCATATATTGTTCTATCACATTTTAGACAGTTGTAAATGTAATTTAAAATGTGACTTTTTAGTCATTTGAAATTGTAAAATAATTTTTAGTGTACAGTATCTACATTATAAGACTACTGGGATTACATTGTATTTTGTTATAGCGTAATATATTGTACGTATATTGAGCAAAAAGACATGAGGTCTTCACAGTGGGTTAATGTGAACATTTAGAAAAGTTTATAAAGCCATTATCATGAAGAACAATATGGAAAAATAGATAAATTTTGTTTTTATTATTATTTTTGATAACTCGATCGCCAATAACTAGATGTCATCAGACCTGTTAACCTCACAAAATATTTTCCGGGAGATTGGTCACGATTTTCCGTGAGATCGTGGTCATCATCCGGGAGATTTAACAAAAATTTATTCCTACAGATTCCTTTTGCATTTTCATAATTTTGACAACAGAAATAAAACAAATATGATCAGCTATAACACAGAAACATGCAAGTTTGATGGCAAATTAACAAGTATTCTTAAGAAAAACATTAACTGAGTAGTTTTTACTTTTATTTGTCTAATTTATCGAGGAAATATCGTAAGCTACCGGATTACGTATATCAATATTAAACTGTAAACTACTTTCGATTTTATTTATATGTCGCGAGATTTCAAATGTCACATTAAAAAGTACAACTCAGGAACGGATTCCGAAAGTTTAAAGCCAGAACATGTGCTTCTTTCGAATTTTATCAGACCAATAAACTTTAATGGTAGTTTCATATAACCTCAGGGCTTATCTCTAGTGGGTTGCTAATTGAGAACAGGTCACCTTTGTTCTGTCTGGTGATCCGGTTCAATAGAACTTAGGTGTTTGTTGTTTTATTGTCAGGTGCCCCTGCTGTGCAACAATGTTGATTTTATGACCCCAGATTAATCATGGGTGTTAATTGCCACAATAATGTCGCAATCCGATATCAAGGATGTGTTGATAGCCTGTCTACTGGTCAAATAGATAAAATAAAGAGATTATTTTTTGTGATTTTCTACAGTAGCTGAATCCGGGAGATTGTCATGCCTGTCCGGGAGTGCGGGAGATCGTGCTCAAATCCGGGAGTCTCCCACAGAATCCGGGAGGGTTAACCCTTTACCCAACAAACCGGCCAAATAAAGCTTCAACAGCCTAAAATATCTTCGGTCTGTCTAAATAGAACCATACAAATATGGATATCATTGGAACCGGCTCATTGACCACATTGTGATGGTTACAGTTATGCCCTGTGCCAATGCATTCTCTTATATATGCGAGTCGACCATAGGTCGCCTCGCATACATAAGAGAATGCATTGGCCTAAAAAAAATATCTTTTTTTAACACTTTTTACCATTTTTTCTTACATTCTTTAACAATTTTATAATTTTTAATGTGTTAAGCCAATGCATTCTCTTATATATGCGAGGCGACCTATGGTCGACTCGCATATATAAGAGAATGCATTGGCACAGGGCCCTTCTGTTGGGTAAAGGGTTAACAGGTCTGGATGTCATATGTGGAAACCTTTGTTTTGTAAACTGTTTCAGTGCTAGTCATTTGATTATCAATGAGTTGAGTAAATTCCGATCAATTCATGAAGGTGAACTTTGAAAATAGGTTAGAACAATGAAAAATATTCAGAAAAACACAGATTTTCATCAAAAACATTGGAATTTCAATTGGTGATATTTGTTGATAGGATGCCTGACACTGTAACGGTAATGTTTACATAACAATGGTTTCAACGTGAAAAATATCGCAATTCAAGAGTTATCATAAATAAAAATAAGAATGATGTCTATCCATTTTCTTCTTTCCTTTTTTTTTTCTTCACATTTTCCTACTACGAGTGCCTTGTGTGTCTTTAAGAGGATTTAACTAAAACCAGGGAGTATATCGTTGGAGAGCTTTGATGACCTTAGAAACTTTGTGTTCTGACATGAAATTGATTGCTACAAACAATATTTGATTATGACAAACTACCTCATAAATGACTTGGAGTTAATAAAACAACTCTAGCATGGACATGGCTAAAGGTCACCATTGGGGTTTGTCCATCTTGAAATTTTCGACTGCACACCCCCCCCCCCCCACTTGAACCAGACCAAACTCCTAGGTTTGCATGGTTCCGTTTGCACCCCACTCCTTGGGTTGGAACTTTCTAAAGGGTACCTCAAGCATTCCAACCATTGGAAATTTCCAATCTGATGCCGCCTAAGGTTGGAATATTTTCCAACTGATGGCTGGCCATTTCAGACCAAATTTTTTTTACCAAAAGAAAAAAGACAAGCTATTTTTCTAAATATATTTTGAAAGTTGACATTATATGTTGAAATTTTTATTACCAAAGAAAGTTGTGGGGTTAGACACCCCTTACCCACTCCCCCAACCCCAAACAAAAACCTTCCCTATCGCCACGATCATGCCTTTTTGAAATTCAGTGCATGAGTTTTATCTCTTTGATTGTTTTCCAGGCATTCAGTTCATATTAAATATAATGCTAGTACACCAGCCCTCATGATTGGCTACGGCAATTAGCAATGCCGAAGCCATTTGCCGAAGCAAAGTCGGCCACGGTAAAGGGTGGTCGTAGCGGATTGCCGAAGCCGAACAATCTGAATTATGAGGGCTGGTACAACAACAAGTCATCATCATCTTTCTCATGGGAGCAAGCCTTTTGACTCCAGTTAACTCTTTCTATTCAAAATAAATCATCATTGATGAGTAGTTACCTTATTATCCCTTTCTATTCTAAAACATCATTGATGAGCAGTTATCTCAAATAAAATGTTCAAATAATAAGTTCAACAAATGACCATAATCATTTCCATCAATAAATAGGGCTCCTTCTGCACTTTTATTTATCTGTTGTCTGCTTTTATCACCTTAGAGAATCACTAGGAGAATCCATTTAGTATAGGGAAGGTTAATATGTATCCTACAACTATAATTTTGACATGACGATAATTTTGACATGACAATAATTTTGACATGACGATAATTTTGACATGACGATAATTTTGACATAATGATAATTTTGACATGACAATAATTTTTCATACACCGACAAAATATATGAGTTCCGTTATCTGTTTATCTTCCAATCATAAACTCCTGGTAGTGTAATCTTTTCATTTTCATTTTGAATTCGCACGCAGTTTGTAGAGTTTTTTGCTATTTGTGCAATCTTGAAATATTTGTTTGCATGTCAAACATCCCAATTAAGCTTATGACTTCTACTCAAGCACTTCTTTCTTTAATGGCCCACTTAATTTTCCAATGCCCATATAATATTATACACAAAATATTCCATATTCTATACCATTTGAATGAGGAACCAAAAATACATATATTCCACCAGAACACAGAACAGCTGTGGCGTAGGATTGATGGAGATTCTCACATTCATTCAGACTTCCCCCATTGTCAACCCAGAATGCATCAGCATTCAAACTAACAGATAGGGTTATTCCCCTTCCATCGATAATAATCACTTAACAATACAGTCCGGATCAATATTAAGCACACTTCGGTACCTCGACAAAAACAACATGTTCACAGTTTATAATATAATGTTTAGGACCTTCCTCTTTCAAATGGTATATAATATGGAATATGTTGTATATAATGTGATCTGCTGATTCAAATATTAAGTGGCCCTTTAATATTCTACTGAAACTTGCCTGAGAATTTCTAATTTGGATCTTAATTAGATCTCTGGTACTCGGAAATTTGACTTTATAAAATGTTCAGATCTCGTCAACGATATGGTTTTATTTGTTATATAACATGTGTTATAGATTAAAATATAGATTGTTATGGAAATAAATTGTTGTGATATTTTAAACAATGCTGTTTTTTAATCTTCTCTCAATAGGATAGAATCATGTCCAAACCTAACTAAGGGCCCAGGGGCGCCGGAAGAGGGGGGCAGAGGGGGCAGCTGACCCCCCTGCCCTTGACCAAGGGGGTGAGCGGGGGCAGGACTTGCCCCTTTTCTGGAGACAGAAAATGCTTTTTGTGTGTTTAATCTCGTGTTTTTATAGCAAATGTGACTTTTTTGGTCCAAAAGCCACCAACTTCACAAGGAATATTATTTTTTTGTCAATTCGATCACAAAACGGCCATAAAAACCGACAAATACCATTAAAATAGGGATTTTTGCCACAATTAATTTATGGTTATTTTCCCGAGTTTGCGGAGAAAATGGCCTTTTTTTGCGGAAAAGTGCCCTTTTTGTATGCTCTGCCCCCCCTGCCCTTGGATGCTTCCGGCGCCCCTAACTAAGGCTGAAGGGGTCACTCTCACCAAAAAAAGTGCTGAAGGGTACACAGGGTTGTTCAGGTAACACATTCCCTGTTTTATTACAACTGCTTATCTCATCATTTCAGTGTGTATTAAATAAAACAAAACTATTTATTATACCCCCTTTAAAAAAAAAAGGGGGTTATACTGTTTTTCACCTGTCCGTCCGTGCATCCGTCCGTGTGTCCGTACGTCCGTCCGATGTCTGTTCGTGTCATAACTTGAACAGAAGTGCTCGGATCTCAATGAAATTAGGTATGGGTGTTCACTATTATGAGGACATTAAATAGAGGTTTCCATCGTTTTGTTCGGATTTTCCATTCTAGAGTTATTCATCTTTGTTTATCTGGAAATAGTGACTTTTTGGTCCGTCTGGTGTCTGTTCATGTTGTAACTTCAACAGTTGGGCTGGGATCTCAACCAAATTTGGTGTGGATGTTCACAACTATATATATACTAGAAGGTGACCCGACTTCGTCCGGGCTTTGACCTTGAATTGTCCATTTTGAAGGTGAAGGTCAGGTGGGGGTCACGATTTGACCCGTCCAAAACACTGCCCGGACAAAAGTACCCGTCGAAATCCATCCGGTTTTACCCGATTTGACCTTGAATTGATCATTTTGAAGGTCAAGGTCAGGTCGGGGTCACGACTCGACCCGTCAAAAACACTCAGTGGACAAAAGTAACCCTATGTATCAAATTTCGTGGAAATCTCATCAAAATTCGCGATTTGACCTTGAATTGACCCGATTTCAAGGTCAAGGTCACGTAGCACGGACAAATGAATAGGCTTATGAGACTCCCCATACTAAAGTATCCCTAGGCACTAATTTTCATCGAAATCCCGTGATATTCGGGCGATTGACCTTGAAATGACCCAATTTCAAGGTCACGTCGCACGGTCAAATAATAAGCCTATGCCACTCCCCGGTCGAAAATACCCACACATACCAAGTTTTATCGAAATCCCGTGATATTCGGGCGTTTGACCTTGAAATAACCCGATTTCAAGGTCACGTCGCATGAACAAATTAATATGCCTATGCCACTTCCCGGCCGAAAATACCAAGTTTCATCGAAATCGGGTTGGCCGTTTTCGAGTTCATCGCGATCACTTAGACACACATACACACTTTATATATATATATATATATATATATATATACTAGCAGGTGGACCCGACTTCGTCCGGGCTGTTTCCCCTCTGCTTTTCGGCGAATTGCGCGATTTGACCTTGAATTGTCCATTTTGAAGGTGAAGGTCAGGTGGGATCACGATTTGACCCGTCCAAAACACTGCCCGGACAAAAGTACCCGACAAAATTACCCGTCGAAATCCATCCGGTTTTACCCGATTTGACCTCGAATTGATCATTTTGAAGGTCAAGGTCAGGTCGGGGTCACGATTATAAGTGGGCGTGGCACTTTTTTAGTGCAGCGTGCGTTATAAGTGGGTGGCACTTTTTTAGTGCAGCGTGCGTTATAAGTGGCGAGCCATTTTTTTAGTGCAGAGTGCGTTATAAGTGGGTGTGGCACTTTTTTAGTGCAGTGTGCGTTATAAGAGGGCGTGGCAATTTTTTAGTGCAGCGAGAGTTATAAGTGGGCGTGGCACTTTTTTAGTGCAGTGGGCGTTATAAGTGGGTGTGGCACTTTTTTGGTGCAGTGTGCGTTATAAGTGGGCGTGGCACTTTTTTAGTGCAGCGAGTGTTATAAGTGGGCGTGGCAATTTTTTAGTGCAGTGGGCGTGGCACTTTTTTAGTGCAGCGTGCGTTATGAGTGGGCTTTACACTTTTTTTAGTGCAGCGCGCGTTATCAGTGGGCGTGGCATTTTATCACGCAAGCTGCACTAAAAAAAGAGCCACGCCCACTTATGACATACGCTGCACTAAAAAAGTGCCACGCCCACTTATCACTCACGATTCACTATAAAAGTGCCACGCCCACTTGTGACGCACGCACGCCGCACTAAAAAAGTGACACGCCCACTTATGACGCACGCTGCACTAAAAAAGTGCCACGCCCACTTATAACGGACGCTGCACTAAAAAGTGCCACAACCACTTATGACGCACGCCGCACTAAAAAAGTGCCACGCCCACTTACAACGCACGCTGCACTAAAAAGTGCCATGCACACTTATAACGCACGCTGAATTAAAAAAAGTGCCGTTATAAGTGGGTGTGGCACATTTTTGATGCAGTGTGCGTTATAAGTGGGCCTAGCACTTTTCTAGTGCAGCGAGAGTTATAAGTGGGCGTGGCACTTTTTTAGTGCATTGGTCGTGGCACTTTTTTTAGTGCAGCGTGCGTTATAAGTGGGCGTGGCATATTTTAGTGCTGTGGGAGTTATGAGTGGGTGTGGCACTTTGTTTGGTGCAGTGTGAGCTATATGTGGGCATGGCACTTTTTTAGTGCAGCGTGCGTTATGAGTGGGCTTTACACTTTTTTAGCTCACCTGAGACGAAGTCTCCGGTGGAGCTATAGTCATCACTCCTCGTCCGTCGTCCGTCCGTCCGTCTGACCGTCCGTCCGTCCGTCCGTCAACAATCATCTTCTTCTCCAGTATCATAAGGCCAAATGAGTTCATATTTGGTGTGGATGTTCCCTGCTTGACTCAGACTCAGATTTGTTAAAATAAGGTCACTGAGTCAAATAGTTGCGAAGCTAGGGCCATAACTCTATCCCGCCATAGTAATTCTTAAAACATTTTTTTCAAGAACAATCAGGCCTATTTAGCTTATATTTGGTATGGAAGGTCCTTGAGTGACTGGGGTCAGATTTGTTCAAATGGGGTCACTGGGTCAAATAGGGGCAGAATCAGGGACATAACTCTATTCTCCCTAGTAATTATTAGAATGACTTCTTCTCCAGAATCATCAGGCCGATTTAGCTAATATTTTGTATGGTGGGTCCTTGTGTGACTGGGGTTCAGATTTGTTCAAATTGGGTCAGTGTGTCAAATAGGGGCCATGTCAGGAACATAACTTTAAAAAAAAAAAAAAAAAAATTTTTTTTAATATTGTTAAATTTAAATCCTTGCTCAATTCAAAAAACAAATCACAATTCAAAATGAACCAATACAAAAATATTTTTTTCATTTTAACCCCTGATTTTTTGTATTTTTTTAGACACAAAACACCCCATTCCACCCCTTTCCCTCTACACCCCTGTCCCCACTACCACCCCCCCCCCCCTGTCCCCACTACCACCCCCCCCCCCATCTGCGTAGCCCTGCACCCACTGCAGTCAAGAAAAAAATTATTAGAAAAACTGACACCTTGTAACATCCATAAAGTATGGTATTAGCCCCAGACAGAAAGAGTTAATAACAGTCATCAATTCAGATGTTATCTAGCTGGGTGACAGCTAGGTGTAAACAGTCATGCTCTGTGTGTATCATTAACATATCATATCAAAACAAAATGCTGTATGTCTGACATTTGCAGAATGAGGTCCCCAGAGGGTGGATTTAGTGATGCTACTCTGCACAGTAGGCTAGCATCACCAAATACACTCTCCAGGGACCTCATTCTGCTTAGGCCTCATCTTCAGGGAAGTATACAGGTCTTAAATTGACATTTCTACTTACTTTTTCCCTTCTGTTCAGTTTCTATATTCCCTAATTTGCTGTCAGAAGATAAAATTGATAATTGAAGTGCCCAATGGGTGCACATCACCAATTAACTGGACAACTTCAATCTGTTCCTATGTCTCCCATGGCAGTTGAGGCCCAAGCATAATGAGGTCCACAGAGGGTGAATTTGGTGATGCTAGCCCACCTTACAGGATTGCAGCACTAAATTCACCCTTTAGTGACCTCATTCTGCAAAAGTCAGACATTCACATAGCAAATTTAAAGTCGATAGCTCCACCCGTTTCCGAGATCTCGTCTGCGCATGCGCTGCACGGGCGCCGCACGGGCTCGCCAATACGACAACGTTCACCGCCTGGTCAAACTACACACACGTACCAAGTTTCGTCCCGATCGGTCGAGAATCGTAGATTTGTATCAATGACAGACAGACAGACAGACAGACAGACAAACAAACAAACATACAGACAGAGGTCTTCAAAATATATATGAGATATATACTGCAGAACTGTCAAGCTGCATTATTGTTATATTTATGTATCTATACTTTTTATATTTATACTATATGAATGTCACACTCTATGTTACTCTTTTGTATATATGCTTATGCTCAATTGTCTTCAAATTTTGCATCTGTTAGCCATTAACAAATTATCTATCTATCTATCTCACCTATTTTGGTTGAAAGGTCTCCAGAGATTGCTTCCAGCGTCAACATGAAAAAAATTCAATTCCAGAAAATAACTTTTTAATGCAGATGACAAATTTTGAGTGCTAAAATATTGACCCAGTATCTAGAGCCACTTTTTCACAGAAAACACTACTGCTGTCTATGGGTGGGGTCAAGGTCACTTGCCCTTAATTTTCGCATCAGTCTAGAACACCTTCTAAAATTACACAAATTCATATCCCACCTTGTCTCAATATACATACCACATGAATGGTGACAGAAACCACTAGCCCTTTATATTTATAAAATCACCCCTACTGATCATTCGAAACTCTCGATCTCGAGTGTTACCAATACAATGTTATCTGGGAGAGTTCATTGTTTTCTGATGATCATGGTTATTTTTCAGTATACAATGTTATCAGGGAGAGTTCCATTCCAAGGTGAGAGTAACTTAGAGAGCGCCGTGAGCATCATGCAGAAAATAAAGGAAGGGGAGTTCACTCTGACTGGTCCAGAATTCGACAGCGTTTCAACTCAAGCTAAAGATCTCATAAAAGGTTAGTGCCATCAATACACATTATCACTACAGTGAATTAATCTGGCCGCAATATAGACCCAGTCTTATCGGTCCACAACAGCTTGGGATATTGGTTGGGTGGTTGCTGTTTTGGACTGAGTCCCATCCCGCTGCTCTTCTATAACAGATTTTACGTCCAGAATCGTGCATGGGAGTTATCTTGCTTGTATGTCTTAATATTAGATCGACTGGATGTTTTTTGTATATGAATATAGAGGACAGCCTTTCCAAAACATGATGATATCAAATATGTGTATATCAAAGGTTTGTTGAATGTCAAAGCAAGAACATTTAAAAGTAAACAAAGCCTTGTTTTCAAGAGAATTTTGACTTGTCGCACTATCAGAAAATGTATGTAAACAATATATTAAACGATCGTATCATCACTTTACCTTTTTCTATCTTGGTAAATGATATATCATTTTGAAGACAGATCAATCGCGGATATGTTAGTTTATTACATTTAGGGGTTCACGCGAATGGCCAGGCTCCACATGTAAATATAGTACGTCTTTTCAATGAAAGTCTTGATCTGGGTGTAAAGTCTGTTATAGAAGAGTAACGGGACGGAATTCGGTCCAAAACAGCATCAACCCAACCGATATCCCAAGCTGCTGTGGACAGAGAAGACTTGGTCTAGCTGTAGTATGTATCATGTCAACTAGAAGAGGTCAGATTGCAGTATCAAATGAGCTGCCATGGCCAGTGATTTGAATCCAGCGGTCTGACCTCTTCAACGAGATGTGATGTGACAACTAGAAAAATTCACTGTATTGATAATATATTTAATATATGCCATATATTGTCATGTAATAAATCTATTACAAGCTGACCTCTTCAACGAGATGTGATGTGACGACCAGAAAAATTCACTGTATTGATAATATATTTAATCTATGCCATATATTGTCATGTATTAAATCGAAATTACAACGTTGTCTTCTTATAATATCTGAACATTTTTCTGAAAAAGTTGGATGTAAATCTAGAAATTTATTCATATTGGCCAAATGTTCAGATAATAATAAAAAAAAAACGCCCTTAGAATCCTTCAGCTCTTGAATATCTTCGTCTGACTTTCGTCTGCTAATTTTATGTCTTCGTCTGACTGTCGTTTGCTAATTTATCCTGAACACCCCTCCAAATGAATAATAGGCCATTCCAATGATTACCTTTATATCTGAATGGGAGAAACGATTTCATATAGAAAGGGTTAAATTAAAATTCTCCCATTGATTGATTGAAGGTTAACATAGTTTCAGCAGATAGGTCATATCACAATGAAAAAATGTTCCAATCAGGAATATTCTGGAAGAAATGCATTTAATCTTAAGCAATCAATATCTCCTATATATTTTGAGACTTCCGTATATATATGTGTGTGTGTGTATATGTGTCCTCTATAGACTCCAAAACGGCTGCACCTATTGGGCTCAAACTTCCCATCTAAGGGTAAAAACACACGGGAATCGTCGTCACGGCGTTTTGGAGAAGCTCTGAGCACTCATTCTCCACTCCCAATCACAAAAACGGCACTGCGGGGGTTAATCACGTGATAATTTAATGAGCTTTTGTATATAACGCGTCGCTATAAAAGAGCGTTTGTTTACAATTCAACGCAACGTTATCGCTCGAAATTTAGCATCGAAAAAATTTAATTTCTTTCATCAAAAACATAATTACGTAATTTTAAGAATATGTAAGTATTACACACAGACACACCAAGTCTCAGCTTAAAATTTTGAAAAATAAGAGTTTTATCGACATAAATCGATTTTAATGGGAAATCCTATGTTAAAATTTAGCATCGAAAGAATTTAATTTCTTTCATCTAAAACATAATTACGTGTTGGACTGTGTCATTTTAAGAATATCGTAAGTATTACACGCAGACACACGAAGTCTCAGCTTGAAATTTTGAAAAATAACAGTTTTATCGACATAAATCAATTTGAATGCGTAATCCTTCACCCGCTCAAGAACGAAATGTCTCCCGAGGAGCGCAGCTCCAAGGCATTCGTCCCATGAAAATTCTATGGAAGCAATATAGTCAACTCGGGACGGGTCAACCGATTGAGCCCAAACTTGCTACCTATGGGTACTTTTGTCCAGAAAGTGTCACGGACGGGTCAAATCGTGACCCCGACATGACATTGACCTTCAAACTGGTCAATTCAAAGTCAAATGGGGTAAAACTGGCGGATTTCTGTACTTTTGTCCGGGGAGTGTTTTGGACGGGTCAAATCATGACCACGACCTGACCTTGACCTACAAAATTTTCAATTCAAGGTCAAATCGGGTAAAACTTGCTGATTTCGACGAAATTTGGTGCAAATGCAGCACAAGTGTCTTGGAACCTGATGCAATTGCTTTTTCGAACAAAGTCATGGGACGAATGCCGCCAGTGGTGGGCTAGTCTACTATATATTTTGAGAACTACGTATGTGTGTATATATGTGTGTATATACTTTATAGAATCGAAAACGGCTGCACCGATCGAGACCAAACTTCCCATCTAAGAGTAAAAACCCACGGGAATGGTCGTCGTGGCGTTTTGGAGAAGTCCGAGCACCCGTTCTTCACTCCCAGTCACAAAAAACGGCACTGTGGGGTTAATCGCGTTGATAGTTAAAGAGCATTCGTATCTGCAGTGTCGTTGATAAAGAGCATATGCGTGTAATGTGATTCTTACGTCTGGGCACGTCAGTGTGATTGTATCCAGACATTAGCATGTTGTGTGATTCTTACGTACTTAGGGCTTCCTGGGAACGGGGATCGGGTCAGTTTTTCCGCCCGAGTTGATCTTCACAAATGATATATATGTGTGTGTCCTTTATAGGCTCGAACCGATTGAGCTCAAACTTACTACCTACGGGAAGTGTCATGGACGGGTTAAATTGTGACCCGACCTGACCTTGACCTTGAAAATGATCAATTCAAGGTCAAAATGGGTAAAATTGAAAAACAAAAAATTTAATTAAAAAATTAAAAAGGCACAATTAACTCATTGAAAAAAGAAAAAATAATTAAAAAAGCCAGTAAATTGAAAAGGCACAATTAACTCAGTGAAAAATAAAAAATAAAATAAAAAAATTAATTTAAAAAATTAAAAATTGTCATGTTTCTGATGATTGCCGCCAGTGGCGGGCTAACCTGCTAGTGTTATATATTTATGCAATCAAACCCAATTCCAAATATGGAATTTTTTTTTGCAAAAATGACATATACTGCATTTTGAAAACCCACCGACATTATGCTGATAATTTCTGTTTTGTTTTTCAGGTCTTCTGACTGTCGACCCCAGAAAAGTTTTGCTATGCATGATCTCAAAGTTAACGAGTGGCTTATTGGAAATAATAATGACATATTCTCACAGACTCCATTGAAGACACCAGGAGCCTTACCATTTCATTCAGCAATGAAATCGCAACTCAAATGCACCATGAATGCTTTCCACATGGGGACACGGGAAGGCGTGTTTTTACAAGAGGTGCATAACGCACCACTAGCAAAACGACGAAAACTGAAAAGGAGCACTGATGCTCGGAGTAGCTCAAGTGACAGTAGTACCTCACAAAGTTCCATTGTGACTTCGACGTGTGAAGTATCGCGGAACAATTCAAACAATTCTGGTGGAAGCTTAGGTTTTAAACTTATAGAATCAAGTTTAAATAGTTCAGGGCATTTTTCAGTCAGCACGGGTTCATTGGCAAATTCAGAGAAAACTTCTGAAAACGAGGTTGTGTCAAGCACAGTTGAATCACTTGAATGTAATAACAAACAAACGAGTCATGGAATGAAACGAAAAAGAATTTCCACCACCTCATCAGACTGTCAGGTGGTCGATGACGGTTTTGAGTCTGAGTCTGACAGTAGTTCAAACAGCGAAATCGAGAATGACGACTGTGTTATTGTTGGCGAGTCATTCCTTGATGTTGATTCGAGTGACGAGGACGACAGTTGTAGCACGGGATCTGAGAGCTCAACGAACAGAGATTTGATGCTGGAAACTTCAGACCCTATAGTCATCGATGATTAGGCTATTAAAAAACTATTTTATTTAGGCTCTGTGAAGTCAATTTCCCGTTCTCAGGCCTGTGTGCATTATCTCGGTACTCTGCGTGCACACATTGGCGAGTCATTCCTTGATGTTGATTCGTCTGATGAGGACGACAGTTTTAGTATGGGATCTGAGAGCTCAACAAACAGAGATTTGATGCTGGAAACTTCAGACCCTATAATCATCGATGATTAGGCTATTAAAAAACTATTTTATTTAGGCTCTGTGAAGTCAATTTCCCGTTCTCAGGCCTGTGTGCATGGTCTCGATACTCTGCACATCATGCTCTTCAAAAAAAATCTTAGCCCTAAAAAATGAGAAATTGACTTTGCGTATCCATATGGATATTTTTTCCAGCTTTTCGGATTTTTTTTTCATGATAAAGTCAAAAATAAGATATGTGCTTCTCATTTTTTTCTAACAATTAACTAAACAGAATTGGAAGTTTTATATACACAATTTTAATTTAAAAATTTAAAATTATATAATTCAGGAAATAAACCTTTCTCAAGAAATTGCTATGGCTGTTTCTATTTGGAAATTTTTTATTGAAATTCACTAGTTGAATTTTATTTCAAATGACCTGAAAAATGTTGAGATTTTTTACTAGGCCTCTTCAGCAAATATAGTATTTAACCCTTTACCCAACAGAATGGCCCTGTGCCAATGCATTCTCTTATATATGCGAGTCGACCATAGGTCGCCTCGCATATATAAGAGAATGCATTGGCTTAACACATATTAAAAATGACAAAATTGTCAAAGAATGTAGAAAAATATTATAGGCCAATGCATTCTCTTATATATGTGAGGCGACCTATGGTCGACTCGCATATATCAGAGAATGCATTGGCACAGGGCATAACTGTAACCATCACAATGTGGTCAATGAACCGGTTCCAATGATATCCATATTTGTATGGTGTTATTGAGACAGACCGAAGATATTTTAGGCTGTTGAAGCCTTATTTGGGCGTTTTTGGCCGTTTTGTTAGGTAAAGGGTTAATACTTTGGCCACGAACAGTTAATTTCTCGTTTCAACTGAAACACATTCTATGACAACTCATATGACAACTCATATGAGATTTAATTTTGCCACTTACTTTATCATGCTCAGAAATCAAGCAGTTTCAAGAAGTGATAAAATGGTTGAAATATATACGACACCATATTTACAATGTCATGCAGTGTCATGAGCCTTTTTATCAAATTACCTCGTGTTTTTATATATAATTTTACGAAATCTGCCCACTTTATTTCATAGTACTCTTTCTTAAAGGGAGACTACCTAAATCCAGCTATTTATGGGTCATCTCATACTTTATTCAACCGAAAATATGCAACAAATTAATGGATTTCACTAAACTAAACTCCTTGAATCATACTATTGTTTGCTCAGTTATAAATTTGCTCACCAATGGATGTGCGAAAAATAGTACTGCTCGAATTTAAACATCAATAAGGTAAATATTTTTATGTATCACCTTGTAGGGCTGGATAGCCCGGTGGCTCAATAGGCAGGTGTATAGCACATCAAGCTGTTAAGTATTTCTGCGCTTGTGAGAAATCCGATGATCTTAGATTGATTGATTTGTGCACATGGCGAAGTTTGTTCAAAGACAGATGGTCTTGCAGTAATGCCCTAAATAAACGACTTCTTAACCACAGAAGAATAATGGGTAACTTTTCAGGAGTTAGTGGGAAATATGGCTTGTTGCCATTCATTGGAAAGCTCTCACTGAGAGATTTCTGATGAATGGCTACAAGCCATATTTCTGACAAAATCCTGAAAAGTTACCCATAATTCTTCTGTGGTTAAGGAGTCGATTATTTAGGGTATTACTGTAGATTGATGGAGTTGTGTACATGTCAATGTTTGTCCACAGGAGAATCCATCCAATAATTAACGGGCTAAAAAATATTTATTCAATTTGCAGCCAGATATATTATGTAAATGATATTCTCATATTGCTTAGTTAACCCTTTTTTCATTAAATACTAATTAACGAGTAGCTCCCTTATGAAATGTTCAGATAATAAGCTCAACATATGACCTGTACTTGTATTATCTGCTGTCTGCTTATTTTGTCTGAGAACCTAGTGGGCTAGCATCACTAAATTCACCCTATGGGGACCTCATTCTGCTTAAGACCTCATCTTCTCTGGAAAGTTTCTTATCAAATTTCTTTAGTGACTAAACTTTTCACATAGATTCTATTTCGTTATTAGTTTAGTTTTTCTATATCCCCAAATTGACAGACAACACATTGCATAATCGATGTTCCCAATGGGTGTAAATCACAATATTCACCATTTGGGAACTTCAATCTGAGTCGATGTCTCCCATAGCAGATGAGGTCATGCAAAATGAGGTCACCAAAGGGTGAATTTTGTGATGCTAGCCCGCTGTGTTGGCATAGCACCACTAAATTCACCCTCTGGGAACCTCATTCTGCAAATGACAGGCACCTTATTCTCAGGCCTGTATAGAGGGGTTATTAGAATGATTTTAGAAATGCCATGTTGCGTTCATATTTTATTGATATTAGGCCAAAAGAAATTAATGTCTTGTTTCACTCTCTCACTGATTCTTAAGTCCAAGCTGGATATAAGGTAGTGTGTCTGACATTTGCAGAATGAGGTCTCCAGAGGGTGAAATTAGTTACGCTACCCTGCACAGTGGGCTAGCGTCTCCAAATTCACCCTTTGGTAACCTCATTCTGCTTAGGCCTCAACTGCTATGGGAGGCCTAGGATCAGATTAAAGTTCCCCAGTTGAAGTTGATGATTTTCACCCATTAGTCACCTCGATTATGCATTTTATCTTCTGCATATTGGGTGATGTAGAAACTGAATAAAAGGGAAAAGTAACTAAAAACAATATAGATACTTTCCAGAAGATGAGGCCTAAGCAGAATGAGGTTCCCAGAGGGTGAATTTGGTTATTCTAGCCTGCTGTGCGGGATAGCATCTCTAAATTCACGCTCTGGGAACCTCATTCTACAAATGACAGACGCACTACTTGCAGGCTTGGGTACAATGCATTATATTTTACAAAGGAGCATGGATTAGTCATTCATCTCTTCTGACAGTGTCTTTCACAGTTTTTAAATCATTGTTAACAATTGAGTCACTTCCTCTCTCATTTTATGATTGTTTCATATATTGTTCTATCACATTTTAGACAGTTGTAAATGTAATTTAAAATGTGACTTTTTAGTCATTTGAAATTGTAAAATAATTTTTAGTGTACAGTATCTACATTATAAGACTACTGGGATTACATTGTATTTTGTTATAGCGTAATATATTGTACGTATATTGAGCAAAAAGACATGAGGTCTTCACAGTGGGTTAATGTGAACATTTAGAAAAGTTTATAAAGTCATCATCATGAAGAACAATATGGAAAAATAGATAAATTTTGTTTTTATTATTATTTTTGATAACTCGATCGCCAATAACTAGATGTCATCAGACCTGTTAACCTCACAAAATATTTTCCGGGAGATTGGTCACGATTTTCCGTGAGATCGTGGTCATCATCCGGGAGATTTAACAAAAATTTATTCCTACAGATTCCTTTTGCATTTTCATAATTTTGACAACAGAAATAAAACAAATATGATCAGCTATAACACAGAAACATGCAAGTTTGATGGCAAATTAACAAGTATTCTTAAGAAAAACATTTACTGAGTAGTTTTTACTTTTATTGTCTAATTTATCGAGGAAATATCATAAGCTACCGGATTACGTATATCAATATTAAACTGTAAACTACTTTCGATTTTATTTATATCTCGCGAGATTTCAAATGTCACATTAAAAAGTACAACTCAGGAACGGATTCCGAAAGTTTAAAGCCAGAACATGTGCTTCTTTTGAATTTTATCAGACCAATAAACTTTAATGGTAGTTTCATATCATCCTTGATATCGGATTGCGACATTATTGTGGCAATTAACACCCATGATTAATCTGGGGTCATAAAATCAACATTGTTGCACAGCAGGGGCACCGGACAATAAAACAACAAACACCTAAGTTCTATTGAACCAGATCACCAGACAGAACAAAGGTGACCTGTTCTCAATTAGCAACCCACTAGAGATAAGCCCTGAGGTTATGTTGATAGCCTGTCTACTGGTCAAATAGATAAAATAAAGAGATTATTTTTTGTGATTTTCTACAGTAGCTGAATCCGGGAGATTGTCATGCCTGTCCGGGAGTGCGGGAGATCGTGCTCAAATCCGGGAGTCTCCCGCAGAATCCGGGAGGGTTAACAGGTCTGGATGTCATATGTGGAAACCTTTGTTTTGTAAACTTTACTGTTTCAGTGCTAGTCACTTGATTATCAATCAGTTGAGTAAATTCCGATCAATTCATGAAGGTGAACTTTGAAAATAGGTTAGAACAATGAAAAATATTCAGAAAAACAGATTTTCATCAAAAACATTGGAATTTCAATTGGTGATATTTGTTGATAGGATGCCTGACACTGTAACGGTAATGTTTACATAACAATGGTTTCAACGTGAAAAATATCGCAATTCAAGAGTTATCATAAATAAAAATAAGAATGATGTCTATCCATTTTCTTCTTTCCTTTTTTTTTTCTTCACATTTTCCTACTATGAATGCCTTGTGTGCCTTTAAGAGGATTTAACTAAAACCAGGGAGTATATCGTTGGAGAGCTTTGATGAACCAGGGAGTATATCATTGGAGAGCTTTGATGACCTCAGAAACTTTGTGTTCTGACATGAAATTGATTGCTACAAACAATATTTGATTATGACAAACTACCTCATAAATGACTTGGAGTTAATAAAACAACTCTAGCATGGACATGGACCCCCCCCCCCCCCCCACTTGAACCAGACCAAATTGTTTTTACCAAAAGAAAAAAGACAAGCTATTTTTCTAAATATATTTTGAAAGTTGACATTATATGTTGAAATTTTGTTTACCAAAGAAAGTTGTGGGGTTAGACACCCCTTACCCACTCCCCCAACCCCAAACAAAAACCTTCCCTATCGCCACGATCATCCCTTTTTGAAATTCAGTGCATGAGTTTTATCTCTTTGATTGTTTTCCAGGCATTCAGTTCATATTAAATATAATGCTAGTACACCAGCCCTCATGATTGGCTACGGCAATCAGCAATGCCGAAGCCATTTGCCGAAGCAAAGTCAGCCACGGTAAGGGGTGGTCGTAGCAGATTGCCGAAGCCGAACAATCTGAATTATGAGGGCTGGTACACCAACAAGTCATCATCATCTTTGTCATGGGAGCAAGCCTTTTGACTCCAGTTAACTCTTTCTATTCAAAATAAATCATCATTGATGAGTAGTTACCTTATTATCCCTTTCTATTCTAAAACATCATTGATGAGCAGTTATCTCAAATAAAATGTTCAAATAATAAGTTCAACAAATGACCATAATCATTTCCATCAATAAATAGGGCTCCTTCTGCACTTTATTTACCTGTTGTCTGCTTTTATCACCTTAGAGAATCACTAGGAGAATCCATTTAGTATAGAGAAGGTTAATATGTATCCTACAACTATAATTTTTCATACACCGACAAAATATATGAGTTCCATTATCTGTTTATCTTCCAATCATAAACTCCTGGTAGTGTAATCTTTTCATTTTCATTTTGAATTCGCACGCAGTTTGTAGAGTTTTTTGCTATTGTGCAATCTTGAAATATTTGTTTGCATGTCAAACATCCCAATTAAGCTTATGACTTCTACTCAAGCACATCTTTCTTTAATGGCCCACTTAATTTTCCAATGCCCAGATCACATTATACACAAAATATTCCATATTCTATACCATTTGAATGAGGAACCAAAGATACATATATTCCACCAGAACACAGAACAGCTGTGGCGTACGATTGATGGAGATTCTCAGATTCATTCAGACTTCCCCCATTGTCAACCCAGAATGCATCAGCATTCAAACTAACATATAGAGTTATTCCCCTTCCATCAATAATAATCACTTAACAATACAGTCCGGATCAATATTAAGCACACTTCGGTACCTCTACAAAAACAACATGTTCCCAGTTTATAATATAATGTTTAGGACCTTCCTCTTTCAAATGGTATATAATATGGAATATGTTGTATATAATATGATCTGCTGATTCAAATATTAAGTGGCCCTTTAATATTCTACTGAAACTTGCCTGAGAATGTCTAATTTGGATCTTAATTAGATCTCTGGTACTCGGAAATTTGACTTTATAAAATGTTCAGATCTCGTCAACGATATGGTTTTATTTGTTATATAACATGTGTTATAGATTAAAATATAGATTGTTATGGAAATAAATTGTTGTGATATTTTAAACAATGCTGTTTTTTAATCTTCTCTCAATAGGATAGAATCATGTCCAAACCTGAAGGGGTCACTCTCACCAAAAAAAGTGCTGAAGGGTACACAGGGTTGTTCAAGTTACACATTCCCTGTTTTATTACAACTGCTTATCTCATCATTTCAGTGTGTGTATTAAATAAAACAAAACTATTTATTTCTGTATTTTTTTCAATATTATTCAATAATCTGAGCTTGGTTTCAAGTAATAGGTTACACTGGTGTAAATAAGGTTCCGAGTGACATCTAGCGGATGCGGGAGGAATATATAGGAGAGAATAAAATAGACACTGGGCCCTGATTGGTCAATAGCCTTGTGTGCTTTTCACATAAAAAAATCATCACACCTCTTCCCTATGATTTCCCATAGGTAAAATAACCCTCCAACTTTGGTCAAAATTTTCAACAGTTGGAAATTTCATACCTGACACAACATTAGTTGGAAATTTTACACCAACAATAGGTTGATAATGTTCTTGTAGTTTGATTTTTAAACAACTTATTGTGGGGAATTTATTGTTTTTGGACCAATATTTGCATATTTTCCTTCTTTTGATAAAAATTTGGGACTGAAATGGCCATCAGTTAGAAATTTTCCAACCTTAGGGGTGTCAGGTTGGAAATTTCCAACTCTTGGAAAGCTTGTGTCTTGGTCCCTCCCCGTGGCCAGTCAAAAACTTCTAGTTAATTTAAGAAAATAATATTGTCCTACATTTGGTCAAAATTGTCACTGGAATTGTCATCAGTTGGAAATTTCCAACTCTATGAATGCTTGAGGCTAGTCTAGATGCCAGGATTTTGCGATTTTCTTGTTCACGTTTAAAAAAAACTTTCGCCCGGTGTGTCCTGGTCCCTCCCCGTGGCCAATAAAAAACTGCTAATGAGTTTAAGAAAACAATATTTTACTACATTTGGTTAAAATCGTTGACTGAAAATTTCCAAACTAAGGGAGAGTATGAGGTTTGAAATTTCCAACACTAGGACAGTTTGAGGTCAGTCTAGATGCTAGGATTTTGCGATTTTCTTGTTTAGTTTTCACAATTTTCTCACACCGGGCCGAACAACCATGATCGGCCCGGTGGGTCCTGGTCTATATATATATATTGCCCGTAGTCGTGTGCACACCCCCGACGGAAACCCTCTAGCCACGTCCTTGCACATACATATTACATAATAATGATGACAATTATGGATAATTCTGTCGTAAATTGTGGGGGATGGCATAATATGGCTGGACTGTCTTTCTGCAGAAATCGCGTTGAAATGAAATTGCGGACTGAAAGGGTCTTGAAGTGGTGGCGTAGTGGTTGATGTGAGGTCCAAATTTAGGAACCGCTCTTCCCCCATCAGCATAACGCCTATCAGGTCATCCATATGATAACAACGAACTGAATTTCCACCACATATGACCTGGCATTTATACCTGTATTACCATAATATATCACGAGAATCCCGGGTCGTATGTTGTGACTGGTCGAATAATTGACAATATAAACAGGTCATGATTATCGCATTATTGCAAATGAGACGATAAGTGAAGTATTAAGGGACTGTATACCAAACACACGCTTTGAGTTGTAAAAGTGGTACGAAATAATGATGGTACGTGTTCGTCAAAACTCTTACGCGTAGTCGTTTTGCGAAAGGACTTTTTGGCCATACGGATAGAATTACGACTACGAATAGCTATCCGTATTCGTAATCGTAAACGTGAGGATGCGAAAGGTCTCTATTCACCCGTTAGTCACCTCGATTATGCATTTTATCTTCTGCAATTATGGTATATAGAAACTGAACAGAAGAGAAAAGTAACTAAAACAATGTTAATTTGAGACTCTAGATACTTTCCAGAAGATGAGGCCTAAGCAGAATGAGGTCACCAGAGGGTGAATTTGGTGAAGCTAGCCCACCATGTGGGATAGCATTAACTAAATTCACCCTCTGGGGACCTCATTCTGCAAATGTCAGACACACTAAATTCAGGCTTGGGGATGGAAAAGATCAAAGCTATGTTACAGAGGAGAGTTTAAAGATGGTCTGGGCCACAATTACAACAACAACAACAACATAATTTTGTATAAACCCTGATCTCAGAACTGCAAATAGCTAATTTATGAATAAAATACAGATACAACTTAACCCTTTACCCAACAAAACGGCCAAAAACGCCCAAATAAAGCTTCAACAGCCTAAAATATCTTCGGTCTGTCTCAATAACACCATACAAATATGGATATCATTGGAACCGGTTCATTGACCACATTGTGATGGTTACAGTTATGCCCTGTGCCAATGCATTCTCTTATATATGCGAGTCGACCATAGGTCGCCTCGCATATATAAGAGAATGCATTGGCCTAAAAAAAATCTTTTTGAACACTTTTCACCATTTTTTCTTACATTCATTAACAATTTTATAATTTTTTCTTACATTTTTTAACAATTTTTATAATATATTTCTACATTCTTTGACAATTTTATCATTTTAAATATGTGTTAAGCCAATGCATTATCTTATATATGCGAGGCGACCTATGGTCGACTCGCATATATAAGAGAATGCATTGGCACAGGGCCGTTCTGTTGGGTAAAGGGTTAACACGGATATGGATGGCCTTCATGGTGGGTATTGCTGTTAAAACTGACATAAACAAAGAATATTAAAATATAGACTCAAGATTTCTGTGTTTAACCCTTTACGGTCTGTAAAATCGGCCCTTTTTTAGATTTTAAAAAAATTATTAAAATTGTAAAAAATTGTAAAAAATAATAACAAATGATGAAAAATTGTTAGGCCAATGCATTCTCTTATATATGCGAGGCGACCTATGGTCGACTCGCATATATAAGAGAATGCATTGGCACAGGGTATATGGGTTGATACAAAAATCGGACCTGGCACTCAAAGGGTTAATGGGTCACCGTGAATCATTCTCCTAAAAAATAGCCACGGTGTTGAGTGTTTTGCTTATCACTAATAACTTATGCTATACATAAACAAATGCTTGGCTCACACAAAGTGTGTTTTGTGGACAATATCGCATTCATACTTTCATTATGCTATACTATTAGTAGTATTAGTAGTAGTAGAGGATATTTTTTAACTGTAATTTCTAAATTATAACCTACTAGCAGGTTAGCCCGCCACTGGCGGCATTCGTCCCATGGCTTTGTTTCAGAAACATGACATTTTTGTAATTATTTTGTTTTTATTTATTTTTGTTTTTTATTTTTGAATATGAATTTAATGTTTTTTAAATTTAATATATTTTGTTTCTGAATTGTTTTTTTATTGTTAATTTTTTTTAATTTTAAATTGTTTTAATTAAATTGTAAATTGTTTTATTTAATTTTTGTGTTTCTGGCGGAAAAATTTACCCGTAGAAATCCCCCCCCCCTTCCTAGGAACGACAGACAACGCATTCTTTGTTTCGCGAAATCTCTCTACGATAACATTGCATTGAATTTAAAACAAACGCTTCCCGTCGGGAAATCTGTCTTCGGGTCGTTGTTGTTGGCATCACGGCTCCCCGAAAACTCTCACATTGCCGAAAACGTGTATTTAGTAATATCGTTGTTGTTGATATTTACGGCTTGGGGGCTATTTTCTTATTTAGCAAGTTTGAGCTCAATCGGTTAGAATCTATAAAGGACACACTCATATATATGACACTTCCCGTAGGTAGCAAGTTTGAGCTCAATCGGCATTCCCTGGAATTTCCCGTAGATTGGCAGATTCCAGTAGCTTTATAACGGTATATCTGGGGAGAAATCTGATGCTATATTCGTGATTATCTGGGATGATTTCTGTATATATCGAAGGTATATACTGTAAAACAGAGCGCGCCATCCGTGCTCGCAGGGAATAAATTTCGAGCGATAACGTTTGCGTTCCCGTATAACTCTGCAGATGCGAATAACGTTGAATGGGAAACAGACGCTCTTTATAGAGATGCGTCAAAAACAAACGCTCATTAAATAATCACTTGATTAACCCCCGCCGTGCCTTTGCGGTGATTTGAGATTGGAGAACGGGTGCTCTGAGCTTCTCTAAACCGCGACTACGGCGGTGTCGGTGGGATTTGACACTTAAATACGAAATTTGATCTCAATCTGTACACGCGTTTTGGATTCTATGAAGTACACACACACACACACACACCCCTATATACGAAGTCTCAAAATATATAGTATAGACTAGCAGGTTAGCCCGCCACTGGCGGCATTCGTCCCATGGCTTTGTTTCAGAAACATGACATTTTTGAATATGAATTTAATGTTTTTTAAATTTAATATATTTTGTTTCTGAATTGTTTTTTTATTGTTAATTTTTTTTAATTTTAAATTGTTTTAATTAAATTGTAAATTGTTTTAATTAATTTTTTTGTTTCTGGCGGAAAAATTTACCCGTAGAAATCCCCCCTTCCTAGGAACGACAGACAACGCATTCTTTGTTTCGTGAAATCTCTCTACGATAACATTGCATTGAATTTAAAACAAACGCTTCCCGTCGGGAAATCTGTCTGCATAATATTTTGAGTCTGCCGTACCCGTCGTAATGTCGTGAAATATCTCTGCATAATAGATAACATTGCATTGAATCTGTTGTTGGCATTCAGGGCTTCGGGTCGTTGTTGTTGGCATCACGGCTCCCCGAAAACTCTCACATTGCCGAAAACGTGTATTTAGTAATATCGTTGTTGTTGATATTTACGGCTTGGGGGCTATTTTCTTATTTAGCAAGTTTGAGCTCAATCGGTTCGAGTCTATAAAGGACACACTCATATATATGACACTTCCCGTGGGTAGCAGGTTTGAGCTCAATCGGCATTCCCTGGAATTTCCCGTAGATTGGCAGATTCCAGTAGCTTTATAAGGGTATATCTGGGGAGAAATCTGATGCTATATTCGTGATTATCTGGGATGATTTCGGTATATAACTATATACTGTAAAAACAAAGCGCGCCATCCGTGCTCGCAGGGTTGGTCAGAAACAAATGTTTTTTAAATTTAATGTATGTTCCGTATATCTCTCTGCAGATGCAAATAACGTTGAATGGCAAACAGACGCTCTTTATAGAGATGCGTCAAAAACAAACGCTCATTAAATAATGACTTGATTAACCCACGCCGTGCCTTTGCGGTGATTTGAGATTGGAGAACGGGTGCTCTGAGCTTTTCTAAACCGCGACAACGGTCGTGTCGGTGGGATTTGACACTTACATAGGAAGTTTGAGCTCAATCTGTACACGCGTTTTGGATTCTATGAAGTACACACACACACACACACACACACATATATACGAAGTCTCAAAATATATAGTATAGATAATGAAGGCCATCCATGACTTTAAGCCTTTTCTTGTATTGTCACCGTGACTGGCTTATGTCCTGTGTTGTCTATGAATTTATTGATTCCATCGCTGCTAATACCCGTTGATGCAGAGTTTACCATAGGATGGGAGTAAATTTTACTATATGTCCCATCCAGAAGCGATGACTCTAATATCAATGTCACATCATGTGCTTTGTCATTTATCAGACCGAATAGAGTAACGGCCCCTTGCCGCAAACCAAGTTTCTCAGTCAGAATGGTCTCGTCTGCGAATCTGAGCCCTCCGGGTGCGCCCACCATTTTGGATAAATCATTAAGTTTCACATCAATGTTATGTGGCGCGCAGAATAGCCATAGTTTCTTCTTCTTGTCTCGAAGGAAGAGATTCTTTGCAAACACACCCTCCAAATGTGAAACGTGTGGCAATGCTTGGTCCACTGTGAATACCTTGAAACAAAATAAGAAAACATTGCTACAGTAATGTCCTAAATAATCGACTCCTTAACCACAGCAGAATTATGGGTAATTTTTCAGGATTTAGTCAGAAATATGGCTTGTTGTCATTCATCGGAAAGCTCTCAGTGAGAGCTTTCCGATGAATGGCAACAAGCCATATTTCCGACTAAATCCTGAAAAATTACCCATAATTCTGCTGTGGTTAAGGAGTCGAGTATTTAGGGCATTGCTGTATTATTGTCTTTTAGTTTATTCTAAACATCGGTTTATACAGTTTCAGGCATGTACACAGGGCAATGCTCGGCATCTCTCGGATGCAAGTAGTGGTGCATATAACATGCCAAAAATCTACCATATGCCTACCAAAAACATAACATATAGAGACCAGACCTTAAAATGTGCATAGAGTGTCCTACATTGTAAGTGCAACGTCGGAATGCAGCGGTCATTAGAGCTTCCTTTTTTATGGATGCTTCGGTGGCCTTGTGGTATTGACATCAGACTGAGTTGCAAGGGTTCGATTCCAAAAAATTGTCCATGGTCTCAAAAACACATGCAGCTTCGAAAAATTGATGCCTTGCATGTTATGTAGTAACATGAAAAAGTAATATGATAAAATAAAAACAAAATAAAATCTCGGACCCCTGTGAATAAGGACGCGGCGGCGGGGGGCCTTGGAAAAAACAATGACTAGTATTGATTTCTAAGTGATAATTTGTGTTTGATTACAGGTATCTTCCTTCTATTTGGTACTAGTAATCAATATACTATATAATATGCCAACATGTGCGAATTCCAGTCTAAATTTGTACGCCAGCCTATTTTTTACCAGAATTATGGCCATTTGCAATTTGAGAATGTCTTCCTCATAATATCTGAATATTTTCTAAGGGAACTATAGTAATGGCCTAAATAATTGACCCATAATTCTGCTGTGGTTAAGGAGTCGATTATTTAGGGCATTACTGTTTGCAACTTTTGTGGTATGAATTTTACTAGTATTGTCCCCCAATTTTTTATTTGAATTAGCAAAACACCGCAAAAGTGATAATTTGAGAAAAATAATGGTAGGTTTTCTTAACAGCATCAGTTGTCCTAGTAATTCAGCAGGACCCCACCATGCAACATCATAGCGAATTAACGGGACCACTTAAATAGGGGTTAATCTGTATTGATCCCCTGGAACGTGATGAAGCCAACAAATAACTTGGATAAATTTTCAGTCTGAACATTATGAGTCTCTTTAACCCTTTCATGATAGTAGCTGCGCCTGGTGCAGCATTAAATATCCTGTGCCAGTGCATTCTCTTTTATATGTGAGTCTCCCATAGGCTCTCAAGGTAAATATTGTTAGGCCAATGTATTCTCTTACATAATTGAGGCTCCCTATTGGAGACTCACATATATTTTTTTATAAGAGAATGCATTGGCACAGGGTTTTCACCAAATTTCAGGAAGCTCCAGTCGTGGAAGTGTTAAATGAGTGGGGAGTGGCACTTACCACACATCCCTAACACCAACTTCGAGACGATGCACTCCAGGTATTTAGCATGAGCAGATATTTTTTACATACAATAGTAATGAAATATTTGACGATTCGGCTTTTCGTACATTTCCCGTGAATTAAACTATTTACCGGGCCATGTGCATCAGTGTGAAACGCTTGTACTTGTATAATGAATATATCGATATTTAAATTCACACAAAGAGAGCACACAAGTGACACAACGACCTTAACATGTACAACATGAACGTATATACGCCGCGTTCACATTGCAGTACTCACATGAATATCACCTTAAAATTGTGTATTTATCATACGATGGTAATTCTGGTCCATTTTAAACTGTTTAAACCTCTCACCTCTGGGTGATCCACGGTGTCTGTCTCAACATTCAACTCTGTCAGTCTTTTCAGCAACTCATCTTTACCAGCTTGTCCCGGTGAACACGCCATAACTGCACATATATACTATTTAAGGCCAAATTATCAACTTGTAATTATATCACTTTACGCGTTTGGGTTACACTGGTGTAAATAAGGTTCGGAGAGACCTCTAGCGGATGCGGGAGGAATATATAGGAGAGAATAAAATAGACACTGGGCCCTGATTGGTCAATAGCCTTGTGTGCTTTTTGCATAAACAAATCATCACACCTCTTCCCTATGATTTCCCATAGGTAAGATAGCCATTGGCACAGGAATTAACCCTTTGTAGTGAAGTTTGAATTTTTTGGTGTGGTCTAAAATATGACAGTATTTTTTTATGCGGATCTGACACCAGTTACGAAAACACAAGATTTAAAGGCGAATTCCCTGCTAGACAGATATGATTTTTTTGTGTAAAAAGTTTCCCGAAATGTCAATTTTTCAGATTAAAAAAAAAATTTGGACCCATGGTTCATATAGCCAACAGCATACGCTAAAACGTTAGCACTGAGGCCTATGGAAAACATTTACACCAGTGTAACCTTTGGTGCCGAAAGAGGATATAGTGTAAATTAGAGTTTCTCCCCTTCCCACAGAAGGCGACGGTGAACAGTTCTGACATGGACTCGAGATTTCTAAAATTTTCCATGAATGTATGGCGGGAGTGTAATTAAGAATGCCCATCTTTCCACCCCCCCCGGCAACCAAGGAATGTGTTATTAGCAAAGGGCGTAATAGTGGAGTAGATTAGTAAAAGAATTGTTCACTTCGTGACTAAAGCATGGAATTTTGCAAATATGTACATGTTCACGTTTGTTAAATATAATAGTTAATGATATTAAGTCAATATACTATATTAAGTCAATTTTCTATCTATTATATATTTTGGGAAATCTGTGTGTCTGTCTGTCTGTGTGTTCGCGATGGACTCGAAAACGGCCGAGCCGATTTCGATGAAACTTGGTATGTGGGGGTCTATCGGCCTGGGAGTGGCATGGGCCTATTAATTTGCCCGTGCGACGTGACCTTGACCTTGAGAGTTATAAGTGGGCGTGGCACTTTTTTAGAGCAATGGGCGTGGCACGTTTTTGTGCAGTGTGCGTTATAAGTGGGCGTGGCACTTTTTTAGTACAGCGAGTGTTATAAGTGGGCGTGGCACGTTTTAGTGCAGCGTGGGTTATAAGTGGGCGTGGCACTTTTTTAGTGCAGCGAGAGTTATAAGTGGGCGTGGCACTTTTTTAGTGTAGTGGACGTGGCACTTTTTTTAGTGCAGCGTGAGTTTTAAGTGGGCGTGGCACTGTTTTAGTGCAGCGTGCGTTATAATTGGGCGTGGCACTTTTTAGAGCGGCGTGCGTCATAAGTGGGCGAGGAACTTATTTAGTGCAGCGAGTGTTATAAGTGGGCGTGACACTTTTTAGTGCAGTGTGCGTTATAAGTGGGTGTGGCACTTTTTTGGTGCAGTGTGCGCTATAAGTGGGCGTGTCACTTTTTCAGTGCAGCAAGAGTTATAAGTGGGCGTGGAACTTTTTTAATGCAGTGGGCGTGGCACTTTTTGAGTGCAGCGCGCGTTATCAGTGGGCGTGGCACTTTTGTATTGCAGTGGGTGTGGCACGCTGCACTAAAAAAGAGCCACGCCCACTTATGACACACGCTGCACTAAAAAAGTACCACGCCCACTTATCACGCACGCTTCACTATAAAAGTAACGCGCCCACTTATAACTCACGCTGCATAAAAACGTGCCACGCCCACTTATCACGTACGCTGCACTAAAAAAGTGCCACGCCCACTTATAACGCACGCTGCAATAAAAGTGCCACGCCCACTTATAACGGACGCTGAACTAAAAAAGTACCACGCCCACCTATAACGCACGCTGCACTCTAAACGAGCCACGCCCACTTATGACGCACTCACGCCGCACTAAAAAAGTGACACGCCCATTTATAACGCACGCTGCACCAAAAAAGTGCCACGCCCGCTTATAACGCATGCTGCACTAAAAAAGTGCCACGCCCACTTATGACGCACTCACGCCGCACTAAAAAAGTGACACGCCCATTTATAACGCACGCTGCACCAAAAAAGTGCCACGCCCACTTAAACGCACGCTGCACTAAAAAAGTGCCACGCCCACTTATGACGCACTATAAAAGTGCCACGCCAAAAAAGTGCCACGCCCACATATGACGCACGCTGCACTAAAAAAGTGCCACGCCCACTTATAACGGACGCGGCACTAAAAAGTGTCACGCCCACTTATGACGCACGCCGCACTAAACATGTGTCACGCCCACTTATGACGCACGCTGCACTAAAAAAGGGCCACGCCCACTTATAACGAACACTGCATAAAAACGTGCCACGCCCACTTATCACGTACGCTGCACTAAAAAAGGGCCACGCCCACTTATCACGCACAATGCAATAAAAGTGCCACGCCCACTTATAACGGACGCTGAACTAAAAAAGTACCACGTCCACCTATAACGAACGCTTCACTATAAACGAGCCACGCCCATTTATAACGCACGCTGCACCAAAAAATGGGGCCACGCCCACATATATGTCAGGTGGTCGATGACGGTTTTGAGTCTGAGTCTGACAGTAGTTCAAACAGCGAAATCGAGAATGATGACTGTGTTATTGTTGGCGAGTCATTCCTTGATGTTGATTCGTCTGATGAGGACGACAGTTTTAGTACGGGATCTGAGAGCTCAACAAACAGAGATTTGATGCTGGAAACTTCAGACCCTATAGTCATCGATGATTAGGCTATTAAAAAACTATTTTATTTAGGCTCTGTGAAGTCAATTTCCCGTTCTCAAGCCTGTGTGCATGGTCTCGATACTCTGCACATCATGCTCTTCAAAAAAAATCTTAGCCCTAAAAAATGACTTTTTAGACAGTTGTAAATGTAATTTAAAATGTGACTTTTTAGTCATTTGAAATTGTAAAATAATTTTTAGTGTACAGTATCTACATTATAAGACTACTGGGATTACATTGTATTTTGTTATAGCGTAATATATTGTACGTATATTGAGCAAAAAGACATGAGGTCTTCACAGTGGGTTAATGTGAACATTTAGAAAAGTTTATAAAGCCATCATCATGAAGAACAATATGGAAAAATAGATAAATTTTGTTTTTATTATTATTTTGGATAACTTGATCGCCAATAACTAGATGTCATCAGACCTGTTAACCTCACAAAATATTTTCCGGGAGATTGGTCACGATTTTCCGTGAGATCGTGGTCATCATCCGGGAGATTTAACAAAAATTTATTCCTACAGATTCCTTTTGCATTTTCATAATTTTGACAACAGAAATAAAACAAATATGATCAGCTATAACACAGAAACATGCAAGTTTGATGGCAAATTAACAAGTATTCTTAAGAAAAACATTTACTGAGTAGTTTTTACTTTTATTGTCTAATTTATCGAGGAAATATCGTAAGCTACCGGATTACGTATATCAATATTAAACTGTAAACTACTTTCGATTTTATTTATATCTCGCGAGATTTCAAATGTCACATTAAAAAGTACAACTCAGGAACGGATTCCGAAAGTTTAAAGCCAGAACATGTGCTTCTTTTGAATTTTATCAGACCAATAAACTTTAATGGTAGTTTCATATAACCTCAGGGCTTATCTCTAGTGGGTTGCTAATTGAGAACAGGTCACCTTTGTTCTGTCTGGTGATCCGGTTCAATAGAACTTAGGTGTTTGTTGTTTTATTGTCCGGTGCCCCTGCTGTGCAACAATGTTGGTTTTATGACCCCAGATTAATCATGGGTGTTAATTGCCACAATAATGTCGCAATCCGATATCAAGGATGTGTTGATAGCCTGTCTACTGGTCAAATAGATAAAATAAAGAGATTATTTTTTGTGATTTTCTACAGTAGCTGAATCCGGGAGATTGTCATGCCTGTCCGGGAGTGCGGGAGATCGTGCTCAAATCCGGGAGTCTCCCGCAGAATCCGGGAGGGTTAACCCTTTACCCAACAAACCGGCCAAATAAAGCTGCAACAGCCTAAATTATCTTGGGTCTGTCTCAATAAAACCATACAAATATGGATATCATTGGAACCGGCTCATTGACCACATGCATTCTCATGCAATGCATTCTCTTATATATGCGAGTCGACCATAGGTCGCCTCGCATATATAAAAGAATGCATTGGCATAAAAAAAAATCTTTTTTTAACACTTTTTACCATTTTTTCTTACATTCTTTAACAATTTTATAATTTTTAATGTGTTAAGCCAATGCATTCTCTTATATATGCGAGGCGACCTATGGTCGACTCGCATATATAAGAGAATGCATTGGCACAGGGTAAAAAAAATCCCGACTGTTGGGTAAAGGGTTAACAGGTCTGGATGTCATATGTGGAAACCTTTGTTTTGTAAACATTTTACTGTTTCAGTGATAGTCATTTGATTATCAATCTGTTGAGTAAATTCCGATCAATTCATGAAGGTGAACTTTGAAAATAGGTTAGAACAATGAAAAATATTCAGAAAAACACAGATTTTCATCAAAAACATTGGAATTTCAATTGGTGATATTTGTTGATAGGATGCCTGACACTGTAACGGTAATGTTTACATAACAATGGTTTCAACGTGAAAAATATCGCAATTCAAGAGTTATCATAAATAAAAATAAGAATGATGTCTATCCATTTTGTTCTTTCCTTTTTTTTTTCTTCACATTTTCCTACTACGAGTGCCTTGTGTGCCTTTAAGAGGATTTAACTAAAACCAGGGAGTATATCGTTGGAGAGCTTTGATGACCTTAGAAACCAGGGAGTATATCATTGGAGAGCTTAGAAACCAGGGAGTATATCGTTGGAGAGCTTTGAAACCAGGGAGTATATCGTTTATGACCTTATTATCCCGTTCTATTCTAAATCATCATTGATGAGCAGTTACCTTATTATCCCTTTCTATTCTAAAGCATCATTGATGAGCAGTTACCTTATTATCCCTTTCTATTCTAAAGCATCATTGATGAGCAGTTACCTTATTATCCCTTTCTATTCTAAATCATCATTGATGAGCAGTTACCTTATTATCCCTTTCTATTCTAAAGCATCATTGATGAGCAGTTACCTTATGATCCCTTTCTATTCTAAAGCATCATTGATGAGCAGTTACCTCAAATAAAATGTTCAAATAATAATTTCAACAAATGACCATAATCATTTCCATCAATAAATAGGGCTCCTTCTGCACTTTTATTTATCTGTTGTCCAGGGGCGCCGGAAGCATCCAAGGGCAGGGGGGCAGAGCCTACAAAAAGGGCACTTTTCCGCAAAAAAGGACATTTTCTCCTCAAACTCGGGAAAATAACCATAAATTCATTGTGGCAAAAATCCCTATTTTAATGTTATTTGTCGGTTTTTATGACCTTTTGTGATAAAATTGACAAAAAATTAATATTCCTTGTGAAATTGGTGGTATTTGGACCAAAAAAGTAAAATTTTGCTATAAAAACACGAGATTAAACACACAAAAAGCATTTGCTGTCTCCAGAAAAAGGGCAAGTCCTGCCCCCCTTGGTCAAGGGCAGGGGGGGGGGGGGGGTCAGCTGCCCCCTCTGCCCCCTCTTCCGGCGCCCCTGCTGTTGTCTGCTTTTATCACCTTAGAGAATCACTAGGAGAATCCATTTAGTATAGAGAAGGTTAATATGTATCCTACAACTATAATATTTCATACACCGACAAAATATATGAGTTCCGTTATCTGTTTATCTTCCAATCATAAACTCCTGGTAGTGTAATATTTTCATTTTCATTTTTAATTCGCATGCAGTTTGTAGAGTTTTTTGCTATTTGTGCAATCTTGAAATATTTGTTTGCATGTCAAACATCCCAATTAAGCTTATGACTTCTACTCAAGCACATCTTTCTTTAATGGCCCACTTAATTTTCGAATGCCCATATAACATTATACACAAAATATTCCATATTCTATACCATTTGAATGAGGAACCAAAAATACATATATTCTACCAGAACACAGAACAGCTGTGGTTGATAGAGATTCTCAGATTCATTCAGACTTCCCCCATTGTCAACCCAGAATGCATCAGCATTCAAACTAAGAGATAGAGTTATTCCCCTTCCATCGATAATAATCACTTAACAATACAGTCCGGATCAATATTAAGCACACTTCGGTACCTCGACAAAAACAACATGTTCACAGTTTATAATATAATGTTTAGGACCTTCCTCTCAGATGGTATATAATATGGAATATGTTGTATATAATGTGATCTGCTGATTTAAATATTAAGTGGGCCTTTAACATGCTAATGAAACTTGCCTGAGAAATTCTGATTTGGATCTTAATTAGATCTCTGGTACTCGGAAATTTGATTTTATGAAATGTTCAGATCTCGTCAACGATATGGTTTTATTTGTTATATAACATGTGTTATAGATTAAAATATAGATTGTTATGGAAATAAATTGTTGTGATATTTTAAACAATGCTGTTTTTAATCTTCTCTCAATAGGATATAATTATGTCCAAACCTAACTACGGTAAGGCTGAAGGGGGGTCACTCTCACCAAAATACACAGGGTTGTTCAAGTTACACATTCCCTGTTTTATAACTACTGCTTATCTCATCATTCCAATGTGTGCAATAAACAAAACAAAAATCTTTATTTCTGTACTTTTTTTTCAATATTATTCAATAACTGAGCTAGGTTTCAAGTAATAGTAAATAGGCGAATAATAGTACTGGATGTAAATGTTGTGATATACCTGCAAGAAAAATGAATATAATGAAAACACAATTACCACCTACTTAAAAGGGTACTCTATGAATGATGCAAACAACATGGTAATTATAATGAAAAAGAATTTATAGCGAGCCCGAAACGAGACCCCGCAGGGGTCTCGTTCGCGAGCGATAAGCATATACGTGTATGCGAGATCTACCCTATACTATTCGATGTTTTGGCGGGAAATCTATAAATAGACTATATATATAGTATATATGGTAATTGATTACTAAATATAGATGTCGGAGACCCACGAACCTACTTAATGATGTTGTCGGAGACCCACTAACCTACTTCGTGATGTTCTCGGTTTTCCGAAGTTCTATGTCGTTGACCAATCAAAATTAACATTACTGATCAATTACCAATCAAAATTAACGTTACTTATCAATTACTATGGTTGACTTTGACTCCATTTCCATTGCTTGAGTTCCACCTCGAATTTCATAATAATTAACATAACTGATTACAGTGGCCAGGAGCAAATATAAATGTCTTTTTCAGCAAAGGTGAGTTATACTCCATTACATAGTAAATACCATGAACATGAATGGCGAAACATTTTGTAAATTTGCTGACGATATGTTTCATAAAATTTATCAAAATCAGACAAAAACGTCAAAAGACGAAAAGTGCTGAAATTGGGAAACGGGAATTGTAAAAGTTTTGTCTACATATTTCATTCAATTATTAAAACTGTTTGCCTCAAAACACAATTCTAGTTTTCATCTTGGACATTTGGAGCTTGGCTTTAAATTTATATCGATGTTTTCGCCTAGAACATGGAGCTCGAAGCCGACAAACCAAAATTATAACTTCAGAGCGATACACTTTCAGCTGTTTCCCTTTAAATTTAAAATGAACGGTTACCAAGGAAATCCATTGTACTGCTCGTCGTAACATCGGCGAGAAAAAAAATAGTTCCCAACATTTTAATCATTTGAGTCATTATATTCACAAAAGAAAGACGGAATATAAATTATGTGATTATAATTATTGATGACTGGTTGACAATTTATGTATTTGTATAACGAGCGAATGAAATTACGAGTTTGTTTTGAATTAGGCTAGTAGTAATTGTACGCAAAAATAGTCCGTTGATAACATTACAAAAAAATCTAAATAATGGGTGCTGAATACAGGTACGATTAAATCGGATCAGTTAATAACAATAGAAAGAACATCCATAGTTGCCCAGACGGAGTATATGCATAGCACCGAGGTAAGCATTATGTGCCGAGTTAGCCTACCGTACGAATACCAGTTGAACAACATATTTGATAGCAAATTTTAGACAGAGAAGTCACAAGGTCACGGTGTTCAAAATCAAAGGTGCAAAGGTTAGGTTGCCGACCATTTTCGCACAAAAAAATCACAAATGCCTTCGTTTCTCACGATGAACTAGATATAATATTTGATGCAAAATAGCATGACAATATGAAAATCGGTATTAAAACAAAAGTTTATCAAAGTTTATGCATATTGACATTATTGTTGGAAATTAATATATTCCTAATTTCGAGGCATCTGTATTCTCATTCTGTGTCTGTTGTCAGTGTTGATACTAGTTACTACTATACTAGTAATAGTATTTCATTTTCAGTGCAGGAACAAATTCTGGTTATAGACATCAATGGTCCAGGTGCTACCACGACCGCATAACTTTACAGTGTACCCCGCTGGACAAAACAAGTGTCCATTGGGCCTGATTGGCACCGCGGTGTATTTGCCGTTCGGCCGCTGTGTCAGAGTTAGTAATAGTAACTGCACTGCAGTTGAGCACCGCGGCCAAACGGCAAGTTCACTGCAGCCAAAAGCCGAAAAGGCAACTACCCTCGCGGTCGAATGGCATGTACACAGTGGTTAGATTTCTGGTTTGTATTGTCTTGTATTGTAATTTTTCAGTTTGATGAAAATACACCGTGGCAACTACACCATGCCGAATGGCAATTACACCTCGACCCAACTGTAGTTAGCTGGTGGAGCCACGGTGTAGTTGCATTTTGGCCGCGGTGGCAACACTCACCGCAGTTAAGTGGACACTTGTTTTGTCCAGCAGGGTACATCTACGGTATAAGTTATATAACCATGTAGTGACTCAAGTTCAGTTCTTTAACATGCACAGTGCCACACCGATGCATATACGCAGTTCTTGAAAATTTGACCAAAAAAACCTGAAGAAAAAAAAAGATATCCCCACCCCTACTCTTGGGCTCCAAATAAAAGTGCAGGCCCAAATAATAGTGCAGGGGGTAAATTCCATTGAAAGTTAATAAACGTGCAGACCCAAATAATAGTGCAGGGGGGGACTCTGAGCAAAACATCAACACATTAACTGTGGTTAAACCAAGTATTTGTATTGTACTAAGGTCAAGTATAGGAATCAAGACAGTATGTGTCATGTGGTGTTTTATTCAATATTTAAATGTTCACATGTATGCCATATACATGTACATGCATAAAGTAATACCGGTAAGCTCAACATTTTGATATCTGAATCATAGAAATCTTGAGTTTGTGTTGATTTCAATTTTCATAGCATCAAAATTAATAAACATGCAGACCCAAATAAGCACTGTGCAGGGGGGAAATTAACCAATAAAATAATAAACGTGCATGCATGTTTATTTGGAGCCCAAGAGTATTTATTATTATCCTATTGACAAGTACAAAAGATGCGCGAAGGGAAGGGCTTCACGAAATTTATGATTTCATGCAATTCGTATGTAGCAAATTTAGTGGGCGGGGCCAAACTTTAACACTGAGGCCTATGGTAACATTTTTGGTACAAGTACATAGTTCCTTCTAACCTAACTTTAGCACACAAAATCAAGTTTTTCATATTTCGGCCTACCGGTATGTTGGAATATAATCTAATCGTTGTTGTCAGTTTGGCGAAGCATACATACATGTAGTTAGACATTATACTACACCAGATTTTGATTTTATGGCCATTTTTCGCGGTGTGGAGAATATTTGCACCTAATGACCTCAGTGAGATTTTCGCACATTTATCACCAAATGTTCTGTATCTGGTGTGCTCATTTAAGTGAGGAACCACTTCACATCGATATCTTAATATCTATTGGTGGATAACTGACTATCGAAAAAATACTCGATATCCCGAACAGTTTTAACCTTGTAGCTGCCAACTTGTCGACCACATGGAAATTCATAGCTTCCAGGTACGGGGGGGGGGGGGGGGGGGGGGGGGAGTTATAAAAATCTGCCATTTTATTCAGAAACCCGGGAAGTTCAGTTTAACGAAGGCAAGTACACCGCGGCCGAACGGCATGTACACCGTGGTTAGATTTCTGGTTTGTATCGTTTTTTTTTCAGTTTAATGGACGTACACCGCGGCAACTACACCATGGTTGAACGACAAGTACACCGCGCCCCAACTGTTGTTAGCCGGTTGAGCTGCAGTGTAGTTGCATTTCAGCTGCGGTTGCAACGCTAACCGCACCGCGGTTAAGTGGACACTTGTTTTGTCCAGCAGGGTATGTGGTGACCACGAGGCACCCATCATTTTTAATGTTGAACTGCAGACGATACTGATCAATTCCCGAATATTACTTCTTTGATTAATGAACGGACATTCCCATAATTGCCGACAGCAAGGACAAATTCCCATCGAAATTTTCCTGGTAAATCAGGGGGGTGGGGTTGGAAATATTTTTCAGGCATGTATGCTGATTTTTTTCTTTCGACCCTTCTTGGGGACCCACCCACCCCGCGTCCAAAACTTGTTCTGTTTTCGGCAGTTTTTGCCGGCCATTTTTGGACACCCACCCCCCTTAACACTAAAACAGAGATTTGCAGAGGCCCTGGGGGGGGGGAATTCACTGTTAACAGCTGTACCTGAATTTCTGTGCATACTATTAGTCATGGATGTTAACATTGACATGTAAATAGCCTGTTGGACAAAAAAAAAGTGTCCATTGGCACCGTAGTGTATTTGCCGTTCGGCCTCTGTGTCAGAGTTTGTAACTGCAGTTGAGCACCACGGGCCGAACGGCAAGTACACTGCAAGTTCACTGCAACTGCCCTCGCAGTCTAATGGCATGTACACCGTGGTTAGATTTCTGGTTTGTATTGTCTTTTTTCAGTTTGATGAAAGTACACTGTGGCAACTACACCATGCTGAATGGCAATTATACCGCTGCCCAACTGTAGTTAGCCGGTGGAACGCGGTGTAGTTGCATTTCGGCCGCGGTGGCAACCCTAACCGCAGTTTTGTTCAGCAGGGTAGGAACGAGTCATTTTGGGGTCATTCGGCCAAAAAAACAATGGCTGCCAGTGGCCATGTTGGATTTCAAAATTCAATCCATTAGCATGGGCTACAGGCTACATGTATACTGTTTGTCTGATCTGACATCATGAAATTTGTCATTTAGGTTAATATTAACATATAGATGTGTTTTAAGCCAAACTCATTGCAAAAACAGTCAAAAAGACTTGCCGGAAAAATATTTTTGAGCCGCTGTAGCAAATTTAGTGGGCAGGGCCACACTTCAACACTGAGGCCTTTTAGGCCCATTTAGTTCCTTCTAACCTAAACATTGACATGAAGAAGGGAACGAGTCATTTTGGGGTCAATCGTCAATAAAACATGGCCGCTGGCAGCCATCTTGGATTTTGCTCTTTGTATGACTAAATTGTTTGGCGCCGGCTACATGTTGTTCCTTTGGTCGGATCATTCTGAAAAATTAGTCATAGCTGTTAAAGGTACTCAATCCGATCAGACCCTCATAAATTACTAAATTATATTTCTTTGTCTTCGGGGGTTAAAAAAATATTTGATTGGAGTCCAAGGAACCTACATGTACCCATCAACGCTCAGAATGATCAGATATAAATTTTTGAAGTTTTGTTATTTCTATTGTTTCTGGCCCAGAAACACGCCATCAAAAGGATGGTCTCGGTCAAAATTGCGTTATTATTACCACTTGATTTTAGAGTTATCTATCTTCGTCCGTTTGAATAAGTGTTTCTGGGGCAATTATTAGTACCGGTACACATCTCGAGAAATAACAAACTTCAAAAATCAATATCTGATCACTCTGAGATTTGATGGGCGAGTTTCTCAACTCAAATAAAATATTTTTTACCCTTGAACTTGAAACCAAAGAAATAGTAATTTAGGGGCGCTTAATCGGACTGAGTACGGTACCTTTAACATTGACATCATGACATGTGTGGTAGATGTCTAAGAAGAATTTGGTTCTATATCTCATACCGTATATATTTTGAAGACCTCTGTCTGTATGTATGTTTGTTTGTCTGTCATTGATACAAATCTACGATTCTCGACCGATCGGGACGAAACTTGGTACGTGTGTGTAGTTTGACCAGGCGGTGGACGTTGTCGTATTGGCGAGCCCGTGCAGCGCATGCGCAGACGAGATCTCGGAAACGGGTGGAGCTATCGACTTGAAATTTGGTATGTGAATGTACATGTATCTTGCCCCGGATACGAATTTCATCGGGTCGTCGAGCCTGTGCGACGCCAGCTTCGCGCATGCGCAGACCAGATCTCGGAAACAGGTAGAGCTATCGACTTGAAATTTGGAATAGCCCGGATGAATAGCCCGGACAACGTCGGGCTCACCGGCTGGTCTATTATATATTTTGGAAGATCTGTTTGTTTGTTTGTGTGTAATCGATGAACTCGAAAACGGCCGACCCGATTTCAATGAAACTTGGTATGTGGGGGTATTTTCGGGCCAGGGGTAACATAGGCCTACTGATTTTCAGATCCGAGGTCAACTTTTCACGTGCCGAGGTCAAATCTGTTTTTACGCTGTGTTACGGGACTTTCATTTGAGTTCGGTGCTTACAAATCGATTCGAAACAGCGCGAATAATAAAATGCCAGTCATAATAATGACACTGTGAGAATCTTTCGTGTTTCCTCTTTCCAACGATATATAATGCGTATGTATCCGTTTTAGTTATCTGCCTCAATTATCAAGAAGAAGTGGTACTATCTTCCATCAGGATAAAAACAATGCGTAACTTCTATGACGTCGTTAGATGTCATAACGTTAACGCTTAACCGGCCGATGCATTTGACTGTTTCAGACGTCTTGGTGATATCTCGGGCACCGATGTTATTTTATCTTTACGTTGAAACTTGATAATTAATGAGCGTGTGTATATGAGGCGCGTTTAACTTTATATACTTGAGTGGAAATCAAATCGGGTTAAACTGGCGGATTTTTACGGACGAAATTTGATGCATAGGGTATCTCGGTATCCGCTGGGCCGATTTCCCGGTATCCGCAGGGCCGATTTCCACCATTTTTGGGGTGTTAGTGTTTGACCCCACCTGACCTTGACCTTCAAAATGGTCAATTCAAGGTCAAATCGGGTAAAACCGGATGGATTTCGACGGGTACTTTTGTTCGGGCACTGTGTTTTGGACGGGTCAAATCGTGACCCCACTTGACCTTGGCCTTCAAAATAGACAATTCAATGTCAAAGCCCGGACGAAGTCGGGTCACCTTCTAGTATTGATATAATACCACTCATGTTGGTACTATCCACTCTCGGAACCTAAATGTTTATACCCACGTGACGGCATCACGTGGTAATTTATTTGGTACTAGGCGATCTCGGAACCCAAGTGTTACCCACGTGATGGCATCACGTGATAATTCATTTGGTACTAGCCGATCTCGATAAAATGGTGGCGTCCAGCCACTTCAAGTTGAGGCGATTGAGATTTTATTTTACAGTATATAAACAAACAAACATCAGACTTAGACATTTTATGTTGGAACCGATCTCGGACTCGACTTACATGCTGTAGCATATGACGGTTTAGGTACGTTGTTCGCTCGCTGGGTGGATTTAAGATTAGGGAAGTAACTTCTCTGAAATTCATCAACATATTTTTTGTGTGTGTGAAATTGGACCTAACTGGCTTCTCAATAACCTGGAATATTGTCAGCACTGTGTGGATTATGTTTGTACATGGACGGGACAAGATGATATATAACCTCCGAAAAAATAATGGGCGTTAACATTATTGAAAGCAGCAATTTTCGGTGAACTGAGACAGACCAAGTTCAAAAGTCATTGAGTGCAGTGGGGTTACATGTTGCATGCACAACCACTGGTGACTATGATTACGAGACATCCAATTCTGTAGAAATTAGTCAGAGTTATTACGTCACAGATCAGTCATGACTCATGAGTCAGTAACAAGTTTACGGAGTCTGCTATTCTTTTGATCGAACCGCCTGTGATGCTGTGATTTTGTTCTGATATATTTATGGAATGGTGGATAATCTCGGAGATACGGATCCAATTCTGGGACACATGTTATAACTGAATCAATCGCAAGCTTTTAGTAACGTACTACAGCTACGCTCTAATTAATCATCCCCCTTTAACAAGGTTGTAGGGTGTTAATGACACCGGTTATACCATACCGCCGTTCAACCATAGTCAAGTGGTTGATATGTGGCAACCGCAGATAATCTTTATACAGTCTTATGAATAATATTTTGCGACCACTGTACTCCGCACTAAGTTTTCACATGGACACCTTGTAAACATCCAGTCCAGCTTTTCATCAGCGCCATGCACCATATTAACTATACACAAAACAATATTTCAATTAATAATTTGTTTACAGTTTAATTAACATTAAAAGTTGGTCACTGACCGACATTCGCAACTACATGTACTGATAATATCAGTGGCCAATGTCGTTAGGGGGGGGGGTGTCAATTAGAGCTTAGCTGTATACCGGTACATACATGAACATGTAGACCATTCCAATGTCCAGATGCTTCATGTTCTTATCAAAACATGTCTGGCTACATGTGCGGTTATCATTCTGAGCGATTCGGCCATTTCCGCTTTGCTAGGAAATAACCTCATCCATAACTGGAAACCATATTAGCGAAATTCTACATTATATGGCTCTGGTGATCAGGCAATGCCATTGACTTGTTGACGCATAGATGCGAATGGAGAATAATTTATTAACTATGGCTTTACCAAACTTTATCATATATTAAATACATTAAACTCTCTTTGTGTTACATGTATCTTAGTATTTGTTCATTTACTGATACAGCGCATTGGAAGTGTACGATAAGCAAAACACTGAACACCGTGGCAATTTTTTTGGGAGAGTGATAATAATTCTGGTAACCCATTCAACATCTCCTTGTAGCGAGGACTAGTGAGCGCTATAGCGGTATTTTTCAAACAACAGTTTTAATTAACCAAAGTTAATGGTCTCCCCATTTTTGAGTATTTTGCTTATCGCACACTATTTACAAAGGTTTGGGAGTTATCGCAAAGATTTGCTCCCCTGGCTGTGAATGACCGATCGGTCTATATTAGCATGTCCGGGCAATTATAGATTGATAGGTTGTTCACTCAGACCTGTTTAAGATGTCTGGTTTATAATGTTCACAGAAGCCCATTATCGGCAAAAAGCCTTTGCGACAAATCTCAAACATCTTTGCGATAAATCGCAAAATATAATCACCCAGTACGTAGTCTGAAAGTTATCGTTAAGATGTTTGAGATTTATCGTTAAGGTTTGTGTGTTATCACAAAGGTGTTTGTGATTTATCGCAAAGGTTTGCTCCCTCATCACTCATGCATCTGGCTGTGAATGACTGATCGGTCTATTTTAGTCCGACCAGGCATAGATTGATAGGTTGTTCACTCAGACCTGTTTAAGATGTCTGATTTATAATATTCACAGAAGCCCATTAGTGCCAAAAAACCTTTGCGACAAATCTCAAACATTTTTGCGATAAATCAAAAAATTTATTCGCACAGTACATAGTCTGAGATTTATTGTAAAGATGTTTGAGATTTATCGTAATGGTTTGCGTGTTATCGCGAAGGTGTTTGTGATTTTTCGCAAAGTTTTGCTCCTCTCACCATTCTTGCATCTGGCCGTGAATGACTGAACGGTCTATTTTAGCCACAAATTTCAAACATGTTTGCGATAAATCGCAAAATATAATCACCCAGTACGCAGTCTGAGAGTCATCGTAAAGTTGTTTGAGATTTATCGTAAAGGTTTGCGAGTTATCGCAAAGGTGTTTGTAATTTTTCGCAAAGTTGTTTTGTGATTTATCGCGAAGGTTTGCTCACCTTATCCCACATGCATGCTGGCTGTCAAAGAACGATCGGTCTATTTTAGCCCAACCATGCTATTATAGATCGATTGGTGGTTTACCCAGACCTGTTGAAGATGTCGGATTATATTTATATTTATACGGTCCAAGCCAATGCATGAAAATATATCTGCGATAAATCACAAACCATTGCGATTAATCGCAAACCTTTTGTAATCAATCGTAAACCTTTACACTAAATCGCATATATCGGTACTTATTGCAAAGTTTGTTTGCGATTCACAAAGGTTTGCGATTTATCGCAAGGTAGTTTTTTTATTTATCGGCCTATTCATGATCGATTGGTGTTTCATCCAGACCTGTTACAAGATGTTTGATTTATAATGTTTACTTTAATATTATTGCACACAAATTAAGAAATTCAGACCAATTTTACTCCACATGCAGGGAACAGTTCATGAGAATCCTGAAATCGAGATATTAAACTTTGAATTAAGTACAAAATCACGATCAAGGTTCTGTACTAATAAAAGTAATGCATGTATAACTCGGATTATCTCAATATCAATATGCAATGGAGTCCATGTGGTTTTGTACTTTATTCAATGTTTAAACGCCATAGCATCATTTGGAATCTAACATGCCACATTGTTAAATTTGCTATCGGCCATGTTTCGTAATTTCGAGTGCTTGGTATCTGGGCAGGTTCTCCACTTAGTACCTACGGTATACCTCGCTGGACAAAACAAGTGTCTATTGGCACCGCGGTGTATTTGCCGTTCGGTTGCGGTGTCAGAGTTTGTAACTGCAGTTGAGCACCGTGGCCGAACGGCAAGTACACTGCAGCCGAGCGGCAAGTACACCATGGCCGAAAGGCAACTACAACGCGGCCGAATGGCATGTACATCATGGTTAGATTTCGGGTTTGTATCATCTTTTTTCAGTTTAATGAACGTTCACCGCGCAACTACACCATGGCCGAATGGCAAGTACACCGCAGCCCAACTGTTGTTAGCCGGTGGAGCCGCAGTGTAGTTGCATTTCGGCCGCGGTGGCAACGCTAACCGCACCGCGGTTAAGTGGACACTTGTTTTGTCCAGCAGGGTATGTTTGGTTCTCTGAAGTACCAAATTGCTGGGTACTATGCATAGTACCTAAATACTTCAGAGTACCTGTCTTTATATTCAGTACTTCATATAATATAATGGGTGTGTCAAGAAAGGGGGGGGGGTATCCTTAGTCCCATTGGGACAGTCACACCTCTAGTTATAATTAGATGTAGGTATTGTCAGTGTTTCCTCAGTTCCTCCCATGTTATTATGATTGCCATATGCCTACGGGGGGGGGGGGGGGGGGGGGGGTCGGGGGCATATACGGGTAGACGTAGTCAAGAGCTCTGTCTGTCCTACCATATCAGAGTGTAATTCAGGTGTTAATTATCAAAGTGTGTTATCTTTTGGCAAGGTGAATTCACATATTGGTACCCACATTAATTTAGGCTAATTTTCAAGGCACATAACTTTGTTCCATAATTCTGTTCTGTGAGAAAGGTCGGTTTCATGGCAATTAGGCAATGGAAATTGATTTTTGATCTATAATTGTAGATGTAATTTAAGACATTGATCACCTGTGGACCTGTTTGAATTTTTCTGTGGTAAGACGGATCGCATCCGTCCTCAGGCTGTGTCATTCGTGTTTCTAATGTGAAGGGGTAGATTGCTTGAGACCCCACCACAGTTCAATTCACACAAGGTTCTCAGCTTCTGTAAATGTCAGATTACATCTGCCATGTAATTCTACAATTAGACCGTATATTCACGTTAAACAGTTTCTGTCGTAATATTACGATGAACAACAATTTTCTTTAGTACATTTGTGTTGGTTTAACTTATAGTATCTCCATTTATCGGACGTTAAACAAAAAACAAGATGAAATTTAAGACTAAATTGGTTAAGAGTTTCGTCCCCAGCGACAGCCATTTTTCTGGGTTTTTCACATTTCTAAAAATAGACAGCGGGAGGTTCTGGCAGCGTTCAGACATAGCGTAGCGAGGGAACTGAACACTGTTTGCAGCTTGATATGGAAGTTGCAGAAGAAAATTATACACAAGGACATTGGGTAAATATTTTTACACAAATCGTGTGATAAATGATTTGAACTATCTAACAAATGATATACAATGTAGATGTATATGCAATTGACTATCGACTTGTCCCGTAGACATACATGTATGATGATGATGCACTTGAGTGATTCAACTTAAAACAACTTGATAAGAACATGCACACTGGAACTTCCAGTCATTGAATGATTTTAACATACATCAAGACTGCCATCAACAATTATTCATAAAAATAAACGAACACAAGTGAAAAACGGTACATGTGTGATTTATATATGTCACCATATTCTATTTGTATACTGAATTTGATTAACTTCTAAGGATTTTTGTATTTATTAGAACGAACACAAGCGGGAATCGTGCTTGTTTTCGTTGTTTAGTAGCATATAGTACACCCTGACTGCAATTGAGGGTGGTTCTTATACAAGGCTATTGCGTACTCAGATTAATTAACAGATGTGTTGGCGACATAATATTATGACTTATTGTCGAATTCACGCCATGAATATTAAAAAAGAATCATGATGTGATATTACATGGGGGAGGCTTGAGAGAAACGAAGCCGATTGGGCGGCCATCCATCCGATTTGACACCTCAATATAACATTTCTGCAGCTTCGGTCCTCAAAATATCTACTCAAGAGTCGAGGAAACTGTCCCACATATTTAGAATTTTAAAGATATTTATTTTTACCTCTTTAGAATTTGTTGTCGGGTCGACAATAAATTATTCTTAAACAGTGTGTATGCTTCCATTGGCTAACATGCACTGGCAAACATTGATTAGCGTTCTTTGAATATATACACAATGCAAATATATTAAACACATATATACATGGCAAATACATGTAATGTTTGGGGAATTAGAAATATGACAACAAACCGGGGGCTAAAGGTGTATATATGTGGCTTAAAGGTCGCACCCCATTAATACAACTCTTGCGTAGGCACATGAAACCCACAAGTTCAAACATGGTGTTAGACAATAAAAGCCCACATTTCGTCCGGAAACGGTAATTTTTACCCCACAATTTCGGTCAGAAGTTGCAACTCATTGGGCCGATTTGTACGGAGTCGCAACTCACAAGTTGACATTTGCACAAGTATGTTCTCGTTCGTATTACCGTCCATCCGTCACGCTTTCTCCGTCCGTTCGTCCGTCCGTTCGTCCGACCTCATAACTCGAACAACTATGAACCTATTTCAATAATATTTTGTATGCAATCTCCTTAGGACGGTCTCTCCGCATGATGTTAATTGCGGTTCGTTCCGACTTTTTTTTTCAAGTTACGCCTCTTTTTCGACTTATTTTGACTTAGAAAATTCTGTCCGACTTAATAACTTTAACAAATATGAACCGATTTCAATAATTTTTGGTATACATGCTTCTCACAATACCCTCTTTACGTGATGCGGCTAGGGATTGGCTCAGACTGTTTTTCGTAATATTACACCTCATTTTCGACTTATTTTGACTTAGAAAATTCTGTCTGACTTAATAACTTTAACAAATATGAACCGATTTGAATAATTTTTTCTGTACAAGCTTCTTGTGACACCAACCATATCGATATTATTAGTCCGAATTTTTCTTTAAAGTTAAAAATCTTTGTGGTTGAGTGTACAGATAATGCGTGTTGAATTTGCCACGGTGGTGGTATGCTAGCACTCGAGTGCACACCTCCTGTTGACTTAAAATTGGGTAAAAACCTCAAGTGTATTTGAATAAAGGGCATCTCCTGCAGATATTTACAATATCCATGGTCATAAAAAGGGAATAAGGGGCTACACGGGCCTGCTTCTCTCGTGTGGCGGTCCTATATAGTCTCGAAAATTGAAGAAAAAACATATTTCCTAATGCATCACTGCCCATGATTGTTTATCTCCACCCGGAGCTCTAGTGTTTTTGGTAAAAGGGACATCTCCTGCATATATATAAAATTATATACAAGTTCCATGGTCATAAACAGGGAATTAGGGGTCCATGGGGGGGGGGGGGCTTGCTTCCCTCATATGGTGTACAGCTTTCCGATGAATGGCAACAAGCCATATTTCCGACTAAATCCTGAAAAGTTACCCTTAATTTTGCTGTGGTTAAGGAGTCGATTACTTAGGGCATTACTGTACTTATTGACTTAAAATTGGGTAAAAAACCCTATTTTGATGTCAGCATCCTTGCCCCATGCAAGTATGTCTCCACTCTGGAACTCTAGTATATTTGAATAAAGGGGCATCTCATGCACAGATACATGCCATATCCATGGTCATACAAATGGAATTAGGGGTTACAGGGCCTGCTTCCCTCATGTGGTGGGCCTACATAGACTCGAAAATGGAAGAAAAACATATGTCCTAATGTATATCAGCATCCCTGCCCCATGAATGTTTATCTCCACCCAGAGCTCTAGTGTATTTGATAAAAGGGACATCTCCTGCACAGACATATACAAGTTCCATATATATGGTAATCTAGGGAAAGTTCCAAGCCAAAGGGTTGATTCAATTAATATTTCCAACAGTTGAAAGTATAGCCCAAGTCTTCTCGTACTAAAACCGGCTAAGATATTGGGATGGAGGTGCCGGTATTTAGTCCGAGTTCGTCCCGTATAGTCTCTTATGACACAACTTACGCCCAGGATCTGTGGCGGGAATCTGTGGTGTATTTTACTCGATTAACCTAGCAAATCAATACGTGATGCTATATACATCGGAAAGGGTGACATCTTATGGTCACAATGGTGTATAATAATCTAACTTTAATGTTAAATTACACATAGAATATTCCGGTTGATTGCCACAAACATCGCGTTGTTTCTCTGTTTGTTTACGTTTTAACTGAAAGCCGAATTGTTCCGAATAACTTCGGCATAATCCGCTGGGTATTCTAGTTTCCGTTTCTATATATAGCGCGGGGTTTTCCGAACAAAATGGCGAAAACCGATCGCCCCAAAGTCCAGTTTCCTATGTGCTTTGAGAACAATTCCCGCACTAAAAACTTAATGACATAATGGAGGATCAGAACGGTAGTTTTGTTGACAATTTTCGCAAACAACTTGTCAAAATTGGAGCAAATTAGAACTCTTACGTCTGACTTGCCATGCGTGTGATGTGCATTTTGACTTGTGTGTTGATAATATAATCGGAGAACCGAATCACACAGTTTCGAAATATAGTTCTTCCGTTTCAGTGGGACTTTTCAAACTTAAGGTTCAAAATTTATACAATTTTTTTTTGACTTTTTGTGTGCTTAACAAGAGCAGTATATTGCCCTGTTCGCTTAGTATATATCTTAATTTCGCGGAAGTCCACCAAATGTGGGTGAAATGTAGCACCATATATTAAAGGCATATTATTTATTTATTCTAATGCTCGTTGTGTTTACACTGTTTTAAACTTTGGGAGGGTTGTAATTCGCGTAATTTATTTAATGTATTACATTTATATCTCCAATGTTTAATTAATCTATTTATTTTTTATTTATTGACACACATAATTACGATTACAATGGAGAATTCATCGTAATTTGCGTTGTTAGTCCAAAATCTACGGAATATTTTCAACGGAAAATGCCGAACACAGTTCGCGAGGTCAACTGAGTTCGCATACTTTAAAAAAATTGTAAACATTGCGATAAATGTCTCTTTTCGCATTAAATTACCGCTTTCAATTCACAACTGATGTGGATTTCAGATCAAATAGCATGTCTTCTGTTGAAAATATCCGTTTATTGTCGCAATTGTGATATTTTATTTCATATAATTGTGGTTTTATTTGAGCGGGTCAATAACGCTTAAGTCGTGTCATAAGAGACTATACGGGACGAACTCGGACTAAATACCGGCACCTCCATCCCAATATCTTAGCCGGTTTTAGTACGAGAAGACTTGGACTATTGAAAGTATTGAAATAACAGTTAACTGTTGCAAAATTCCAACCCAGTGGGTGCAAATTTATGTCACGTTTCTATTTGTGAATTCATGCATTCGTTTTTGTCATAAAAGTAGGCCTACATTTGAGGGCTCGCAAATTACGTTTACGTATAGTCATATTAACTGGAGTTGCATATATCATGTGGAGTATAAAAATAGATGGTCCCATAAATGGCCAGATTTAGTGTAGAGTATCCTGTTAATAGTGAATGTTAAATCTAATGAAAAAAAAGTGATTCAAGTATTTTTATTTTGTTCCCAAACGACCCTACCCAAAACAAGGTCCAAAAAATATGTAAAGCCAAAACATTTAAATGTGTGGTCTAAAGTACAGACTATATGGATTTGTGTAGGCTATACAGAGCCTACTGTATTCATGATTTGTGGGGCTGGATTATCTACAAACCTTGAAATAGGGTGTCTGTCATTTGCAGTACGAGATACCCAGAGGGTGAATTTAGTGACCTATCCCACACAGTGGGCTAGCATCACCAAATTCATCCTCTGGGAATCTCATTTTGCTTTGGCTTCAACTGCTATGGGAGTCTGTTATAGAAGAGTAACGGGGCGGGACTTGGTCCAAAACATCATCACCCCTACTGATATTCCATGCTGTTGTGGACTGAGAAGACTTTAGATGGGAGTGTTAGACAAGGAGAGGGCAGTGTGATAGAAAAGATATAAGCATTGTTATGGAGTAGAGTTTAAAGATGGTCTATCTCTTATGTGCCATAATTACAACAACAACAACAACATAATTTTTTATAAACCCTGATCTCAGGACTGTAAATAGCTATTTTGTGGATACAACTTAAAGGTATGGATGGCCTTCATGGTGTGTATTGCTATTAAAACAGTCACATCTGTTAAAACTGACATAAACAGAAAGAATATTAAAAGAAAGACAGACTTTGTTCTTTTCCAATCATAAATATTGGATAAATAGTATGTTATTGTAAATGTCGTCCCTGTGTTATGTAAACATAAGCCAAATTCTGCTACAGTACAGTACATAAAGAATATGCGATAAGCAAAACACCCAACACGCAGGGATGTGGCCCAACACGCAGGGATGTGGCTAGAGGGTCTCCGCTGGGGGGGTGTCCACCTTGGGAATTTCCAACTGCACCCCCCCCCATTGAGTCGGAATCACACCAACACAACTTTTTGCATAATTCCATTTTCACCCCCCCCCCCCCTGAGTCGGAATCACACCAACACAACTTTTTGCATAATTCCATTTGCACCCCCCCCACCTGTGTCGGAATCGCACCAACACAACTTTTTGCTTAATTCCATTTGCACCCCCCCCTTGTACCTCATGCTCAGGCCTAATTTCCTATATATTCATAAGCCATGCTTCTATTTTCCCAGTATGAGAACATTAAGATATTTTAACCTGAAAATTACCCCCAAAAAAAACAACTAGTGATCTAATTCCAGACAAATGCACACAGCTACCGACAACAGACCAGAAAACACCGGGCCGACCATGGTTGTTCGGCCTGGTGTGAGAAAATTTTGAAAACTATACAAGATAATCGCAAATCCTAGCATCTAGACTGGCCTCAACTGAAACTTTCCTAGTGTTGGAAATTTCAAACCTCATGCTCCCCCTCAGGTTGGAAAACTCTTCAACTGATGACCATTTATGTCTACAAGTTTGACCAAATGTAGTAAAATATTGTTTTGCTAAACTAATTAGCAGTTTTGTATTGGCCATGTGGATGGGGCAATGACACACCGGGCCGACCATGGTTCGGCCCGATGTGCGAAAATTTTGAAATCTGAACAAGAAAATCGCAAAATCCTAACATCTAGACTAGCCTCAAGCCTTCCTACTGTTGGAAATTTCAAACCCTACACCCCCACTTAGGTTGGAAAATTTCCAACTGATGACAATTCCAATGACAATGTTGACCAATTGTATGACAATATTGTTTTCTTAAATAAACTAGAAGTTTTTGACTGGCCACGGGGGAGGGACCAGGACACAAGCTTGCCAAGTGTTGGAAATTTCCAACCTGTCACCCCCTAAGGTTGGAAAATTTCCTACTGATGACCATTTCTGTCAAATTTTTTGACCAAAAATAGGAACATATGCAAATATTGGTCGAAAAACAATAAATTTCCCCCAATAAATTGTTTTATAATCAAACTACAAGAACATTTTCAACCTATTGTTGGTGTGAAATTTCGTTGTGGCAGGTATGAAATTTCCAACTATTGAAAATATAGCTCTCTGCTGGGGGGTGAGACACCCCCACACCCCCTCTAGCCACATCCCTGCCAACACGTGGGAGACGCCACTAATGAACTTTGGTTAAAACTGCCATCAAGTTGTTTACAACATAACGGTATAGCACCCGCTAATCTGCGCCACTCAAAATTTCGGTGTTGAATGGGTCACCGCGAATCACTCTCCTAAAAATAGCCACCACATTGAGTGTTTTGCTTATCACTAATAACTTATGCTGTATATAAACAAATGCTTGGCTGACACAAAATGTGTTTTGTGGATAATATCGCATTCATACTTTCATTATGCTATACCACTAGTATATTCTTGAGTATATTTTGTAACTGTAATTTCTAAATAACCACCTATAACAAAGGCCATCAGTGACTTTAAGCCTTTTCTTGTATTGTCACCGTGACTGGTTTGTGTCCTGTGCTGTCTATGAATGTATTGATTCCATCGCTGCTAATACCCGTTGATGCCGAGTTAACCATAGGATGGAAGTAAATTTTACTATATGTCCCATTCAGAAGCGATGACTCTAATATCAATGTCACATCATGTGCTTTGTCATTTATCAGACCGAATAGAGTTACAGCCCCTTGCCGCAAACCAAGTTTCTCAGTCAGAATGGTCTCGTCTGCGAATCTGAGCCCTCCGGGTGCGCCCACCATTTTGGATAAATCATTAAGTTTCACATCAATGTTATGTGGCGCGCAGAATAGCCATAGTTTCTTTTTCTTGTCTCGAAGGAAGAGATTCTTTGCAAACACACCCTCCAAATGTGAAACGTGTGGCAATGCTTGGTCCACTGTGAATACCTTGAAACAAAATAAGAAAACATTGCTACAGTAATGCCCTAAATAATGGGCTCCTTAACCGCAGCAGAATTATGGGTAATTTTTCAGGATTTAGTCAGAAATATGTCTTGTTGTCATTCATCGAAAAGCTCTCAGTGAGAGCTTTCCGATGAATGGCAACAAGCCATATTTCCGACTAAATCCTGAAAAATTACCCACAATTCTGCTGTGGTTAAGGAGTCGAGTATTTAGGCCATTGCTGTATTATTGTCTTTTAGTTTATTCTAAACATACAGTTTCAGGCATGTATACAGGGCAATGCTCGGCATCTCTCGGAGACAAGTAGTGGTGCATATAACATGCCAAAAATCTACCATATGCCTACCAAAAACATAACATATAGAGACCAGACCTTAAAATGTGCATAGAGTGTCCTACATTCATGATTGTAAGTGCAACGTCGGAATGCAGCGGTCATTAGAGCTTCCTTTTTTATGGATGCTTCGGTGGCCTTGTGGTATTGACATCAGACTGAGTTGCAAGGGTTCGATTCCCACCAAATCCAAAAAATTGTCCATGGTCTCAAAAACACATGCAGCTTCGAAAAATTGACGCCTTGCATGTTATGTAGTAACATGAAAAAGTAATATGATAAAATAAAAACAAAATAAAATCTCGGACCCCTGTGAATAAGGACCCTTGGAAAAAACAATGATTAGTATTGATTTATAAGTGATAATTTGTGTTTGATTACAGGTATCTTCCTTCTCTATTTGGTACTAATAATCAATATACTATATAATATGCCAACATGTGCTAATTCCAGTCTAAATTTGTACGCCAGCCTATTTTTTTACCAGAATTATGGCCCTTTGCAATTTGAGAATGTCTTCCTCATAATATCTGAATATTTTCTAAGGGAACTATAGTAATGGCCTAAATAATTGACCCATAATTCTGCTGTGGTTAAGGAGTCGATTATTTAGGGCATTACTGTATGCAACTTTTGTGGTATGAATTTTATTGTCCCCCAATTTTTTTTTTGAATTAGCAAAACACCGCAAAAGTGATAATTTGAGAAAAATAATGGTAGATTTTCTTAACAGCATCAGTTTGTCCTAGTAATTCAGCAGGACCCCACCATGCAACATCATAGCGAATTAACGGGACCACTTAAATAGGGGTTAATCTGTATTGATCCCCTGAAACGTGACGAAGCCAACAAATAACTTGGATAAATTTTCAGTCTGAACATTATGAGTCTCTTTAATCCTTTCATGATGGTAGATGCGCTGGTGCAGCATTAAATATCCTGTGCCAGTGCATTCTCTTTTATATGTGAGTCTCCCATAGGCTGTCAAGGTAAATATTGTTAGGCCAATGTATTCTCTTATATAATTGAGGCTCCCTATTGGAGACTCACATATATTTTTTTATAAGAGAATGCATTGGCACAGGGTTTTCGACAAATTTCAGGAAGCTCCAGTCGTGGAAGTGTTAAATGGGTGGGGAGTGGCACTTACCACACATCCATAACACCAACTTCGAGACGATGCACTCCAGGTATTTAACGTGAGCAGATATTTTTTACATATAATAGTAATGGAATATTTGACGATTCGGCTTTTCGTACATTTCCCGTGAATTAAACTATTAACGGGCCATGTGCATCAGTGTGAACGCTTGTACCTGTATGACCTGTATAATGGATATATCGATATTTAAATTCACACAAAGAGAGCACCCAAGGTACACGATCCTATAAACAAACGCCACCAATATACGCCGCGTTCACATTGCAGTACTCACATGAATGCTATAATATAGCACCTTTAAAATTGTGTATTTACCATATGAAGGTAATTTTAAACCTCTCACCTCTGGGTGATCCACGGTGTCTGTCTCAATATTCAACTCTGTCAGTCTTTTCAGCAACTCGTCTTTACCAGCTTGTCCCGGTGAACACGCCATAACTGCACATATATACTATTTAAGCAGATTTAAGGCCAAATTATCAACTTGTAATTATATCACTTTACGCGTTTAGTGCCGAAAGAGGGTACAGTGGAAATTAGAGTTTCTCCCCTTCCCACAGAAGGCGACGGTGAACAGTTCTGACATGGACTCAAGATTTCTAAAAATTTCCATGAATGTATGGCGGGAGTGTAAGAATGCCCATCTTCCACCCCCCGGCAACCAAGGAATGTGTTATTAGCAAAGGGCGTAACCATAACAACTGTACAAACATGAAAAATTAAAATTATACATTTAGAATAATTTTCTGTTTAATGTACAGTAGTTAATATATTCTCATATATATATATAAAATACTTGTTTGCAGTGATTTTTTTCACAATGACCTTGATATGCATATAATACTGTGTGGTTCTCAACCAGCACTGCGATTCCACAAATCACAATTTTCCGGTGTACCTAATTACCGCCCGGGACCACCCGAGCGCCCACATGGGCCCGAGGACACAAAATATCGACGTTATAGTACAGAGGCCAGACCCACAAAAACCCTCTAGAAGTCACTTTCGTTGACATGAATTTATATAACTAAAACCTTTTCTAATGTATAAAGGGACACCCCAGGGTCGCTCCACGCCCGGTAGTCAAACTTTACGGGTGCGCGGGGCCATACAAGGGGGATAACTCTGTTGCCCATAGAAGAAAAAAAATCTAAAAATTAGATAATTGGTCTCTATCCGTTGAAAACACTTTTTATAGATGAGATTTTTAGCTTATTTCATCTAAATAGATATAAGTAAAGATGTACTAATATGTATTGAGCTGAAAAAATGATATTTTTTTAGACATTAAGGTCGTGTTCAGACATTTTTATAGGAAAAATGGTAAATTTTTAGTAATTGTCTACTGTATATTCCGCTAACATTATGTATTTTTGTCTGCAGGGCATATTGATTTACGTATTCCACCAAGAAACCAACGTGTATTCCATACGGTCCTACTAAACAACGAACACAAATAGTCTGGCTGTCGGAGCTGAATTATAGGACCTACCCGGAAAAAATTCTTAACAAGCTAAATTTGGTATCGTTCGAAAGAGGAGACCTTCGTATATAACATATCCAAAATCCGCTAAAATCCGCTCTGGGGAAAATTTTCTACAGCGCCCTGAATAGGGGAGGGGTCTGACGTAATTTATGAAGGTATTTGTGACTACGGGACTCCGTATGAGCGCCAAGTGGTCTAGATAAAAGTTGTTTTCAGTACATATATTTAAATTATAATGAACGATCATATAATTGCAAGTTCATCAGATAATATATTTACATAAATATGGGCAATGGAAAGCCAAACAATAGACTTCTCGCCATGTTGGACGCCATCTTGAATAAAATAAATTCCCCAAAACGGATTTTAGCGGATTTTGGATATGTTCACCAGGGGGTTATGCTGCATCGAATGACACCAAATTCAGCTTGTTAAGATTTTTTTCCGGGTTCAACCCTTCAACAGCCAGACTACAAACGAACATAAACGAACACAGGTCCAAAAAGCGGAATAGAAGGGTGAAATTTGGTTTGTGGGTGCATGCGTGTGGGTCCACTCTATGTGTATGTGGTGTTATTTCCAACTTTGATCAGCTTTGATCACTTATTTTTTGAGTTATTAGCATTATTTGAATACAAAGCTACTAAACAACCAACACAAACGAACATAAGATTAGCCGTATTGCAAAGGTGTTAATTAACTACGGCTGTTAATTTGAATACTTATAATTAAACTCGTATTCGTTCCTCAACCATATTCCGATTAATATCATGTGTAATATACTGCATGCACAGTATACTCAATACATAAAACATGGATCAATATGCTATGTCATTCTTGTTACTAGTGTCAGTAGCTTTATTTATACAGTCCATACTCTTAAAAAGAACACAAATTATTAAGCCATTAAGCCAATTTTGGAATTTTGCATTACTCAAAACCAAATCGTATATAGTTGGAAATTTTATTAGACCAAATCATATATATTTGGACATTTTATGGTCCCCCCAGTTGGAAACCCCTAGCAACGTCCTTGGCTGCTATGCACAAAAATGCATGTTCTGGAAATTGCTGGATGTTGTCATTATTTGATCTTCATAATTTTGTGAACTTATATATACTATGGAACTTTCGGGGGAGCGGTGAAATTTGAATGGGAGAAAAAACAGCACACAACCGACTTCATGGGATGAATTTAGCAGGTTGGTGACTGACCCAAGCCTGCTCATACAAAAAAACCAGCTAAGATATTTGGATAGCGAGATACTAAAGCTATAGCATCTCGATATCCCAACATCTTAGCTGGCTTAGTACGAACATACTTGAACTATTTGGTGACTACTATCCATGTCGGGTTTATTTATTTTTATTTGTAAAATATTCCTTTAAATATGAGTTGATTATCATCAGCTCGGCCAATTCCACTGAAAATAACCTCTTCAACAATAGACGTGTTCGTACAAGGCGATCAACTTCGGATTCGTCAAATCATAATCCTTGTCCATTTCAAAATTTCTAACCTGACTACGGCCATAGAGATCATACACTGCCAGTTCAATTCACTACGGTGACATCGGCTACTTATTCCCAGTTCCTTATTCCTTATTCGGAAACATTATATATTGACCAAATAAACGGTGCGGTAGGGTGGCCCACCCGAAAATAACATATAATAACCGAAAACCACAACCCTCTAGCCCGTGCGGTTGCCACAGTAGGTGGTCAAAGTGGCAACCATAACTGTTTGGGCATTAATGAACCGATTTGGACCAAATAAACGGTGCAGTAGGGTGGCCCACCCGAAAATAACATATAATAACCGAAAACCACAACCCTCTAGCCCGTGCGGTGCCACAGTAGGTGGCCAAAGTGGCAACCATAGCCGTTTGGGCATTTATGAATCGATTTGGACCAAATAAACGGTGGTCAAAGGGTGGCCAACCCGAAAATAGCATATAATAACCGAAAACCACAACCCTCTAGCCCATGCGGTTGCCAAAGTAGGTGGTCAAAGTGGCAACCATAGCTGTTTGGGCATTAATGAACCGATTTGGACCAAATAAACGGTGCAGTAGGGTGGCCCACCCGAAAATAACATTATAATAACCGAAAACCACAACCCTCTAGCCCGTGCGGTGCCACAGTAGGTGGCCAAAGTGGCAACCATAGCCGTTTGGGCATTTATGAATCGATTTGGACCAAATAAACGGTGGTCAAAGGGTGGCCAACCCGAAAATAGCATATAATAACCGAAAACCACAACCTTCTAGCCCGTGCGTTTGCCACAGTATGTGGCCAAAGTGGCAACCATAGCCGTCTGGGCATCAATGAACCGATTTGGACCAAATAAACGGTGGCTAAGGGTGGCCCACCCGAATATAACACATAATAACCGAACAATCGCAACCCTCTAGCCCGTGCGGTTGCCACAGTAGGTGGCCAAAGTGGCAACCATAGCCGTTTGGGCATTTATGAACCGATTTGGACAAAATAAACGGTGATCAAGGGTGGCCCACCCGAAAATAACATATAACAACCGAACACCGCAACCCTCTAGCCCGTGCGGTTGCCACAGTAGGTGGCCGAAGTGGCAACCATAGCCGTTTGGGCATTTATGAACCGATTTGGACCAAATAAACGGTGGTCAAGGGTGGCCCACCCGAAAATAACATATAGTAACCGAAAATCGCAACCCTCTAGCCCGTGCGGTTGCCACAGTAGGTGGCCAAAGTGGAACCATAGCCGTTTGGGCATTAATGAACCGATTTGGACCATGCATATAATACATACTTTAGCACCTCCTGTGGCAAACACACGGGCTAGAGGGTTGCGGTTTTCGGTTATTATATGTTATGTTCGGGTGGGCCACACTACCGCACCGTTTATTTGGTCCAAGTCGGTTCATACACTGTACAAAGGACTGTGTGGCAGCTTCCACACAATGACATTTTGATCGTTTAATCATTTTGACTTAAAAAAAAAAAAAAATTGGGAATTTGTTTTGTATTGAACTCCTTGATAAATTTAATAAAACTAACTCGGTTATAACATCCACTATATTTAAAGGTGCCCCGAATCACCGTCCAAAAATTGGTCTAGGAGAAAAATCGCGACCTGACAGACAGATAGACGGATGCTACTCTTTTAAAACTTATAGATATTTCCGCGATATAAGAGACCCAGTAGTGTAGTTTAAGTTTGTTTCTCGAAGTGGACCACTCGAGTCGGGAATGGGAATCACACCCAGGAGGAGACATCGCAGTTGATAAAACAATCTTTTCACTGATTTCCTACCAACGTATATGTGTGTCGCCATCATACTATGAATTAACGATGTTTCGGAACACGACATGGGAATGGTTGTTTGATGGCACAACGAATTGTTCAAGATTCTATTAACATTCTTGCAATATGGCATTCCGGATAACTGAATAATTTAACTGTGCACCATGTACACATTTTTATCTTGCATCAACCGTCGTGATATAACATAAATAGATCAATGGTCTTTGATGCAGTTCTTTGTGTGATGACCGTAAATCACTGTTCTGAAGGAAAAGTGCTGAACTTTTCATTACTATTGGCACTGGGTGGTGAACTGCGACATACGAAATTGTTCGCGTTCGATAAATGCTACAGCCCGTGCGTTTTGGACAAAAAGTTATATTTATACGATGACTGGTACAGAATATTGAATGGTTTTGTTTAACCCTTTACCCCAACAAAACGGCCAAAAACGCCCAAATAAAGCTTCAACAGCCTAAAATATCTTCGGTCTGTCTCAATAACACCATACAAATATGGATATCATTGGAACCGTTTCATTGACCACATTGTGATGGTTACAGTTATGCCCTGTGCCAATGCATTCTCTTATATATGCGAGTCGACCATAGGTCGCCTCGCATATATAAGAGAATGCATTGGCCTAAACAAATTCTTTTTTAACACTTTTTACCATTTTTTCTTACATTCTTTAACAATTTTATAATGTTTTCTTACATTTTTTAACAATTTTTATAATATTTTTCTACATTCTTTGACAATTTTATCATTTTTAATATGTGTTAAGCCAATGTATTCTCTTATATATGCGAGGCGACCTATGGTCGACTCGCATATATAAGAGAATGCATTGGCACAGGGCCGTTATGTTGGGTAAAGGGTTAATACCGTGCACGAATGGTGACTGACGAACTATAACGTTACAACGAGCATCAACTAAATTAAATTATACGTTGAATTATGCGATTGTTCATCATACCATTATTTCAAATACACATATTATATATTTAACAATGTGGGGGTGTGCTGTATCTATAGTGTCTGTACATATTATACCCGATATGAACAATATTAGGGGTGTTCTTATTTGTCGTGCCAATTTCATATCCTCTGGAAGATATGTTATGTTGGTATTTTAGTTATGTTAAAACCAGGCTCAACCATTATTTTCTTCGTAAATAGTTACCTCTCTCATATCCCTTTTGGGGCCCTCTATGTGGCTCCCGTTATTTGCTATAGAACACAGACAGACATTCGCGAACATAGCTATATAGATCAAGATATAATCCAATCAATATGTGGTTCTGCCTAGAACACTTCTAGGTGCATGATATATGTGACCCGCCATATCAAATCCAGTCGTAAATCGGGATTTTTTACCCTGTGCCAATGCATTCTCTTATATATGCGAGTCGACCATAGGTCGCCTCGCATATATAAGAGAATGCATTGGCCTAACAATTTTGTATCATTTTTTTTAAATAAATGTTTCTAACAATTTTTAGGACATAAAATAAAAATCATCCATTACCCTGCAGGGAGCCCCACGCATATATAGAAGCATATAGAAGAATGTCGTCTGCTCATGTTTGTCTGGGGCTCTGTATGGGTGAAGTTGTAAAATTGTTAAAGAATACAAGAAAAAATTATTAAAATTGTAAAAAATTGTTATGCCAATGCATTCTCTTATATATGCGAGGCGACCTATGGTCGACTTGCATATATAAGAGAATGCATTGGCACAGGGTAAAAAAATCCCGACTTACGACTGGATTTGATATGGCGGGTCACATATCCCAGGCTGAGGTCATAAACATATGACATCGATCACAAAAACCGGACCCCAAGAAATCGCGGCGCTATTAGTATTCAACGAATTCGGGAATCGGCAGCGGAACAACGCGCGACTGTCCGGAAAAAGCAATATTTACGCGACTGATAAATTTAAATAAATTAACTGAAACTAACGAAACTAATTTAAATTTATCGAAAATTATATACAAATCACGTATTTTCAGTGCCATATATATGGACAAATGTATGTTTTGATGTACCGAGCATAGCTCTTACCAAGTAATGTAAACATTTTGGATTTCGAACGAGCCATGTCCGTGTGAATAAACAAAATTAATCAAATGGTGTATTTCCCAAAATATTGTTGTCCATGGAGGACGTAAGGGTTACCATTGTTGAAATGTGTCGCTGACATCACCAAACTTCATTCTGCATGTTTGATGTTAGTCTACATAATTCATAATTGTTTAATATTAAATAACATTTTTTATTGACATTCAAATTGTGTTATCGATAACTTAGTACCAATAATTCCTTCACAATTCGCGTGAAAAGTTGTCTATGGTTTATTTCGAACAATATTAAACGGATTTGAATGATTTGAATGAGTTCACAAGACGAGCTTCTGAAACGAGTTAGCAAACTAAGCGCGGCCGTATATTTTCAACAGAGTTATCACCCTTTGAAAGTAATTTTTGTTTGGCATTTATATAGCACCCACGAACATTTGTCCAGAATTATTTCGAACAATTATCAACGGATTTGAAATATTTTTGGTAGATGTAGATGTTTTATTCACACAATAATTAGTTTACAACAAATCAACAATAATATATCAAAAATCAAGTGTAATTATTGTGTGGGAGTGGCATAACCAGGATTGGCTGTCTTCCTGTCACCCCCGTTGTCAAATATAATAACTAATATATCAATGGCATAATCTCAAGTTGATGTGCTAATAAGAAAATACTGTAATTTATAATATCAAAATATTGTATTAAGTACATTGTACCGTATAGTTATGGCTATGTAGGCGTGTGCACGGCAATTTAAAGAACACTTTATAATAGTAAGTTGGACCCTGCTTAAGTAACAATGATAATGCGTATGTGATATTTAAATCGTGTTAGCGGGGTCCAATAAGGGCGAGTTTTCAGGGTAATCAGCACTCACGACCGGGGAGGGGGCTGGCTTGTTACTCGGGAGTTAAGTATATGTAGTTTAATTATGAGCTTTTGGGAGGAAAACATTCTCTGCAAGTTTTGTTTTTACATTTAAAGTTTGCATCATAGGCATTGATAACATTGACCTTCATTTGATATTTAAAGTTTTGTCGGCTTTCAATTGATTTCAGTTTTTTGTCAGTTTCATTCCATAATCTTGGGAATGAATGTTTAGGTAAAACCTCTGAGAATTTCGTTCGTGATTTAATTTCCCTAATGCATCCAGATTGTCTGGTGATTGATATCTTGTTGTCAAATGCTGTTAGAAATGATGCCAGTAGGTTAAAATGTGTCCAATCATACATAAACAGACTAACATGACAGGCATGCAAATCTCTGAATTTCAAAATATTTCTTTTTTTGAATAAGGGTTCAGTGTGGCTGTTGTATTTGGCATAGCTTATTGTTCTGATAGCTCTCTTTTGTAGTAGGAAGGCCTTATTGGATGATACTGAGTGCCCCCAAATTTGAATTCCATAGACAAGACGGCTTTGAATTAAGGCATAATATAGCGTTTGGTATGTGAGTTCACAAGAGGAGTTTCTTAAACGAGTTCGCGAAATAGGCCCGGTCATACAATTTTATCAGACGTACGGCCCTTTGGTTGTATTTTTTTTGGCCCTGCAATTTCGGCGACGGCTTGTTTATTTTGTTATCGTGAGAAGATTCACCTTGTCGTCTACTATATATTTTGAGTGACATTTAATTTTTTTTTTTAAATTTAATCAAGAGCAATGATGGTAGCTGTCCCTAAAAGAGGTATGATTTACGGTGCATCGGGCGGAAAAACTGACCCGATGAAAATCTCCCCCGTTCCTAGGAACCCGTAAGTACGACGACAGACATAAGAATCACATAAGACATAAGACGCTCACGCCTGTATCCAGATATAAGTACCACACTACACGCATACGCTCTTTATCAACGACACTGCGGATAGGAACGCTCTTTAACTATCAACGCGATTAACTCCGCAGTGCCGTTTTGTGACTGGGTGTGGAGAACGGGTGCTCGGAGCTTCTCAAAAACGCCACGACGACCATTCCCGTGGGTGTTTACCCTTAGATGGGAAGTTTGGTCTCGATCGGTGCAGCCGTTTTCGATTCTATAAAGTATCTATTATATATTTTGGAAGATCTGTGTGTGTGTGTGTGTGTTCGCGATGGACTCGAAAACAGCCGAGCCGAGGACGGTTATTTTGGTGAATGGGGATGGAGAAGGGGTGCTCGGAGCTTCTCCAAAACGCGACGACGACACTGCTCGTGTGTTTTTTACACTTAGATAGGATAGATGAGCTCAATCTGTCCAGCCATTTTCGATTCTATAAAGTACATATATATATAGGGAAGTCTCAAAATATATAGTAGACTAGCAGGTTAGCCCGCCACTGGCGTGGTTCGTCTCATGGCTTTGTTCGAAAAAGCAATTGCAACAGATTCCGAGACACGTATGCTGCACCTAGGTGTAAAATTTCGTGGAAATCCGCCAGTTTTACCAGATTTGACCTTGAATTGATCATTTTCAAGGTCAAGGTCAGGTCGGGATCTCAATTTAACCCGTCCATGTGACACTTCACGCACAAAAGTACCCCTAGGTAGCAACTTTGAGCTCAATCAATTCGAGTCTATATTCACACATATATATCATTTGTGGGTACACGTTTCAAGGTGAAGATCACCTCGGGTGGAAAAACTGACCCGATGAAAATCTCCCCCGTTCCTATGAAGCCCTAAATACGTAAGAATCACACAACACGCTCATGTCTGGATACAGTCACGCTCACGTGTGGACCCAGACGTAAGAATCACACTACACGCATACGCTCTTTATCAACGACACTGCGGATACGAACGCTCTTTAACTATCAACGCGATTAAACACACAGAGCCAAGGACGGTCATTTTTGTGACTGAGAGTGGAGAACGGGTGCTCTGAGCTTCTCCGAAACGCCGCGACGACGCGTCCCGTGGGTTTTTACCCTCAGATAGGAAGTTTGGTATCAATCGGTGCAGCCGTTTTCGATTCAATTAAGTATATACACACATATACACACACACATACATATACGGAGTTCTCAAAATATATAGTAGACTAGCAGGTTTGCCCGCCACTGGCGGCAATCGTCAGAAACATGACAATTTTTTATTTTTTAAATTAATTTTTGTAATTATTTTTTTTTATAAATTTTTTAATTTAATTTTTTGTTTTTCAATGAGTTAATTGCGCCTTTTTAGTAGGTTAGCCCGCCACTGGCGTGGTTCATCTCATGGCTTTGTTCGAAAAAGCAAGAGTCGAAATCCGCCAGTTTTACCCGATTTGACCTTGAATTGATCATTTTCAAGGTCAAGGTCAGGTCGGGGTCACAATTTAACCCGTCCATGACACTTCCCGCACAAAAGTACTCATATGTAACAAGTTTGAGCTCAATCGGTTCGAGTCTATAAAGGACACACCCATATATATCATTTGTGGGTACCCGTTTCATGGTGAAGATCACCTTTGGCGGAAAAACAGACCCGATGAAAATCTCCCCCGTTCCTAGGAAGCCCTAAGTACGTAAGAATCACACAACACGCTCATGTCTGGATACAGTCAGGCTCACGCCCGGACCCAGACGTAAGAATCACATTACACACATACGCTCTTTATCAACGACACTGCGGATACGAACGATCTTTAAATATCAACGCAATTAACCCACAGTGCCATTTTTGTGACTGAGAGTGGAGAACGGGTGCTCGGAGCTTCTCCAAAAATGCCGCGACGACCATTCCCGTGGTTTTTTACCCTTAGATGGGAAGTTTGGTCTCGATCGGTGCAGCCGTTTTCGATTCTATAAAGTATATATATATATATATATATATATATATATATATATATATATATATATATATATACTAGCAGGGTTACCCGGCGTTGCCCAGGTTAATGTATGCTGTGGATATTTGTTGGGAATAGAGAATGCTCTTGCTTAAAGTGTTATACGTTTTCTCATAAATTGTATATTCAAATAGCATCACAAAACATGATTATTACAGTCATGGAATATAAGTAGTGGCTCACCTTGTCAATTGTCATTCTGTTTATCGCGATTAATCCGTACCACCAATAATGAAGTATTTATTTATTTACAACTGCGTATACATTAGCCGTTATAATATAATACATGAACAACATATACACATTAGTTCGATAAAAGATGATAATTGGGTTTTACCTATTGAGATGTATCAATCAATCTAGTGGGCTGGACTAAGATCTCGAGGACACCTGGCTATCAAATCTCCATGAAGATACAGATGTTTCAAAGAAATTTCCAGGTGCTCCTCTGTTCGTGGTGCTATATGTTGGCTAAATATTCTTAGTTTAAACGAAATGTTGCTGCGCACATATATCAGCTACATGTGCCAGGCACAGAGCGAGATTTTGAGTTGTTTATGTCAGTCGATGAGTCTGTTCTAAAACCATTGTCAGATGTCAGTATTGGTAGGATCCTGAAAAGTCTTGTGCTACTAACTGCATTTTCTTGTATATCAGAAGAAACTATATTTGACTGCACACTGTGACCACTATTTTTGAACAGGCCTTCCATATCTCTTGACAAATTGTAACTTTTTGTGGAAACTGTATTGAATGGAACAGACTAATATTTTTTATTATATATATGCAATCCTCTGACGGTTCGAGGTCTCTCAGTTTGCACGAATATATGTATCTCTTCAATAGAATGATAAACATACGTTTAATGCTTCTTCTATAGTTATCTCTTTTTGCTAGCTCATTGTGTGAATGCCTTGATTGCCATTCCCATATAAATATGACTGTTAAGAAGATATAATTATTCAAGTGACTTATGTGGGTCACCATGTGTCGGGATTGTGAAATGTGAACGCCCAACTACTTAAAATGATATGGAGATGGCCTGGTGACTGAATATAACTTATATGTGGATATCGGCGAATATCAATATTATCAATAGTGCATATCCGCTCGCCATCCGTGACGCAAACGACACCAAATGTGATTTAATTCATGGTATATCATTATAGAAAAACGTGTATGAATTTGGTGGAATTTGGTTTATTAAATCAATTGTTGATGCAACGCTGACTCGAACAACGCCATATTGGGAAGGTGATTATGTATTCGTTTGGTGGAAATCAGCGACAAAACTATTTCACCATATTTTTTAAATTTCCCCTCCCACCAACAGCGTCATTTTAGAAAATTTTAACCCGCACCATTATCTTCCTTGTAAAAAGTTACCCCTCTTAGAACGTCTTGGTGCCATCTCGATTGTACCGCGTGAAGTTATATATAGAACGCACACAGACAGACAAAAAGATAGACAGACAGCACGATTTTATTTCTTGTATCATTTGAGAAGAACGTGTCTGAATTTGATGGTAATTGGTACTAAAAATATTTTGTATCAGTTTTGTTGACCACCATATTTTTTTATTTTCCCCTCCCACCAACAGCGTCATTTTAGAAATTTTTTACCCGCACCATTATCTTCCTTGTAAAAAGTTACCCCTCTTAGAACGCCTTGGTGCCATCTGAATTGTACCGCGTGAAGTTATATATAGAACGCACACAGACAGACAAAAAGACATTCAAATGCATATATGCTTCACTCTCGTGGTTTCCAACACCTCTCCATACTTGTACATAACGGCCCACCACATTGGTCAGGGGAGCCCACTTTAATCCAACTGTATTTATATGGCATGTGTATCGATCACTCCTATACTTGGAGGTAATAAAGATATCTCTCTTCCCTCAGCCGTTGAGATGTGGAACACACTCCCAGACAATGTGCGGAAGTGTGAAACATTGTGTGACTTTAAGTCGGCAATAGGAAGCACGGATAATAACCGTAGAGAACCTTATATTTATCACTATTACTATTAATCACGCCCAGCGCAAATACATCACTGCAGATTGCGAAGCTTGGTTGTAGTTTTCTTAATAAAGACCTGTGTGAAAATTATCTCAGATCAAGTCCTCATTGTGTGTGTGGAAGTGATGAAACGGCGAATCATTTCTTATTCCACTGCCCAGTATACAGTAGACAAAGAAACGAATGTTTTTCTGGTAGTTTGGAAAGAACAACCATTGAGAGCGCACTGAACGGCACGATTTCAAATAGTCTGAGCGAAAATATTTTTACATTTAAAACAGTCCAGAAATTCATAATCATGACAGAACGCTTTTCGAGCTAACATATATACAGATTATATGGCACTGCCCAATAATAATTACATTAAGTAAATATCTAATATATGGAACTATTGAAATGCTGATGACCGACACGACAGGTGACACACAAATGTTGTATAATTATATGCTTGTGTCTGTATTGCTCTTACGAACCCATTCTATGTAACCCATACTATAATATATTAGACATGGTGTAAACATTTAGTACATGAATAGACCAACTCATTACCTGTCTCCGACAACTCCACGACGGGACGCGACTCGAGTAATGCAAGCATAATATTGCTTGCTTTGTCGCACCATTTAAATTATGTCCACCGATGATAAGGTCACTTGTGGAGAGGCATATATAAGCCATATAGGCTAACAGCCGAATCCACTCCCATACACAAGGAACATGGTAACATGAATTACCAATATATTATTATTGTAACAAATTATTATTGGGAATAAATATTATTAAACCAAAAAGACAGACAGACAGCACGATTTTATTTCTTGTATCATTTGAGAAGAACGTGTCTGAATTTGATGGTAATTGGTACTAAAAATATTTTGTATCAGTTTTTGTGACCCTCCCGTCCCTATTTCGGACTCAAGCTGCACACACTAAGACTCATTAGAGATTAGAGATGCATATATATGAAATAGGTGAAAATTGGCGAGTATACAAATTCGTATCAAATTTAAGATACCCATAGGGCACCAATTTGGTCTATCAAAACCACACGATAAGATTCCTCGTATCACGGAGAAGAATATGTATCAATCTGGTGGAAATCGGCACTAAACATATAGATATAATTTGTTGTGTCCCTCTCATCTCTATACACCACTGACTCGAATGGCCCCACTTGTGACATCCTTAAACCACACGATTACACTCCTGATATCATGGAGATGATTGTTTATAAGTTTGGTGATAATCGGCGACTAAACAATTTTTTTTATCAAATTTGGTACCAATCCCTCCCCTCCCCATCTCTCACCCAAACGGCACCACTATGGCGTCTTTAAATCACGATTAGATCCCTCGTATCGTGGATAAGAACGTGTATCAATTTGGTGGAAATTGGCGCTAAAAACATTGTGCATCAATTTTGGTGCCCCTGTCCCTTTCAATTCAACCCTGACTCGAATGAGGCGCACATTTGACAGATAAAAGCCACACCATTAGACTCCTCATACCATGGGGATGATTTTGTATAAGTGTGGTGGCAATCGTCGACTTATTATCAAATTTAGTGCCCACCCCCTCCCAATCTCTCATCCAAAAACAACAATTTGGCGTTGTTAAATCGCACAATTAGATTCCTTGTATCATGAAGAAGAATATATATCAATTTGGTGGAAATCGGCGCTAAAATTAGTTTTATCAATTTTGGTGCCCCTCTCCCTTTCCGTTCATCCCTGACTCAAAAGACGCCACTTTTGACATGTTTAAACCACACCGTTGGATTCTTCATATCATGGGGATGATTATATGTAAGTTTCGTGGCAATCGGCGACAGAAAAAAAAAATCTACCCCCCTTCCGGGCACCCCTGACGCGAACGGCCCGACTTTTGCCATATTTAAACCACGCCATTAGATTCCTCATATTATGGGGATGTATATATAAAAGTTTGGTGGCAATCGGCGACAAATTTTTGTTCTGCCCCTCCCCCTTTTCTGCCCCTGACAACAACGGCGTCACTTTAGAAAATTCTAACCCCGACCATTATCTTTCTCATAAAAAGCTACTCCTAGTAGACCCATTTGGCATCATCTAGATGGTCCCCTGTGAATTTCTATAGAACACAGACAGACAGACAGACAGACAGACAGTCGCAAATATAGATATATATATATATATATATATATATATATATATATATATATACACATATATATACATATATACACATATATATACGGAAGTCTCAAAATATATAGGAGACTAGCAGGTTAGCCCGCTACTGGCGGCAATCGTCAGAAACATTACAATTTTTTTTATTTTTTTTTAATTTAATATTTTTTTCAATGAGTTAATTGTCCCTTTTTAATTTTTTAATTTCATTTTTTTTTTACAATTTGACCCTATTTGACCTTGAATTGATCATTTTCAAGGTCAAGTTCAGGTCGGGGTCACAATTTAAACCGTCCATGACACTTCCCGTAGGTAGCAAGATTGAGCTCAATCGGTTCGAGTCTATAAAGGACACACACATATATATCATTTGTGGGTACTCGTTTCAAGGTGAAGATCACCTCGGGCGGAAAAACTGACCCGATGAAAATCTCCCACGTTCCTAGGAACCCTAAGTACGTAAGAATCACACAACACGCTCATGTCTGGATACAGTCACACTCACGTCCGGACCCAGACGTAAGAATCACATTACACGCATACGCTCTTTATCAAGGACACTGTGGATACGAACGCTCTTTCACTTTCAACGCAATTAAACCCACAGTGCCGTTTTTGTGACTGGGTGTGGAGAACGGGTGCTTCTCCAAAACGCCGCGATGACCATTCCCGTGGGTGTTTACCCTTAGATGGGAAGTTTGGTCTCGATCGGTGCAGCCGTTTTCGATTCTATAAAGTATCTATTATATATTTTGGAAGATCTGTGTGTGTTCTCGATGGACTCGAAAACAGCTGAGCCGATTTCGATGAAACTCTGTATGTGGGGGTATTTTCGGCCGAGGAGTGGCATAGGCCTATTAATTTGCCAGTGCGACATGACCTTGACCTTGAAATCGGGTCATTTCAAGGTCAAACGCCCGAATATCACGGAATTTCGATGAAAATTAGTGTATAGGGATACTTTCGTATGGGGAGTATCATAAGCCTATTCGTTTGCCCGTGCGACGAGACCTTGACCTTGAAATCGGGTCAATTCAAGGTCAAAATGGCGAATTTTGACGGGATTTCCACGAAATTTGATACATAGGGTTACTTTTGTCCACTGAGTGTTTTGGACGGGTCAAATCGTGACCCCCACCTGACATTGACCTTCAAAATGGACAATTCAAGGTCAAAGCCCGGACGAAGTCGGGTCACCTTCTAGTCTATTATATATTTTGGGAAATCTGTGTTTGTGTGTGTGTCTGTCTGTCTGTGTGTTCGCGATGGACTCGAAAACGGCCGAGCCGATTGCCAATTTCGATGAAACTTGGTATGTAGGGTACTTTCGGCCGTGGAGTGGCATGGGCCTGTTAATTTGTCCGTGCGATGTGACCTTGACCTTGAAATCGGGTCATTTCAAGGCCAAACGCCCGATTATCACGGGATTTCGATGAAACTTGGTATGTGGGGATACTTTCGGCCGGGGAGTGGCATATGCCTATTAATTTGCCCGTGCGACGTGACCTTGACCTTATAATCGGTTCATTTCAAAGTCAAAGTCCCGAATATCACGGGATTTCGATGAAAATTAGTATCTAGGGATACTTTCGTATGGGAGTGTCATAAGCATATTCATGTGCCCGAGCGACATGACCTTGACCTTGAAATCGGGTTAATTCAAGGTCAAATCGCGAATTTTGATCGGATTTCCACGAAATTTGATACATAGGGTTACCTGACCTTGACCTTCAAAATGATCAATTCAAGGTCAAATCGGATACATCAGGATGTATTTCGACGTGTACTTTTGTTGGGTACTTTGGTCCGGGCAGTGTTTTGGACGGGTCAAATCGTGACCTCACCTGACCTTGACCTTCAAAATGGACAATTCAAGGTCAAATCGCGCAATTCGCCGAAAAGCGAATTCGCCACCGCAATTGAATGCCGTGGGCCACGGACTGCCATAACAGTTGATAACATGTCCACATTCGGCGGATCGGGCACTGCGGTCAGTCAAAAAACATAACGCGCACGCTATAACTCAGGTATCACTAACGTACGCGGCATCGGAAGGGTCGGGTTAACTTCCGCCTGGATCCACGTGGCGTGTTGTAATTCACAACCACGTGTATTTACATTGAAAGTGTTAAAATTGCGCGACCGCGACACACACAATGGTCCGATAATGGGCACGCATTCCCTGGAATTTCCCAGAAGATATTCATGGGGAGGTAAAGTGACCAATTTTGAAATTTGCTGGTCGCATTCGTCTGTAGGTCTGAAGAATTATCGGCTAGATATTGTTACCAACATGACATATTTAAACTAACCCCGCCGTGCACCCCCATTACCAACGCGACGTAATTTTGGTACCAGGTGTTGCGTTCTAAAAATAGGTCGATTGCAGTGGATTCGTAGAAATGACGAAATACGATTGCGACAGAGAATATTGTTTGATCGAAAGCATTTGAATTAATACGTCACAAGACTCGCCTTGATGCTGGCTAATATATATTTGTCCCTGTTAGGTGTTGGGAATGTGATTTAAAATTGCCGTGGGGATGTCGTGGGGGTCTAATTTTGCCACGACAATACACAAAATCTCGCCCGTTCCTAGAAGCGAGTTCCAGATAACGTAAGCAAAACCGTATGCGAAAGCCGAAGGGAATAAAGAGCGTTAACCGGTTAACGAACCCAAATATGGAAGATCTTTATCAACGACACTGCGGATACGAACGCTCTTTAACTATCAACGCGATTAACCCCCGCAGTGCCGTTTTTTGTGACTGAGAGTGGAGAACGGGTGCTTTGATCTTCTCCAAAACGCCGAGACAACCATTCCCGTGGGATTTTACCTTTAGATGGGAAGTTTGGTCTCGATCGGTGCAGCCGTTTTCGATTCTAGCGCCACAAAAGGACGTCTCTTCTTTGGCTGTTGTACTTCTTCGCAAAATTGTAGTGACATCCATATTATGGGAGATCATCTTGTATTTTGGGATCCCTCTGATAGCGAATGTGGTTGTCACATAATTGTGTCGCACGAAATGACATCTACAACTGCGCATTTCTTGCTTTATTCTTGTTTACGATTCTCAGAGGTACCTTTGTGCGCAATGTTTTAACGTTAGAGATGAGGAATGTTGAGTTTTGTGTTTATTATTTCGCAAATTAAAAAATATGTTAATGACATAACTACTATTTCATATGACTGATGTAATGAAATGGATGTAATGAATCCTTGACCGCCATTTTTTGGTCTCAGTCATCACGCAAACAATAAATTGCCAATTAATAATGAAAACAACCTTTAGCTAATACATTGCTATAAGTTATACCACATGAGACGTTCTTTGTCCGCATATCGTATTAGTTGTTCACAAAGTGTTGATATTAAACTTAATTGCCATGTTGGCCGCCATTATGGCATCATAGTGGGTGTGACTTCAAACTGTTGTTTCTTTATCGTATTCAGCAGAAATGAAATACAAAATGTATGCTCATTTCTTTTTGGCACGTACTACAATCCTCAGTGGCCCATTTGCGTGGAAGTCTGTCTTATGCCCATTCACTACGTTTTAAAATGAAATTTGGCCGCCATATTGAACTCCATCGTGGATACTATTATAATAACAAATCTGGATGGCAATTTTCTGTGGTCAATTCGCATGTGTATTCTACATTAAATAAAACAAAATACTGCGATTATGCGATCATTCGTGGTTTAAATCCCAGGCGACAACTTTAGTACGAATTTTATGACATTGAACGGCGGGAAAAAAATTTTGCCTATCATTTTACCAATTGATAAGATGTATTAATGGTGAAACTATTGTTTGATATAAAATGCTATTCTATATGGTCATTAAAATAATATACATTTTACCACTGAGGACGTTCCTTTTCTGGATTTTTCATAAAAAGTCTTAAAATAAAAACTGAATGCCATATTGGACGCCATCTTGGATTTTTATACTTTTCTAATAGTGAATATTAGATGGAAATTCGCATTTTACAGTTCTTATGTGTGTTCTACACTAAATAGAAGCAAATACTACGCAATATTCTATCATTCTGGAATCCAATCCCCGGCGATGGCTATACTTAGCATTTTATGACATTGGGGGAGGGTTAAGATTTTGCCTATTATTGCAACATTTGTAGGGACAGGAAAATAAAGTTAATACCTCCCGATAGAAAACACTCCAATATTTCCAAAAATATATGCCAAGATAAGCTAGATCCAGCGTGCTAGTTTTGTACAGAGTTGATGGGCGACAGTGTCTCTGAATCGTCATGATTTTTTGACGCAGAACGTTACATTCTCTACCATGACGTCATGAAATCTCAAACAAACCAGAAAAAATAAGAACGTTCCGATCTAGTATCACCATGTACCCCATAATAACAAATATAACGTTCTGTTTTTGGTGATATGATTAACTTTGAACCAATTGTATATAGCTGGTCAACCGCTGAAAACAGGCCAATTTTTCGGCATAGTACCTTCACAAATAGTCTTACCATACATAGCTGCCACCAATTCCGGCAAGGCCAAGAATAATTTTCATAAATGATATGGATCAGTCTGGGTGAACGTCGACTCTATATTTGAAATATAGATTCTGGAGCTAATGTCGCCAAAACCATTTCTATTCAGCGAAGAGCTTCCCCAAAATGACGTCACGGATTTTTAAAAATACATCGATGATTGACAGGTGTCCCCACGTGTTATTTGTTGTGCTTCGCAAACAATGGCCTGTGTCGCGACATAAACTTACAGAAGATAATATTTGTCGTGTGTGCGACTATTCTTTTTCGGGAGATGAACTCGCTGCATCAACCGGAAAGCTGCATCCGAGAGCAAAAAATAAGGTCGTCATCAAAAATGATGCTTTAGAACTATTTAAAAGCATAAAATTAAGTCATTTCCTCGGTGTTTAACTTTCAGATGACTTTTTTACGACAAATAATTTGATTTGCAAACCATGTTACAATAAAGTAAATCAAATACACGGACATGAGTGAGTTCTATTTATATTTATGGGAGGCCAAGTTGGTACCATGCGCAGGCCTATCTATCAGGTCTAGCACATCCTTCAAATTAATCCGAATCGTACCGAATATATAATTTCGAAGCCATTTTTTCTGTCTCTGTTGTATTTGCAAGCATCGCTTTCGATCGGAGAAATACCGACGAAATTCCGCTCTGTTACTATATTTAGAGGTGACATTGTGGGAGTCTCCACCCACTAACACTTGTTTATTAACCCATACGGTTTCATTGGACGGAAAATAATTTACGCAATCAATCAGATTACGGAATCCCGAGGACTTGGAAATGAGATAGCGATGTTATCCGTCAGACCTAATATTCAATGTTGTAATGAATATTTAGGTATGAGTTTACTCAGACTGGATATGGATGTACCTTCCAGAAAAAGTTGGTTTCAACTTGTTCTACCGAGGGTAGGGGTATCTCGAAAACTAAGGCCCGTTTTGGATTTGGCCGCTCCTCTATAAAGTTATCATCCAGAAACCAAAACTGCTAACAGACGGATGGATGCACCGACGGACGGACGGACAGACGGCTTGACCAATCACATACTACGGCCGTTTTTTCAAAACGGGCATATATACAAATGACGGAAGAGACTACCGTTCACCCGGTTATGTTGGCTTCTTCCAACTGCCGCAGAATTAAAAACATTAACGACGAACAATAGTAAAGCTTTTTCCGTTTTTCGTCGACTAGGGTAGTGTGGTTACTCCCGAAAGCGCACAAAATAATTATAAAGTTAGATTCATTCTGTTATCAAGCTCGTATATGATAATATATTCACAAAATGGGACGATTCAGGATGATAAATAAATATTGCACTAACATCGATGGTCTGTGACATGTTTGTATTTCCACATAACAGTGTCGTTTTAAAAATGAAACATGTCAAACGACACAAACAAAACTTTTTTGGCGATAGTGTGTGGAAGGATAGATATAAGAAAATTCCAACTCAAATGGGCCATTAATTGTTGGTATTTGTTTTATGGGTAACCAATAAGTGGTAAGTGTGTGTCTGACCAGGTAACACATCATGTAGGGTTAGCGAAAATCACACCTAGATTCCCGGGATGACAGTAAAAGTCATAATGAAATTAGAATAAGCTGAATGAAAAATGGCCTGAAACCAATTATTCATATAACATTTAATCAAAAGTAAACCTGGTACAAAATGTATGGATGACAAGATAAAGAAGAGGGAATCTGCAAAGCATATATGCAAATACGGGGGAAAATAAGGGAAGAGTGACAGATGCAATTTTGTGCAGATTCCTCATTCACTTGTCATAAATTTAGGACGGAGAGCAGTGGCCCGGAGTGGTTTTATGAAATTTGAAAAATAATTTTGAACATACGCACCAAAATATCTCAATTAATAAAACCCTAAAGTTAAAATTATAGTTATAATTTATAAATGAGATCATCAAAGAAGGAAAAGAGATAAAGTCAATAAGATCTTCATCAGTGGAAAGTTGCTACCCCATGCCATACTAAACATAATGAGCACCAACTTTTCGACCATTACTTTTTGGCGATAGTGTGTGGTAGGCTATATTCCAACTCAAATGGGCCATATATTGCTGGTAATTGTTATTAATTTATGGTAATTGTTATTAATTTATGGTAATTGTTATTAATGTTTGGTAATTGTTATTAATTTTTGGTAATTGTTATTAATTGTTTGTAATTTTTATTAATTGTTCACTCATTCAGTGCTGTCGACGGATATCTATCGCCCGTGTTGGTCCAATTTATGTTCATTCATTCGAGCTGATAACAACAACAATTTGATCCTCCTGTGATGATTTGGTACACTTATAGCGAATAATACTCCTGATTCCTTTTAGGTCAGGTTCGGATACACTACCAATGTGAAAGCTGAAAGCATCACAGAGGAAAGGAAATAGGCCCCTCTTCTGCCTCGTTTGCGTACCATTTAACCCTTTACCCAACATAAGGGCCCTGTGCCAATGCATTCTCTTATATATGCGAGTCGACCATAGGTCGCCTCGCATATATAAGAGAATGCATTGGCTTAACACATTAAAAATTATAAAATTGTTAAAGAATGTAAGAAAATGGTAAAAAGTGTTAAAAAAAGATTTTTTTAGGCCAATGCATTCTCTTATATATGCGAGGCGACATATGGTCGACTCGCATATATAAGAGAATGCATTGGCACAGGGTATAACTGTAACTATCACAATGTGGTCAAGGAGCCGGTTCCAATGATATCCATATTTGTATGGTTTTATTGAGACAGACCGAAGATATTTTAGGCTGTTGAAGCTTTATTTGGCCGGTTTTGGCCGGTTTGTTGGGTAAAGGGTTAATGGCTGGTATAATTTAGGAAACTGCCAATCACATATTCTGGTGATCGAGTTTAAGTCTTGCACCTCCTGTAATAAGGATGTAAATATCGGGAGAAATCTTAGGGCGTCTCCGCGATAGGGTGGGTCTGTAACTGGCGAGTTGGCTGGACGCGATTCCGTCCTTCCAAGGCGATCACTCGCCAAACTCCCCGGTTTGCTTCATGGATTCATGCGCCTTATCTTGTCGCGAATTAGTGGTGAAATGGGGATAAATCAATGAGGAATGTGACTACCCATCAGGTTTTGTTTGGACAATGGGCTGAATATTTTCAAAAACCACATCGTGGCGAGTTATGAATCCAGAGGAGGTTAGACTTGCTAATAAAATAATTAGGAGCAGGTTCCCGTTCATTCCTTAATGAAACAAAGGTCAGTAGTCTGAGAATTATATTATTATTTACATTAATGCTACTTTTGAGGATAGTAGGGTTTGCAGTGATTGTTTGCTTAGTAAGTTGCAATGAACTCCATCCAAGAGCTGCTTACACTTGCAAGGGGCCGGTGTTGGCATACATTCCTGAGGATTCGATTCAATGGCGACCACTTCCATGAACTCATCCTCCGAGCTCTCAGTACTTGTAAGCGGAGCAGAATCTTTGGCACTCGACCCAGGTTCCTCACCCGTAGACGAGTTATGGTTTTGTAATGGCATCATCAGGCAATTGTTCTGTATCATCGCTGGAAGATCCTCCCTCAGAGTTAGGGGCAGCGACATTACTATCTCCATTTTCTGGGGGTACAACAAACGTTTGTGCACGTTTGTTGTTATCAGCCTTAGGGATTTCGCATTCGAGATTGGCCTTGCACATATGTTCTGCATGTGACTGTGTGACTTCCCAGTTAATTGATTTCTTAACTCGAAAATAATGGGCATTATTTGTTTGTTTTATTCGAAAGTATGATATCCATTTACTTTCCAATTCGTAAATGATTCTTAACATAGACGGCCTCATCAATGTCGAATTTAATGATTTATGCTGTTGTTTTAATGCTATTTTATAATAATCTTCCCCAGCATATTTGCGCCTTGGTTTCATAAGATTATCTATTGGGAACACGACGTCTCGGTTATATAATAAATAAATTGGCGAAAATTTTGAAGATTTTTTGTTAAACCGGATTGCAGCTATTGTTTGATTTAAATGGACATCCCATATATTAAGCTGGTCTGACAATTTCTTTGACAGTACGTCATGAAGGGAGCGTTGGAAGCGTTCCAATTTAGCATTGCTTCGAGGGTGATAATATGATGCAGTCACGTGATGAATGTTCAAAGCCTTCAAGGTGACTCTGACCTTGTAATTGATGTTCTCACTGCCATTGGCAATGACTATCTCCAGTGGGCAACAATGTCGCGGGAAGATTTCATCGATCATGAGATGAACGATGTTATATGCTGGTTTGTCCTTGACAGGGTATGCCTCCACCCACCCACTGTCTAAATCCACGAAGCTGATGATATAACGATCACCCGATAAAGAGAAGGGGTAGAGGCCAGATAGAAAATTTACAACATGCACCAATTTCTCTTGATCTTTATATTAGGCCAACATTTTCAACAGTTGGAAATTGAGTTCCTGACCATGAACAAGTTGGACAATGCAGACGCAAAAACACATTGGAATTGTCTTCATATTTAGATTTTTCAAACAGTATTTATTGTGAAATTTGTTAGACCGTCGAATATCTGCAATTGCTATCAGTTTATAATTTCCCCAAAACAGGGGGTATTAGTTTGGCAGTTGACTTCGGCTACAGTTAGTCAGTGGGTAATTTCAAACACCCTTACGTTGACCCCATCTAGCAGCGTCCCCGGTCGTGCATTATTGATGTATATGTAAAGTATCAGAATGCATCATCAGGGCCACGCCCCCATTTATTAATTCAAGTTATCGCCTTGTAAATTTGATCTGTCTGCATGAATATGACACAGGAACACTTTAGTATAACACTATGGACATGATTTAATTCATACACACAGCTTGATAAACATAATCAGTTAAGTAATGAAGATAAATCGAACTTCTCTTTGCAATTCGAACTCATCCTCATTCATTGATGAAATTCGTTTGTTAAATATATATTATTAGAATGCACTGGCATAGGATCTTTAGTGCTGCACCAGCGCAGCTCCTGTCATTAAAGAGTTAACATAGTTTCAGCAGATAGGTTATATTACAATGAAAAGGTGTTCCAATCAGGAATATTCTGGAAGAAATGCATCAATGTGTTTTGTATTTATGCAATAAAACCTATATTCCAAATATGGAAAACGATTTTTCAGTGCCAAAATACCGCATTTTACAAACCCACCGACAATAAGCAGATATTTTCTGTTTTATTTTTCAGGTCTTCTGACTGTCGACCCCAGAAAACATTTTGCTATGTATGATCTCAAAGTTAACGAGTGGCTTATTGAAAATAATAATGATATATTGAAGACACCAGGAGCCTTCAATCGGCCAACCTCGGTGATTTCCGTAGACAAATAAGACTATTTCTGCCAAGTACGATAATCTGAGAAGTTGCGATTACCCTTTGAGTTGAAAATGACCTATAGCTCTTAATAGCAAAGTCTCCCTCGCATCACTATCTTTAAGTCAGGCAGCTAAATATGCATGGCCTTTTGGTAAAAAAAACTTCCAACAAAAATCAGTAGGTGTTAACTATAGATATACAATGTACGGATGGTCAATCAATAGATGTTAACTATAGATATACAATATGCGGATGAGTATGAACACAGTTTGTGAACGATTCGGGTTGCCGGTGAGTTCTCAACTGTTTTCATGCTCAAATATCCAGTGAGACAGGGTACATTGATCCAGAGCACCGGTCTGAAGAATCCACCGGCTGGCTAGCTGGCAGCCTTGAGGAATTTGAGAAATTGGGTTAAATAAAAATGACGGTTAAAATGGCCACTTTGCCACAAAGAAAACGAGTTCTACTGGAAATGAAGCAGATAATCATAGCGCTAGCACAGATAATTATGTTCGTAGGATCTCTTTGTGTTAGTTCAACCGAGTTTGCGGTGTAGGCTTCAAATATGACCAATAAGATGGCAGTTTGAAATCTCGAAAATCTTAGTTTTTACTAAATCCGATCAAAAACCATCAGTAGATGTATATCGAATCCTAACAGCCAGACATGGTATTTGTCGAACTGGTAGTTAATTCCAACACAAATATAGCCATAAAATCGGAACCTTTTTATCCACCCCACCTGTATAACATGCCATGAAGTGAGCTATCCTGTTTGGTGATCAAATATATGGGTACGTGACATGGGTTTACTCGCTCACATATGCTCATGTGAGCAGTTGAGTCGAATACGCAACTACTGGCTGCGCAATGACGTATTTTACGCCCGTTGTCATGTCAATATTTGGAACAGAGTAACATCCGCCGAAAATTTATCCACCGTTATTACTCTATATTGACCGAATGCGATAAAACTTCATGATCTTTTCAATCACTTTTTATCAGGGAAGCCCTTTCTATGGTAGGAACACCCCGAAGCGAAAAATTAACAACATTAATTTCATGCTCTAACTCACCTCCCACTTCAGTCATCCCCGCCTAATCCCAAACCTGAAACTAAATATAATTCCCCCACCCCTATAATTATTTTTCATTTTGGTAGAGAAGCAAACACTCAGTACACCTTAATAAATAAGCCACCCATCCAAACAGATATACTGCATGAATATAACACTGCGCATGTCCAAATTTATAATCTCTATATTACATATGTTGTACGACCACATTATTGCTCCTATGTCACCTCGACTGATTGAGTCATTAAAATAAATCTGAATTCTGTAGCGACAAATGGTCAACTTCAGTTACAATGCTAGATATTAAAAAATAAATGTACAGGGGCGGCGGAAGCTCAAAAAAATGGTGGGGGGGGGGGGTCCACAGCATTGGTAGTTCGGTACATATCCATTGCGTTTACTTATATATTATATATGGCTCCTTATGCACCTTTACACATCTGTGGTCTGCTCTTATCACCTTAACAGTCCTCTGAATGAATAATGGGCTATCCCGATATACACTGTTTGACCAACTAGGAGAATCCATTTAGTGAAGAAAGGTTTATGGAAGAACACCACATCTAAACTGACCGATTCGACCAGTGTATAGCTAGGCCATTTATTGCGTTTATTAACCACTTTATACTGAATGGATTGAACACCACATCTAAACTGACCGATTCGACCAGTGTATAACTAGGCCATTTATTGCGTTTATTAACCACTTTATACTGAATGGATTGAACACCACATCTAAACTGACCGATTCGACCAGTGTATAGCTAGGCCATTTATTGCGTTTATTAACCACTTTATACTGAATGGATTGAACACCACATCTAAACTGACCGATTCGACCAGTGTATAACTAGGCCATTTATTGCGTTTATTAACCACTTTATTCTGAATGGATTCTCTCACTAATTTAGAAAAGTACACTTCGGAATGATCTATTGTTCAGTTAGCGCGATGTTAACGTGACAAAAGCAGACGACAGATAAATAAAAGTATAGGATTTCTATATAGTGAGGGAAATGTTCAGATAATAAGTATAACTACTCATCAATGATGCTCTAGTAGAGAAAGGGTTGAACTTATTATCTGAACATTTACTATGGTATAACAACTCATCAAATATGCTTTAGTAGAGAAAGGGTTGAACTTAGTATCTGAACATTTTCTACGGTACAACTACTCATCAAGGAGTATTTAGTATAGAACGGGTTGAATTTATTATCAGAACATTATCTACGGTATAGCTACTCATCAATGAGTATTTAGTATAGGAAGGGTTCAACTTATTAACTGAAAATTTCCAATGGGATAAGTACTCATCAGTGATGCATTACTCTAGGAAGGACTAAACGTATTATGTGAAAAATTCCTATGTGATAACTATTAATCAATGATGCTTTAATATAGAAAGCGTTAAACTTATTATCTGAACATTTTCTACAATATAACTACTCATCTATGATGCTTCAGTGTAGAAAGGGTTGAACTTATTATCTGAACTTTTTCTACGGTGATGCTTTTATGTTATAATTCCGGTTTTATTTCATTTACTTCAATGTGATGCGAAGGAACTTGTATTGATATGCAGTTCACATTAATCAGTTAGTCTACGGTGTTGTCTGTCCCCTTTGTAGTTGGAGACACTGACCAAATTCAACACATCATGTCTGGGATAATCAGTCTCAATATCTTGAATACGGGTATGTTCCATCGTCGTATATAATTCAAACACAGATTGAATGATGAAAACTGCTGTATATTTTAATAAGAAGGAAATGTTCGTTACAAAGCATCAATAACAATTTGCTTGATTTCTCTAGTTTTTCAGTTTGGTATAGCTTACAAACAACTAAATCAATATAGTTGTAATATAATTAAGCTGCTATACACTAGTCCATTAGTAATGTCAAACCTCCACATCTTTCTGAGGACAGCTTTAACAATATAACAATCATTCAGCATGCATACTTATTACCATTGTGTGAGTTATAACTTGTGACTCCGTGGAATTTTAATACATGTATTTAAACTTGTATTTGTTCCTGAACTATATTATGATTAATAGCACGTATAATGTACTGCATGCACAGTGTACTCAATACATAAAACATGGATCAATATGCTATGTCATTCTCAGTTTGTTACTAGTGTCAGTAGCTTTATTTATACAGTCCATACTCTTAAAAAGAACATATCGTCGGCGAGGTACCAAAAGGACGTATACTACTTTTTGCAAATTTACAGGAGAAGCAAAAAACATAATAAATCTCAAATGTGTTGTCAAAATAACAAGAATTATGTATATATAATAAGTTCACACATTAGGGAATATGCCCACTATGGTTAGAGACATGAATTAAGAGCTTTTTTTTAAATATTTATTTTTATTGACATGTCACCAATTTTCGACGTACTTTTTTCTACATACGAGGTTTTGGAATAGTAGCGGTAATTTTGTTTCAAATTCCAGAATGTCGTATGCTAAACATTAAAACTGGATTATCTCGCTTCCCTTGTGTGTATCAGAACAGGCCTGAGGTTCCTGCACTTTCCATTTGTTGTGTGGTTGATATCCAATACTCTGAGTGCTCTGACCACCACTGAATTGTGTCTCCAAATAAATAAAATAGTAATACGATATTTTGGAGGAAAAAAAATTTCAGTCACCCAACCAAAATGAAATTGTACGATATTTTGGAAATAACAACTCAACAACGAGGGAAAAAGTATTTTCAAGATGACTAAGGGGCACATACTCTAAATATATTGTGTAATTTGACACGGAGAATCTGATTATGCAAAAAAGTTTTTACCGCCAAAACTAGGTATACGTCATTTTGGTACCTCACCGACGATATAGAAACCCAAATTATTAAGCCATTACGCCAATTTTGGAATTTTGCATTACTCAAAACCAAATCGTATATAGTTGGAAATTTTATTAGACCAAATCATATATATTTTGACATTTATGCCCCCCCCCCAGTTGGAACCCAGAATCAATGTCCCTGGCTGCTATGCACAAAAATGCATGTTCTGGAAATTGTTGGATGTTGTCATTATTTGATCTTCATAATTGTGTGGACTTATACTGTGGAACTTTCGGGGGAGCGGTGAACTTTGAATGGGAGAACAAACAGCACACCACCGACTTCATGGGATGAATTTAGCAGGTTGGTGACTGACCCAAGCCTGCTCATACAAAAACCAGCTAAGATATTTGGATAGCGAGATACTAAAGCAATAGCATCTCGATATCCCAACATCTTAGCTGGCTTAGTACGAACATACTTGCACTAGTTGGTGACTATCCATGTCAGGTTTCCGATTTTGTTGAAAATATGTGGGGTATCAATGACACAGACGATATTATTGTCTCCTATGTAAAATATTGAGTTTTTTGTAAAATATTGCTTTGAATATGAGTTGATTCTCATCAGCTCGGCCATTTCCACTGAAAATAACCTCTTCAAGAATAGACGTGATCGCACAAGGCTATATTGCTCGGTGAGGCGATCAACTTGAGATTCGTCAAATCATAATCCTTGTCCATTTCAAAATTTAATACAAATAGCCGAATAACATTACTGTTATGCATTTTACAAGTAAATGTTGTCGACCTATCGAAAACTATTCCATAAACGATGTATATATATATATATACGTTACAACCGGTGAACCGGCGTGTCAATTAATTAAGGTTGTGGGCACATGTTAAAACACGTGACTTAAATAGTCCGGCAAACATGGCGTCTATTTATGGAGAGGTTAGATCATGTTATGAATCTCTACTCTGACTACGCCCATAGCGATCATACTCCACCAGTTAAAATCTGGGAACTTTTTGAAGTTCTGCATGACGGAAGTTTATAACACTAAAACACAGTGCATGCAATCTCAACCCGCCGGTTGTTTTAGAGTTCGTAAGCGAAACACGTATAGTTGTGACGTCACTAATTTCCAATTCTCCTTCAGTCTGAATTTCTGATTCAACATCCGGGCGGTTCGAACGCATGTGAGATAAGCTCGATCCAGCGTTGAGTTGACAACGTAACAAAAACTAATTTGTTTTTCAAATTGGATCATCCTCCCTATAGCAACATGTTTATTTAACATCCCTGGGGCATAACAACCGCCCATATATGCGTTGCGATTTGTGACGTAATTTCCGTAACGCCAAGCTCACCCAAGCTCTGCCAAGGAATATAATTGGGCATAATTATGTGGTTCAAAGGATCCAAAGTGGCACCGTCAGATCAGAGATGGGGCTGAAGAGGGGTTATTTTTTTTACCCTGTGCCAATGCATTATCTTATATATGCGAGTCGACCATAGGTCGCCTCGCATATATAAGAAAATGTATTGGCCTAACAATATTTTACAATTTTAATAATTTTTTCTTGTATTCTTTAACAATTTTATAATTTCACCCATACAGAGCCCCAGACAAACATGAGCAGACGACACTCTTCTATATGCTTCTATATATGTGTGGGGCTCCCTGCAGGGTAATGGATGTTTTTTTATTTTATGTCCTATAAATTGTAAGAAACATTTATTTAAAAAAAATGATAAAAAATTGTTAGGCCAATGCATTCTCTTATATATGCGAGGCGACCTTTGGTCGACTCGCATATATAAGAGAATGCATTGGCACAGGGTAAAAATCAAAGATCAGGCATGGGGCACCACACTTGACAAAGACGCGTGTATTATGCATTCCCTCCATTCTTTTATGTAGGCACCCCATGAAACATACATTTATTGGCTTATAAATGCACGTGTTGCAGGGTGGCCATACGTGTTGAAGTAATCATAGTATATGTATTAGTTAATACCTGTTCCTTAATAATGCAGATTACGATCCCAGCTCGAGATTGCATGATTTTGGTGACTTAGTTCATCCGATTTTGATTTGTATCGCTTATAATGATGGAATATCTCGGGTTTTCAATTCGATGTTTATTACGATCGAAAAGTCACAAAAATGACGCAATATCGAACTGGGACAAACCCCTACTGTGAAATGGATTATTAAGGAACCAACATTAACAAATAAATATTCCCTGCGTTGTTTCTTCTATATTACATAGTTCCCGGTCAGAACATCAAAACGTTCACGTGTTTTGGACGGGTGGAGTTAGATTTATACGAATAGTACAGGGGGGGGGGGGGGGGTGAAAAAAAAAATTCCGGCACATATCCCGGGGTGGGTGGGTGGTCAAAGCCACCAACAAGCAATTTTTTCCGCAACTAAAATAAAAAATTCCTGCTTGTTATCGTGTTGTATTTTGTTGCAAATTTTGAAATCCAAGATGGCCGCTGGCAGCCATGTTTTTTTGGCCGAATGACCTCAAAATGACTCATTCCTATTTCGTGTCCATGTTAACATCCATGATAAATAGTATGCACAGACATTCATATACAGCTGTTTACAGTGAATTTCCCCCCGCAAATCTCTGTTTTAGTGTTAAAAGGGGGGTGGGTGTCAAAAAATGGTCGGAAAAAACTGCCGAAAACGGAAAAAAAATTGGCGGTGGGGGTGGGTGGGTACAAAAAATGATCGAAAGGGAAAAAATGCCATACGTGCCTGAAATATTTTTCCGACCCCCCCCCCCCTGAATAGTAGAGATTCATGGCATGATATAGGGAAGGGTTATTCCCAGCAGAAATGACGGAATTATTGACGAGTCTGTGATGTGAGGGTGGTCTCACACGCCGGTCCTGAAGACTGATGAAACATAATTTCTTCCACACTTCTGGTTCCCGTCGCCTGGGCACGTCATGTTACATGATGATTCGACAAGACGTCCGTTTCTGCCATAACTCATGCCACAAAAACACTGCCTCCCATTCTGCATGCCTGCATAGTGGTATCCTGAAACATATCCAAAAGAAATGAGAATTTGTTTCCCCACGTTGAACACTCACACTGACACATATACATGATGATATATATACCTGTTCTTATTAACAGCGTACGAGTTTGTCCTCCTCGGGTGAGATCCGATTTGTGATTAGACTATATGATGCTTCTATGACACTCTGTCGCTCCAGGTTACAAGGAACTAATTATATAGTGTTACGCTTCTTGAATTTGTGTAGGGAAACTCGAGTCAACATAAAATAATATCATTGAGGGAAAATCATTGAGGGAAATATCCCTAATCGGGAACAGAAAATCACAGCCTACGTAAATATGGCGATCGTGTATGTTTAGATGTCCAGGAAGAGTCTGGTGGTGTCCAGAAGTTACGGAAGGGGTCTGGGTATTTTTATGCTGCTGATTTTTGTGCAGTAAATGGGGTAGTTGTGCAAATGCAAGATAATCGTTTGAAAAAAATACCGAAAAGGGCGCGTTTGTTATCACATACTGGTGCAGCGGATGACGTTCTAAGGGAAAATTTACCACTTGAAGTTCAAATAGGCTTAACCCATGGCCGGCGGGACTTTTAGTTAACACTGTCGCCTATGGAAAATAATTAGGTGTTTGTAACCTCTACTGTGTTCGCAGTCATGGCGGTGTACAGAGTGGAACGACGTAGCCAAGCTCCATGCAGAGTTCAGTCCCCTGCCACACAGGACTTAATGTGAAGAAATCACCTATTTATTTTGTAGGTACGTCTTGGTAATAGACTATAGATGCTGGTTCTATGACACTGACGCTCTACTACGCTAGTCGTCATGTCGGTGTACAGGAATCACGGAACTAAATGGTTTCCCATAGGCGACAGTGTTAACGTTTCGGCCAAATTCACTGAATTGAAGCCTGCAGGCCATACCACTGATGTTTGCCCAGCTATATTGACACCAGTTGATCACGAAAATGGTAGAAAAATCATAGGTCATGTGTTTACTTTTTAAAATAAATCCCCAAGTGTACGACAGGGCTATCCCACAGCCAAATTTGATCTGGAAAAATCCAGAACTACAGCAGCTAGTTAAATAAATTTCCCGCTCACAAAAATCCATTCCCCCATTCATTCACAAGTTTAAATTATTTAAATATGATGTACAAATCAAATAAACGCGATGTCATCCTTTAATAACGTGTCGCATGTATCAGGTGAAGGTCATTCTTCAGTTACCTTCACCTCTAGAACACATTTAGCTCCCTGATTCCTACAGAGCGGAACGACGTAGCCAAGCTCTGTGAGGTAATGAACACATAGATATAGTAGGTACAAGTCTTTATTATGTTGTGAATAAGATATGCAGTGTGTACAAATATAATGACCAATAGTCGCCGCGAAGTGATGTCCCCGAATGGGTGATGCCTGGTGTGAATGATGCCCGGATATGATCTAGGTATGAGATGAGTCTAGTGAAAGCATGAGGTGATGGGATGTGGTTGTCTCTTATATACTATTTGGGACGCATATTAGATGAGGCGCTTGGCAATACACATCGGGATTGGTTCCTTCGTTATGGGCATTTCCCTTGACCATATTTGGGAGCCATCTTCATTGTGTGTATATCTTCGCTGAGATTAAGACGTGTGAGGTTTCGAGAACCGAACACGAATATCTGAGTTTGGGGTTTTATATATTGGGACATTCGTATAGTTTGAATCAAGTTGTGATATTATAATGGGTAGTTATCTCACATATGTCCCCCACCCGTGTAAGATTTTTAGCGCAGCGGAAAATCTTATGTAACATCAAAATTATGGACCTAACTGGGGTAATTGTGATCATGTAATGTGGATGAGGCTGAAATGAAGTATAACAACATTGATTGTGGTGAAGTTATGATTAATACATGTGGAACAAAGTTGTCTTAAAATGATGATATGCAATATTAAGTTGTCTTAAAATGATGATACGCAATATTATGAGATTATGAAATAAATGGTGGGAAAAGCTTATATGGGTTGGTATATAAAATGATCGGGCATGCAGTCATAATGCGTGCTATATTGATATGTAGGATAAGGTATGATAATAGAATATAGAGTATGAGAAGTAATGAATATAACAATACGGTAATAGTGCATGGTATGTTTTGTAAATGATGAACATTGGTGATGTATTATATAAATGCATGTTGTATTGTTAATAAAATCATGACGATATGTATACATTCGGTATTGTGGTAATGAGAGACCAAGTGTTTCTCATCTGCCGTCAATTGCACAGGGAATTGTTGAGAGCATGTGTCAGAGGTGAAATATTGTTTGGAGTGTGGTATATGAGGCTTTGATTAATGCGTTTGTTGATAGTTGGCGAGATCCATGACCAATGTTATTGAAGATAATCGGCGGTCAGTTGTCTAACTCTTGGGATTGGCACGTGTCATAATGGCGTTAGCATATGCAGCTGACGTGGTATGCATGCAGTAACGATATTAGAATTAGTCTGTGGGTTTGTGCCCCTTATAGGAAAAAAATGGTATTATTGGGAAAATTATCAATATAGATTAAGTGGTGGGTTATGGATGGACGCGTGAGTTTTTATTATTTTCATAGGTCGTAATGTGGATGATTCATCATCAACATCTCGCGGGTGTTTTTTGGGAAATGTCAAATCTTCTTGTGTACTTTGTATTTGAGGTTGCTTAGCTGGAGACAAATGAATATCTTTCGTAGCTTCCTTGGGTATTGGTGGGGTTAGTCTGTGACGAAGTTGCCTATCAGTTCCATTTATCATTTGGTTAAGTTTATTTCGTCGCTTTGCGATTTTAATTCGTCGCGTGTTGTGATTGCGTTGAGTCTGATATTGGGAAATTTTCGTAATACACTGAATAATGTATTTGCGACTTGAGATGGCAATCAGTAAAATTAATATGAACGTAATGACCGCGGGAATGATGATTTGGTAATAATACTGTTTTTTCTTTTGTTTGATGGGTTGCAGGGAAGTGACTGTTTGCATAAAATCATATAATGATAGTTGCTTTATGGGGGTAACTTGTTTGGAATCGATACTTGAGGGGGCAAGTTATGAATTTGGGAAAATAATGGCTTCCATTGTGGCAATTTATGTAATTCAATAGTTGATTGTAATTGGGTTATTTGTGTCTTGATGGTGATGTTTGATGAGTTCAAAGTTGTGAATGCAATTAGTTTGATACTGGCTGATGTAGCTATGCACCTTGGTGGTAAAGTTACCGTTGCGATGGGGGGTAAAATTGTGATTCTATACGGTCGTTTTCTTAAGAGATTGTGATGACAGTTTACTGTAAATGTATGAGCTTTCGTGGTTGTTATAAGCCATGTACATGCCGCCAGCTTAATAGCGGATGGTAAATTATACTGAGGGTATATGGCTATGGGGCAATTTGTGGCGGTATTTTTTGTATCATTGGTGAATATGTTGAGTAGGCAGTTATGATTATGTGATGCGGCGATTGAAATTTTTTGAATTTTACAATATGGTAATTTGTTTAAAATACACGGGTGATTGTCACCAATGGTGGTATATTTGGATCGGTCGGGAGATAATAGCAGGTAATTATGAGTAATATCGATTCGGGCAACTGTATATTTATTGTTGTGTCTGAGTTTTGGGTCTCGAGGGTCTAATGGATAAAAAAATGGTATAGCGCGGAATATGTCAAACTGCATTCTGATATCGCGTAAATAAATTGTTATGGTAATGATTAGTCTGCTGTCTGTGAGTATGGTTTGTGTCTTCAAATGTTGGTAATATTTTGCAATTCCCGATTCTATGGGGAATGGTAACTTCAAATGGGCTGGAAGTAATTTCGTTATACTGTCAAGTGCCTTTTTTAAATGTATTGGGCTTATGATCTCCGGTGTAGATCGGTGGTTAATTAGAGAGGCAATTTGAACTTTAAGATGTCGCAAATATAATTTTGCTTGGATAACATCTTGTTGTATTTCATGTAATATTACTAGAAACTTAGCGTTGATGATTGTGAATATTTCAATTGTATGCACATGTTTTTGGGTTCGATGTGTTTCTTTTCGAAGTGTGGCTTGAATATTGGATATTGTTGTTGATAATGTGTTGACTCGTTGGCGATTTTCGTTTGAAATGACGCGTGTTATATTCATGATAGAATAAGCGGTTTGAGTATCGTGTTGGATTTTTTTTTGGTTTTGGTAGAGGGTTCGTATGTTATCTTCTACATGTGTAATATCTGACATCGAAGGGGTGCCAAATAGAAACTTGGCGATATCGCTTATTACGGGTAATATTGCTCGTTTGAGTCTTTTGGTATTATGGAGTTGATAATAATTATGATATTCATATTGGATTTGTTTTGTTTCCGTGAGAGCCGCTGCTAATTCAGTTTGTAAATCTGTCAAAATGTTGATGAGATTAAAGTTAATGTTATTTGTCTCGTTCCTGAATGGAGGTTTGTTATGGTGATATGTGCTTTGATGAAACGTGGCACAAATGCTATTGAGTTTATTTTGGGCCATCCTTATGTCGGTAGCGAGTCTTGCTATGTAGGTATAATATGGTGTGAGTTCGATGAGAAAACTGAGATCCCAATTTTCATTTGAGACAGCAATTTGCCGGTGATGCAAAAATAACATGTTCTGTCGAGTTAACATAGCGTCACTAGTTTGAAAGCCGATGATAAGTATGAAGAGGGTCGCTTTAACGAAGTTTTCTGTAGGCTTCATATCGCTTGCACCCCTATAAGTAAAAATATAGGTGTGTATTAGCGGGTTAGCCGGTATCTGATTATAAAGATAGATTCGCGTGGGCATGGGTTTTATGGGTTAACTGGTTTGATTAATCGATGAGATTTTTCGGCCGGTGTAAGTTGTAATGTCATTCTCAAATTACTGTGTAAAATTGGTACCCCCAGAAATCGACGAAATATGACGTCACGCGATGCCAGTGTGTGTACCAGTTAGCCGCGCTGCGTGCGCTAGGCGTGTCGACGAAGGTATTTGCTATATTTGACATGATTATTGGCGGAAATATTTGTTGATTGTATAGTATTAGGGGAGTGCAATTGACGCATGGAATAGTAGTTCTATCTATATTGTAATGATAATATTTGATCGCACATTGTCACGCGGCTCTGGTTATCTTGGCGGTGGGGGGGGGGGGGTATGTATACGATATCGTCGTGTTGGGAGATATATTGTGATTTGCACATACATGTTATTCAGGCTCATTTTAGCTCTGCACATGTATATGTGATTTAGGGTATTGTGGGCAGTTGGGGGGGGTGGTACATATACGATATGGTCGTGTTGGGAGATATATTGTGATTTTCGCATACATGTTATTCAGGCTCATTTTAGCTCTGCACATGTATATGTGAATTAGGGTATTGTGGGCAGTTGGGGGGGGGGGTGGTACATATACGATATGGTAATGTTGGGAGATATATTGTGATTTTCACATACATGTTATTCAGGCTCATTTTAGCTCTGTACATGTATATGTGATTTAGGGTATTGTGGGCAGTTGGGGGGGGGGGGGTGGTGGTACATATACGATATGGTCGTGTTGAGAGATATATTGTGACTTACATCTCACTAGATACGTGGTGTGTGGGGGAGGGGTCTGGTGTATGTGTTGTGGAAGTGGAAGGTTAACCTATCGGTGTTCTTGTCTTACTTATTGGTTTGTGTGGGTCGCTTGATTTGGGTTATTTGAGTTTAATGAATAATTATGGATAGTTTTATGTTTATGAGGCAGATAAATTGGCTGAGTAATGTTTGTTTATGTTATGGTTTATGTTGAAATATTCCTATTTATTGATATGATACTTGTGTAACTTATTTTTATTGTATTTATTTTGTTTTTGTTGTTTGAGGGAAGCAAGTTTTAGCCCTGTGTGCATTGTGCACCGATGCACACTGGACTTGCCAGCATTGAGTTATATCTGATTATTAGATGATGTTTAGTGTGTTTATTTATCATTGGATATTATGTTTAGATGTATCGAAGAGATATCGCTTGATAGCTGGTTCGATGTTAGCGGGAACAGGGGTTTGTAATATATATTCGAGATAGATAGTGCCTAGCATGTCCCTCGGGAATCTTCGAGAGTGCTTACTTGGTTTGGCACAGCGTCTCGATTCGATACGGACGCTATCTGCCAATATGAGATGAGTATATAAGGTGTGGGAATATCGACAAGTGTTATTTCTGACTTAATTTTCATCATGTCTGATTACTTGCGATTCTTGGAGGCTGAGGTTGCCGTGTTAGAAACTAGTCAATATGAGGTGACAATGCAGTATGTGGACCACATACTGGCATTTCATGATGTTATAGTTGCTGTGTGCCTTGCTGGAGGGACCAGTATAGATTGGGCACGGTACTTTAGTACCGTGTCTGAGTTAGAAAGATGCCAGACGGTGATAAATCTCCGGCTGGAGATCATAGATGAAAGGCAGCGAATAGTGGACATCTGGAGTCAGCATCGGAGAGTGTTATAAGAAGATGTTGCTGTGACTGCTGCCCCTGATGAATTCTGACCGTCCCTGGATCAAGAGCTGGCTTGCATTCTGCAAGCTGGCACGGTGTTTAGCCAACAATAACATGAATTGAATTGTTTTTGGGGTTATTCACCGTGTCAGCCTGTAGAAATAACATCTTGCTGATAAATTCAGTGAAAAGAAATGTATTTTTTTTGTTGTTGTTGTTGTTGTTGTTATTGTTGTAATCGTGGTAATGCCCCAAAGGTGTTAATATTGGTTGAGCTACAAAGAGTAACTTTTGTAAACGTGCTAAATCGCCAAAGATTATTTAATTATAGTCTAAGATTGGTTGAAATGTAAAGAGATAAATATATTATTAGACCGCTGCCAAGAATTATTACAGAGTTCAATACTGTTATTGATTGGGTTATCTAAGTTTTAGAATGAAGAGCGTTTGTTTGTTCGTTCGAATAAATTTGGTTTTAGTTATTTCGGAGAGTTTATGGGAACGTATGGAATATGGGATAAATGCCAGGGTTTGATATAATATACGCTCTATAGTAAAGAGTGTTATACGTTTGCTTCTGGGTTTCGTGGGTTCATATAATGTTGGTAAATGTATGTGAGATGCGAGGTGGGAAATCAGTGATGGTGGTGGAAATGTCGTGGTTTCTGTACCAATCGTTCTGTGATAAAGAACGTTATTTGGCAGTATTGGGAGAAGTGATATTGAGGGAAATATGCCGTGATGATTGTATCACCTACTATATAATATAATTATAGTGGCGTTGGTGGGTGGGGGTGTCTACATTGAGGGATAATATGCCGTGGTTTCTGTGCCAATCGTTCTATGATAAAGAGCGTTGTTTGGCAGGAGGGGGTGGGTGGTATTGAGGGAAATATGCCGTGATTATTGTATCACCTACTATATAATATAATTATAGTGTCTTGTGGCGGTGGTGGGTGGGGGTGTCTACATTGAGGGATAATATGCCGTGGTTTCTGTACCAATCGTTCTTATGATAAAGAGCGTTGTTTGGCAGGAGGGGGTGGGTGGTATTGAGGGATATATGCCGTGATTATTGTATCACCTACTATATAATATAATTATAGTGTCTTGTGGCGGTGGTGGGTGGGGGTGTCTACATTGAGGGATAATATGCCGTGGTTTCTGTACCAATCGTTCTTATGATAAAGAGCGTTGTTTGGCAGGAGGGGGGTGGTATTGAGGGAAATATGCCGTGATTATTGTATCACCAACTATATAATATAATTATAGTGTCTTGTGGCGGTGGTGGGTGGGGGTGTCTACATTGAGGGATAATATGCCGTGGTTTCTGTACCAATCGTTCTTATGATAAAGAGCGTTGTTTGGCAGGAGGGGGGGGGGGTGGTATTGAGGGAAATATGCCGTGATCACTGTATAACCTACTGTATAATATATAGTGTATTGTAGCATTCGTGTGCTATGTCAATGAATATATGATTGAGTTAAGCATATTGGAGGGAATGAAGATGTAACTGAGTCATGAACAGGAGTTTGCCATATTTCGGAGATTGGTGCGAGAGACAATGATCGACAGATTGGCATGTTCGTGAATAAACAATTTATTCAAAGACGCCGAGTGTCAGTCATTAGCGAAAGATATATATTACATGTCGGTTAAATTTACTTCGGCATCATGACTGAATGTACACCTGTTAGAATGATCGACAGATTGGCCTGTTTCGTGAATAAACAATTAGGCAAAGACGCCGAGTGTCAGTCATTAGCGAAAGATATATATTACATGTCGGTTAAATTTACTTCGGCATCATGACTCAATGTACACCTGTTAGCGATAATTGAATTAGAGATTTGGGAAACGGGACGATGCCCTGTTTGATATATATACTATATGATCATGCAACTGGTATGAGTAAAGTTTATCGTTGGGGTGTCTATCTATGTTATGCCTTATGTTTTATATAATACTAATAAAAGTTATGTAAACTATCTATCATTAGTGATTGTGAAGTACTTTGATACATAATTATGAATGTTCGATATCAGTTGTCATCTGATATAAATCATATGTTTCCGTACTTTCGTTTGACCAATTCGTCGAGCGGCTGTCGGGTGATGTATATTGGAAGGAATTAGAAAACGATGAATCTTTAGGCGTGTGTTTGGCGTATGGTGTATATAATTTACGATGCCGGCCGCGTTTGTTATCTGCGCGATCCGATTTTGTGTCTGGCGTCGTACTATAAGAATTTTGTGTAATTAATTTGTGTTTTATGACATTTGTTCCTGTGTTTGGGGCCTAGATTGGTCGCTGGGTGAAAAATCCGGGGGTGATTGGCTGTCTGTTTTATTAAAATGTTTCGAAGCCATGAGTCTGTTGGCTAATTCAGCCAATGGTATTGAAGAACTGTCGTCTGTGTTTGAGCGCTCAAGTTGAGCGCGCTTAATTGCCGTGGTTTTGAGGTCATCGTCTGATTCCAATGTGGATTGAGAGCTATTATTATCGACACTGGCTTCACTCGGTGGAAATGCAAATCGATTATGTCGTTTATTTTTTAAGTGATTGGGAATTTGAGGTGTAGGCCAATCAACGGGGGATGGTTTGATGTGTTTAGCATGTGATTTCGTTAATTTAGCAGATAGGTCATGTCTTAATATGTAAGATATGGGGCCTGTCTGTTTCAAGATACGCCAAAACGGCTCATATTTAAATGAAAATTTGTGATTTGGTTGGTGGATTTTGTAATAGACGGATTGGCCTATTTTAAAGGTTGGAATAGATCCACCTTTGTTCTGTTTGTGGTTGCGAGAGGCTGTTTCGAGAAGAGATTTTGTAGTTTTAATAATAATGTGTTGATTTTGAAGCGTGGTGGCTAAAAAATCCTCTCCTAAATACTTTTCTCTGTGTGTTAAAATTCGGTCTATGCTTATCTGTGGTTCTCTAAAAAAAGTTAGAAAAAATGGTGAATGTGTATGTACACTGGAACAATGGAAGTTCATTGCTTGTGATGCATAATTTAGATATAGGTCCCAATTTTCTACATTTGCTTGGGTGATTGTTGAAATGATTGATGCTAGACTTCTATGCGAACTTTCTGACTTCCCATTGCTTTGGGGTGAGTAGAACGAACTGAGGCGGTGATTGATATGGTAATATTTACAAAATTCAGTAAAGGTAGAGTTTGCAAACTCGGACCCATTATCCGTTAAAATACCTTCAACTGATCCAAATAAAGTGAAATACTCTGAATTCAATCTTTCTAAAATTGTATCCACCATTTTGTTAGGTAATGCGTATGCTAAAGTATGTAATGAAAATTGATCAATAATAAATCTATTTCCTGACTGTGTTTTGGGGGAAAATGGTCCCATAAGATCGATGGCTATGAGCTGTCCTGGCCTTGATGGGGCAGTGACTGGTTGAAGCGGGATTTTTGGATTATAAGCATTTCGTTGTCGGCATGTGTGACAATTGTTTATGTATGTGACAATTTTTGCAAACAACTGAGGTGTGTAATATCTGTTTCGTATGGTCGCGTATAGCGATTGTACCGCTCTATGGCCGAGACTGTGATATTGGGATATAACTTCCTGCGCTATTTTGTCCGTTATATATATTCGTAATTTAGGTATGTCATTATATATTGATATATAGTGTAGGATACCATCTTTGAGAATAAAAGTTTTTGCTAATTTTTCGGGTATATTTGTTGATTGCATTTGTTTGATAATCTCGGTGATTGTGTGGTCTGCTGATTGTTCATCTCTTATATTAGTTATAGGAGGAAGGACCGGGCTGTCGTCAAGATCAACTGATGATTCAGAATCCGTTTTCTTTTTTGGTTGTTTATTTCGTTTTGAGAATTCCTGAATATCTTTCATGTCAAGTATATTAACATCCTGTACAAGGGGATTGGTGGGTGGATTTGGGTCGCTATCTGTGCAAGAAATGATGCACGGGTGTGTGTCGGGGTTTATCCGACTGCAAAAATCGGCCGTAACATTGTTCGTGCCTTTAATATAAGTAATTTTTGGGTTCAATGCTGATATTTCCAAAAACCATTTTTGAATTTTTGTGTTTATCAGATCCTGTTTTTTAAACATGTGGATGAGGGGTAAGTGATCTGTTTTAATCTCTACTTGGGATCCCTGTAAGTAAAATTTAAATTGCCTTGCAAACGTATATATAGCGAATGCTTCTTTTTCTGTGACAGAATAATTCCTTTGAGATTTGTTAAGTTTTTTACTGGCGAACGCAATTGGTAGTTCAACGTGTTTATCATCTTGGCTATTAGCATATTGTGATAGTATCGCCCCGATACTATGGATAGATGCATCTACTGTCAGAATGAACAGTTTGTCGGGATTTGGGTAAGCTAAGATGGGGGCGGTTGCTAAGCTTTCTTTAAGCGTGTCGAACGCTGTTTGGCACGGCGCATCCCACACAAATTTAGCATATTTGGCTGTGAGTTTGATTAAAGGCAATGCCGTCGATGCGAAAGTAGGAGAATATGACCTGTAAAAATTAAGAATTCCCAGTAATCTGCGGACTTCTTTAACTGATTTCGGAGGTGGTAGAGACTTGATAATTGAAATTTTTTCAGGGTCAGGGGATGTGCCCTTGTCGGAAATAATATGCCCTAGCAATTTGACTTGTGGTTGGCAAAATTTAGATTTTGATAGTTTAACTATTAAGCCGTATTCCCTGAGTCTGTCAAATAATTTTGTGAGCTGCTGTATATGCGTTTGTGGATCGGAGCTATGACAGATCAGGTCATCGACAAATCCTTCTACAAATGGTAAATCGTGTAGGGCCATGTTCATGAGTTTTAAAAAATACCCTGAGCTCGAGACATATCCCATCGGGGCTCTTTGATAACTGTATTGTCCTTCGGACGTATTCATAGTTAATATGGGCACATGTTCGGGTTCAACTCCAATAACATGATAAGCATTTGATAGATCAAAGATACTGAAAATAGTTGAGCCGAGTAACTTGGACGATATTTCTGTAAAACTAGGCATAGACCATTTTAATGGAATGGAAACATCATTGAGTTTTCTCAGATCGATTACCAATCGGTAATTTGGAGTACCATCGGGGTTGGGTGTGGATTTGCGGATGAGGAGACTGGGAAATCCCCACGATGAATGGGCAGTGGGTCTAATAATGTCTGCATCTAATAATTTTTTTATCTCAGCAGCCATAATTCGTTGTTTGTTCAGTGGTGTCGGATATTTTTTGCAAAAAATAGGTAAAGTATTTGGTTTGAGGTCGATTTTCATTTTAATTTTTGGACAATATCCTATCTTGTTTATGTCATTTGTAAAAACATCAGGGTATTGTGATACTAGTTGCAATATTTGCTGTTTAAGGTGTTGAGGTGCCACGATATCATCGACAGATATAGGTTGAGTCTTGGTGACTGGAGGGTTAATGTCTTGCCGGTCACCTGTGGTGTTTATACTGTGTTTGATTGGCGGAGATGAGTTAATGTTTTGCTCATCGGATGCCGTGCATATCATTTGCTCTTGAGTGCCAAATGCTTGTGCTATGACACGACCTTTCCTAATGGACATATGTGACGCCGATTGGTTTTCTATCATGACGCAAATATTTGGATTATTTGCATCTGCTATCGTGTCGGTTACATGTACATTTGGTTCCTGTTCGAAAATGGACATGTTACCTTTGCCTATTCGGATTATAGGTGTGTCAAACATATCATTTGGCCCTATGAGTCTGCCTGTTATGATGGCGCATGAGTGGGGTGATAATGAAACGTTATTTGTTGATCGGATGAGTGATGCAATGTGACCATCCCTTAACATTGGGTATAATTGGTTTTGTATTCTGAATTTTTCTAGATCAAAGTAAAGTCTAATACTGTGTTGTTTCATAAAATCGCGCCCTAAAATGCAAGGACGGGACAATGTTGCACATATGACAAATTTGTGAGTAAGAATGAGTTTTCCGATTCTAAATGTGAGATGTATGGATCCAAAAACTTTCATTGGTGTTCCATCGGCTGATGTGAGTAACACATGTTCTTTAATTAAAGGTGGTCGATTTGGTATGGATCTATAAATGTCGTATTTCAAGCAACTGGTGGTTGCCCCGGAATCTAATAGTGATCTAATCCGTTGTTTGTGTATTTTAATGATAGTTGAGCGTGGTGTTTGGTTTAGAGCACCATCTGTCATATCACTTGGATATTTAAGTACTGGTATAGTGTGTTGTATGGGTTTGACTGGTGGTATTATAGGGTTAATTGCAGTATTGGAATGTGATTCGCGAGAATTGGTGCATGTTGACTTTCTTTTGGGTGATGAGTAAGAATTAGTAATGTGTTGGTGCTTGGGCTTTTCAAGGCGATTCAGGGTTTTAAAATGGGAAGGAAAGTTTAAGTCAAGAAGCGGTGAGATAGACTTATTGGAAGAATTATGAAATCTGGGTTTCATAGAGGGACACCTGTTATGGCAGAAGGTGGTATGTGTTACCTGTCTGTGGCGAGGGAGATTAAGTGGGCGCCGCGTGCGGTAATTAATATATCGTTGGTTTTGGCACTTTGATGGTAGCGTGGGGTAATGATTAATGGGCTGCAGCTGTGAATCACAGACTCTATGCTTTTGAGATTCGTATGTTCGATGAGCTTTAGCATATCTATGATTGTGGCCGCCTATGGTGCTAATCTGATGTGTAATTGAACTCATTGTCTTGCGTCTACTTGGGGTCAAATTTGTGCAGCAATGAGTCCTTATCTGTTTAAAAATTGGTTATTATTTTGAGCCCGACGTCTGCATTGGTCTGTGGTATGATTGTTTAATCTGCAGTATGTACAGAAGAGGGGTCGTTGAGCTGTTGTAGTATATCTTGCATCCATGGTTTGGATGCGGTTTGGATGGGAGACCCTTGGTTCAGAGTAGGGGTGGTGAGAATTTGAAGGTTGGCGCCTGTGGGGGTGATCATTGATTCGGTGTCTGTCTTTGGATTGGCGGGGGGTGTAAGTGGATTGTGATGGCCCTCTTGGAATGTGCCGGTGGTTATTGTCGATATCCATTGGTTGAGGGGATTGTAACTGTGGGAATTGGTTATAATCATTATGATGTTCACCGTAACGTAAGCGGTAGCGTTGCCGAAGGTTCATTTCGCGTAGGGCAATATCAGTAGCTCTATCAAGCGTTACGGGGTCGTCTTTGAGAAGCCTGAATTTGATACTAGAGTCGCGAATACCGTCGGAAAAAAATGCTACTAATTGTGTTTGCACTGCTCTTGTGTTAATTTCATCAGTAAACGCGTGTTTAGCAAGGGTACGTATGCGTTCTGCAAACATGGCAATTGTTTCCGTATGTCTCTGCCTAATGGCTCGTAATGAGGAAAGGGCTTGAGGAGAATCAGTTATGGAACTGAATAATGAGCGTAACTGTGATTTCAGATCGGTCCAGGTGAACGTGAATTTTCCGTCTGTGTTATTTTCATTTATGAAGCGTTGAATAAATTCAGAAACTTGAGATTTACATGTCTGAGCGGCAATTTTTATGATAGTCTCATCTTGTGCCGAAATCGCGCGGGAGTATTTTTCCACCGCATGGACCCATTGGGGAAAAGCATCAGGCTTGCCATCGAAGGGTTCAATAATGGAATTCATCCCCAACAGTGCTGTTATTGTTGTTTGTGTTTTTAAACTTTCTGTCTGGTCGCAGATAGAACTAGTGAAATGGCTAATTTCATGGGTAAGCCGTGACAATAGCAAGTTTTGAGCATCTTTGCCCATTTCATTAGTAATGTCTGTGTGGGGGGATCTTGCGGTTGATCGGTCCATTTCCCTGTTTACTTCAAGGTGATGCTGATAATTTTGGCTTGGATGAAAATAATCGCTGCTCTGCGGAGGTGGTGACTCCATTTTGTTATTAAGGATTAACGGTGTCTGTTTTGGGATCTATGATATGGGTGCGAAATATGTTGTATTTTTGTCCAAGTGCCGTGGCGGTGTATTATGCGATTCAGGTGTATTTGACACGATTCAGGTGATTTATTAGGATGTTTTATGGGAATTGCCGCAACTATAGAGTTGACAATAAGTTTTGGATAATCCGTAAAATGAGCCGGAAATGTATGCCACTCGTTCCAAGAATCTAGTGTATGTCCTGAGTAGTTATTTGTAATCATACAACGCACGTATAAGCGGATTGTATCTTGCGATATATCAATGCGAATGGGATTGCAATATTTAATGAGTTGTGGCGATAAAGTTATTTGGTGGGGTAAAGCGTATCTACAGTAAGTTTTAAAATTAAGAACTGAATGTTGTTTGTAAGAGGTGGGTGGTATGGTCTGATCGTTTGAAGCATGTATTGTAGTAGGATGGGTAGGTAGTGTAGGTGTAGTAGAATCAGGTGATGTGTCCATAACCCACGTGAAAAAAAAAGGAGTAAAAGAATGCTAAAAATAGGGGGTGTGCAATTTGACAGCAAATGGGAAAGAAAAGATGGTCACTCACCAATTTCCAAGAAGAATAATGTGCACAAGTCTGTGATGATGAATGATGTACAGAATGTTCTTGTCGTGCTTATTGGAAGTCGAAGGGTGTCCAAATCGGATGTTAATGTTTATGTGGATCTGAATCTGGTCTGCAAGAGGCGTGAGTAATGTTTTTAGCTGGATACACGATGTGAGCTGGTTGTATGAGAATAAAAGGTTGATTCGTCTATATCAGATGAGTATGTATGCGGTCCTGTGTGTCCGAAGGGTTGGTGTGCGGTCCTGTGTGTCCGAAGGGTTGGTGTGCGGTCCTGTGTGTCCGAAGGGTTGGTATGCGGTCCTGTGTGTCCGAAGGGTTCCTGTGTGTCCGAATGGTTGAGTTATGGTTGACCGGTGCAGTGGTCTAGTGTGTGAGACTGTCTATCCGTGGCTGGAGTGTAAGGCTGTATCCCCGTGGTTGAGTAGCGGTTTGAGATTGTTTCTGCTCTGTAGTGATCGTCTAGTGGCCGAGACTTCAAGTTGTGTGGTGAGACGTAGAACTGTTCACGGTACCATTAATACTATGTGAGGTAATGAACACATAGATATAGTAGGTACAAGTCTTTATTATGTTGTGAATAAGATATGCAGTGTGTACAAATATAATGACCAATAGTCGCCGCGAAGTGATGTCCCCGAATGGGTGATGCCTGGTGTGAATGATGCCCGGATATGATCTAGGTATGAGATGAGTCTAGTGAAAGCATGAGGTGATGGGATGTGGTTGTCTCTTATATACTATTTGGGACGCATATTAGATGAGGCGCTTGGCAATACACATCGGGATTGGTTCCTTCGTTATGGGCATTTCCCTTGACCATATTTGGGAGCCATCTTCATTGTGTGTATATCTTCGCTGAGATTAAGATGTGTGAGGTTTCGAGAACCGAACACGAATATCTGAGTTTGGGGTTTTATATATTGGGACATTCGTATAGTTTGAATCAAGTTGTGATATTATAATGGGTAGTTATCTCACAGCTCCATGCAGAGTTAAGTCCCCTGCCACACAGGACTTAAAGGTACTCAATCCAATAAAACTCTTCTAAATTACTATTTCAATGGCTTCGGGGTCAACAATATTTGATTCGAGTCGAGGAAGTCACCCATCAAAGCTCATATTTGTTAGATATCGATTTTATAAATCTATTATTTTTCATTAACGGGAATACTTTCTGGCCCAGAACTCAGTCAAAATTGCGTTATTATTACCACTTGATTTTAGAGTTATCCATCCTTGTATGTTTGAATATTGTTTTGGTGTACACATCTCGCGCAGGTTACGAAACTGACGGCAATTATTAGTACTCATCTCGAGAAACTAACAAATTTCAAAAATCAATATCTAATAACTCTGAGCTTTGTTTGATGGGTTCCTCGACTCGAATCAAATATTTTTACCCCCAAAGCCAAAGAAATAGTAATATAGGACCCTCTGATCGGATTGTTGTTGTTGGAATCTGTTGAGATGGGGACCCTCCGTTCGGATTGAGTACCTTTAATGTGAAGAAATCACTCATTTATTTATTTGAGACTTTTGTAGGCTACAATTCATTTTGCATTATTCTGATAAACTGAACTGTCAATATTCATTTGAAAATTGTCTGGATCAAGCCAGAATGAATTGTAACTGACAAAACACTCCAATAGAAAATGTTAGATTTCATTAAAGGAATACTGTACTCAAATGTTGTTGTTGATTTCTATAGTCTCCGAGTCGTAGAATAAGGTAACCATATTTCCTTTAGCCTACTTGAAGTTTGTTGAGTACGAAGTAATGTTATGGATGGCAGATTAGCCGGAATGCGAACATACATATTGTCGTTGTCGAGTATATTTTGTACAGTTTTCAAGCAACTGTTTCAAATAAATGTTATATTATATGTATACTGGTCCCACCTACTCATTTAAGTTATTGCATAGTCACCAGTCAGTGAGTGGCTTGAGTTTACACCCGTATCAATATAATTGTTTACACGATCATGTGTGCCACGCGTTGCCCAGTCCACTGTCCATGAATTAATTTGATTATACGTCTTGTACACGGAAATTCGTAATTTATTTTATATCTCCAGCCGTAAATTAAATTTATATCAAATTATTAACTTTGATTTTAAGATAACCTATTAATCTGATCGTTTACAGACTACATCTTCGACTCAAACTACTTATTTTTCTATATTATATCGATATTAGATCGTTGTTATTACCGGGAATTTATTGAAAATGGCGTACAGAACTCCTTTAAGAAAATACACATGCCGGCAGCGGTCAGACATGGCGTAGCAAGGGGGCTGAAGTTTGGTACAAACTGTGTTACTCGGTTAATTAAAACAAAACGTGAATGTGGCATGTAATGACGTTACATGTGTCTTTCGATGTTTCGAGAATCAGACAACAGTTACTGCAAGTCTTTGCAACTATATAAGAACAATGCACACTATACACTCTCCAGATAATAGAGTGGTTCTGAATGTGTCGCACATACATGTACGTGAATCATTTATACACATAACAACTATGGTACATATTACAACGGCAGTACTAGAGCGTGACACAAAAGGGCCAGGTTACTGCAAATTGGGAAGATGATGTAATTGGGACAAGAACCAGTATAATGCGCGAAATTCTGGCAACAACAGTTACTTTGTTCAGTTTCTACTTCATCGAAGTAAAAGCAAATTTCAATAACAGACTTTCGTGACAGTCTCGTCTCAAAGTTGATCTAATTGCTCAGTGGAAGAAAATTACTATATAGTTGTCGTCTGTCATTGTGTTTTTGTGACTTGCATGTCTGTGTATCTGCGATCATTCAATGTCCCTTGCTGAAATGACTGGTTCCTTGTCCAAAACTGCAAAAATCTGAAACAGTAGTAACCTGACCCCACGAGCTGAAGTGACATGTCGTGTAAGAATCATGTCGTCGAGCTGAGGATATCAGACCAGGCGAATCAAATATATTCTGATGGGAAATTCTCAGCTAAAGGGAATCAGGCACGTCAATGACATGTCACGGTATTTATGGTCTTACATTTGGTTAGAGCATGGCTTGTTTAATCATAAAATAGAATCGACCGAGGGTCTATCCCCCCCCCCCATAAATGAATGAAATGGGGTGCTACGTTCAACAATTTGATGTTTATTTTCCAAAATGCCATTTGAACGCGTTGTTGCTGCCACATTTCGCGTGGTTCGCAGTTAATACTGGTCCCAGCCTATGACCCCGTAGCGCAGACTCTATATACGTTATGTATATTGTGGAATTCAGGCCGTGTCATAAACATGTTAATATCGTGATAGGCCAAAATATGATGGTTATAGTCATTAGGGAGATTTTTACAATGCGGATACGCCCTTAATTGACACAATCATGGGTTGAAGTTGGACTGCATTGATCGCTAAAAGAACCACACGCAGTTCTAAATACCGGTGATATAGGTCATCGCGAACTTGTGAATATCGTGATAGGCCAAAATATGATGGTTATAGTCATTTGGACCCATTTTACAGTGCGGATATGCCGTTAATTGACACAATTATTTATTCAAGTTCGACATTTTGTATCATTGTGTAATAAAAGGGCCACACGCAGTTCGAAATTCTGGAGATATGGGTCATCACGAACTTGTGAATATCGTGACAGGCCTATATGATTGTTATAATATTTGGGCCAATTTTATAGTGTGGTTATGCCCTTAATTGACACAATTATGTGTTGAAGTTGGAAATTGGGGATCATTATGTAATAAAAGGACCATGTCGTGTGATATGGGTCATCACGAACTTTTCGAATACCGTGATAGGCCAACATATAATACTATAATCATTTGATCCCATTTTACAGTCCGGATACGCCATTAATTAATTATCGTTCAAATTAAAATGAAATTTGTGTCATTAAAAAGTTTTGTCAGGTCTTCATTAAGCAGTCATTCTCTGATTTTACTAGACAGTGATTGACATTTTAATGATATAAAGAACATATAATGGTTGTATTTTTATGTGTAATCTGACCTGTTACTTATGTTAGAGGTTGTGTTTGTGAACTTCTGCAGAGGCCTTGCACATTTCCATACTATTATTTTAGGGAAAAATTGGGGAGTGTTCTGTCAGGGAGAACAAACTCAAAATTCAGATCCTTCTATTATTCTGTATTTAACAATATAGTGTTTTCTTTTTAAGATACATCATTAATTAGGCTGTTCCACTTTTTTCGATACTGCTTTCTAAACTGTTATTCCATTGGCTTGCTAATTTTTCTATTTTAAACTCATGATTTAGGCACAGTTGTTGGAAATTTGTGTCAAAAACCCCGAAAACAAATATCCCCACCCCAAGTATAAAGCTGGTCGATAAATTACATAAACGAGCCCACCCATTTCCCCTCATAACCATAATCACCGCTCGTTTCGTGTTCAATTGCAACAATAAAAACATTAATTTCAGAAAAGTATCACTTCCTAGTAATAAAACATATATTTCTTTTCATGTTTACCGTAAGTGCAGTAGAAAATTATCACTTTATAATTACTTTTATCGTATACAACTTCCCAAACAACAGCGGCTCGCTGATTCCACGAGTCGCCATCCGAGAGTCAAGCGATAATAGCATTTGACACCCTGTGTGAAATTCAAATCAACCAAAACCTGACTACTCAACTCCATTGCTGGAAATATTGCACATTTGAATTCATATAGTACCTACTCTATCAGAATCAATGCGACTAATTTTTATATTTTAGTAATTTAAGGTCGTATTAACCCTTTCCGCCGGACCCATGTATCCCTATATTAGCGATAAATAGGGTATGTTCTGTCGCCTGAGGCGCACAATCCAGTTGATACATTGTTGGACAACTTGCTCATTTGAATTCATATAGTACCCCGCTACCAGAATCAGAGCGACTAATTTTTATATTTTAGTCATTTAAGGTCGTATTAACCCTTTCCGCCGGACCCATATATCCCTATATTAGCGATTTATAGGACATGTCCTACCGACTGAGGCGCACAATCTAGTTGATAAATTGTTGGACAGCTTGCCCCATTTTTATTTATATAGTACCCCGCACATACACGGGCGCACTTGGCGTGGGTACGCGGGTACCTATCGCAATTTACTACCTCTCTCTATCTCTCTCTCTGTATATATATAGTGAGAGATGGAGAGAGAGAGAGAGAGAGAACAGTATTTACTACGCCAGGGTTTGAACTACATGAACACAGCGAACTGGTGTTTTATACCCCACACGTAACGAGCTCTACTTCGCTGATATTCACGTTATCAATGTGTGATACGCGGATATATTCCTCGTGTTTACTCACCTTGGGCCGCACAAAGGTTGATGCAGAAATCATGTGAGTTCTGGTTTGTCTTGACCCATAGTCCACACAGGTCCCGCTCTGTTCCGTCTTTGAAACACCCGAGATATTCTGCTCTACCGTTGGCCTCTTGTGAGTCTGTGGTTGAAAAAAAAAATGTGATAGATTCATAGACATGTGTCTACCTGTATGTACATACTTTTATATAACTACTTTGAAATAATTTGAACATTGAAGTGGCATCTAACATAGATCAAATGTGACCCGCCATATCAAATCCAGTCGGAAGTCGGGATTTTTTTTACCCTGTGCCAATGCATTCTCTTATATATGCGAGTCGACCATAGGTCGCCTCGCATTTTTAAGAGAATGCATTGGCCTAACAATTTTTTACCATTTTAATAATTTGTTCTTGTATTCTTTAACAATTTTATAATTTCACCCATACACTCATACAGAGCCCCAGACAAACATGAGCAGACGACACTCTTCTATGTGCTTCTATATATGTGTGGGACTCCCTGCGGGGTAATGGATGTTTTTTTAATTGTATGTCCTAAAAATTGTAAGAAACATTTATTTAAAAAACATGATAAAAAATTGTTAAGCCAATGCATTCTCTTATATATAAAAGAATGCATTGGCACAGGGTAAAAAAATCCCGACTTACGACTGGATTTGATATGGCGGGTCACAAATATTCTCTCACATGGAAAGCTTAATTCTAATAATCTTTCCCACATGATACACAAATATGAAAGGACTAGCTGAAACAGGCTCCCTTGGGGAGCCTTTATTCAGCGTCGAATGGTCTCTGGCCCCTTTTTTATATATAGATAATATTTGTTATGCTTCTTCAATATATCCTCATGAAAATAGGTTCATATTGGACCTAAATATTGACATTGGTTCATATTGGACTTATCTGGTTCTGTAATAAGCCCACAGTGGACTTATACCAGTTATTCGGATGGCGCGGGCCACAGTGAAAACAAATATATAAAGAGCGAACAACTGGTGCTGAAATAGACCCATAGTGAGCTTATTTGTTTTAATTAAGTAATTTTTTATAAATAAAATTTTTGAAAAACTAACGCCGTTATTAGTACAGGCGATCTAGCCGAAAAATGGGGTCAACCCCAAACTAATTGCAACACAAATGACTTTTAGTTTACTGGATAGCTGAATATGTACTTCATTAGAATATAATTTTTTTTAGAAAAATCTAATTGGGACAAATTTGATAAATTTGTGTTTCCATGGCAACGATGGCTAATAATCGGGTATTTGAAAATTTTACATTAAATAGTTCCCATAGTGAATAATTTAACAACTACCTAAACGTTTACATTGGTTTATGGAAACACTTGTAATGGCCAACATTTCCATATATCCATGGTGACCTTGATATGTCAAGGTCATGTATAAAGGTCAAGGTCATTGTTAAAAATCTGGATTTTTATCATATAGCTGTCATATTTTCGACCGTCCTGGTTAGGATTTATTACGAATAGCGATACCAACGCTATTTTTTAACTCCGGACTGCAGGCTCCATGGGAAGGTTCATTTGAATGGATATCGATATCTGCTTTAGAAACTATAGCAGTTTGAAATATGTGGCGACAACATTTTTATGTACAACAAGACACATGCACTTGTGATATTTATGTTGTCGATTGTTCAGACAAAACATCACAGCATCACTTGTCATATGCAACATGTCAGTTATTGTGAACTGGTTGCAACACAGACGTCTTTTGGTACACTGGATAGTTGAATGTCTACCTTGTTATAATATCTTTTATTTTGGAAAATCCAACTGGATAAATTTGGTAAATTTGAGTTTCCATGGCAACGATGGCTAATAATCGGGTATTTGGAAATTTTACATTAAATAGTAACTATCGTGAATAATTTAAAAACTACCTAAAAGTTTACATTGGTTTATGGACAAACTTGTAGTGGCCGACATTTCCACATGTACATGGTGACTTTGAAATGTCAAGGTCACACGTAAAGGTCAAGGTCATTGTTAAAAATAAGGATTTGTGTCAGTTATAGCAGTCATATTTTCGACCGTCCTGGTTATGATTTATTACAAATAGCGATCACCAACACTAGTTTGTAAACTCCGGAATTCAGGCTCCATGGGAAGGTTCATTTAAAAAGATATCGATAACTGATTTGGAAACTATAGCAGTTTGAAATGTGAAATATTTGTATGTACAACAAGACATAACATGTGATATTTATATTGTCGATTGTTGAGACAAAACTCACAGCATAACTTGTCATGCAACAAATCAGTTAGTGCGAACTGATTACAACACATACGTCTTTTAGTACACTGGGTTGCTGAATGCCTACTTTGTTAGAATATTTAGGAAATTCCCATTGGGACAATTTGGTAAATTTGAGTTTCCATGGCAACGATGGCCAATCATGGGTTATTTGGAGATTTTACATTAAATTATTCTTATAATGGGCAATTCAACTACTACCTCAACGTTTGCACTGGTTTATGAAAGAACCAGTAGGGTCCACATTTCCACATATGTGGTTGGAAGGCTTGGAAGGTCAAGGCGACATTCAAAGGTCAAGGTCATTTTTAAAAAGAGCATCGCTAGGGCGAGGCAAAACTATGCATGTGGTAATTTCATAACGTGTAATTCATATGCCAAATTTGACGGACGGAACCCAAATTCAAACTTGACATGTATTTTCACATTTGAAAACAATCAGATAATTAAAACTAAAAATTATCACGCAGAAACAAAAATAATCGGCAAGTTCGACAAGGACCATAACTCCGGAAAAAATTTGAGCTTGTCCTGTATTTTGGGCAAGTAAATTGACATACCAAATTTCATTCCATGACGTTCAGACTTACTAAAGTTATCATTTTCGAAAAAAGCGAAAGAATGGACCGACAAAAACATAATATGTTCCGTTTTTACAAAACGGGTGTATAAAAACAAATTCTTACAGTTTAACAAAGACATTTGCGACTGAGGTGGTTAATAGATGTACATATTCACATACTAATTGATATTAGATGTGGAGCCATGCTGAAATTCCAAATTAAAGAGTATTTCATGATTGGATAATTTATTAAATGTCGCAATTAATCTTACCATGAAATATGCGATTTAAATATTTGGAATATACAGTAAGTATGACTCTGTGAGATATAATGCCACATTTTTAGGTTAAAATTTGAACTCCCGCCCATGATGGCAATCAAAATGGCAGCTAGAAGTGGAAAATTTGACGTTTTTCACAAATATCTTCTAGATCAGTTCCTGCTGTATGGAACGGGTTCAGAATTGTAACATTATTTTTGAATTATGCATATTAACTGATTGGGTCAATAATCTGTGATAAAATGATATTCTCCATCTCGTGTACCTTATTTAGGTCATACTCTTCAACGGGTTATCGATGCTTGTCGAGTGATTCTACTTGTCCAGTTTATTTATAGCCACACGAAATTCACTGGGTCCTTCCAGGCTTTCCAGTATTGACTTTCGGATGATTATATTTGATTATTTTGGTCACATTCATCTGCATGTTGACTGCGTAATGTTACAGCTGATCATATACCGGTACCTGTTTATATCTTGCGTATAGTTATATACATGTAAACTGTGTACACCTACATGTCTTATCCATGTCTAGTCTATCGGTTTATATATTCTGATGTAAGGTATCATTCTGATATATGTACCTTGCATTGTTAGGAGACGTTTGGTGTTTGGTCTCCTAACAAATATTAACGTTTAATACATCATGTACTCTCTTTCGGCGGGTTAACACAAATGGTTATCCTAAGAGATATTGTAGATGCGTTCTTCATATTATACATACGTAAGGGTCTCTATGGGAATTATAGTGAACATACATCAAGAATCAGTGATATTCACTGGTGCTATTAGTGGGGTAAATCACTAATAGTGAGTGTATTTGATGCATGTTTGATTAAGCCCACCTCCAGATAAGTAGAGTGTTTATTGCTACGAAATCTGGTAGAATCTTAATGGTATCTGGTTTGAATAAGTAGTTACGAAATAAAAATGAAAATTTGATTATCAAATTGTAGTTTTATGAGTAACAAAGACTTATTCAAACCAGATACCAGCCCACACTTCCTCCCCGCCGATTGTTATACTTTGTTATGAACTTAATATAACTCGGTGTTTTCACCATCGTTTGACGTTTTGACGCCAATTGAAGATGGGATATCTCGTGAAATCTTGTTCCACGAGAGTTAGAATCTAGAAGTTTCGTTGCGCATGCGCATAAAGAAAAAAATGCTTCTATATATATATATATATATATATATATATATATATATATATATATATATATATATATATATATATTGCTATTAAAGGGACACGCTGGATTGGAATCCTAATGGTATTTGCTTTGAATAAGTCTTTGTTACTCATAAAACTACAATTTGATAATCAAATTTTCATTTTTCAGGTTTGGACAATTTATTCAAGTAAATAAAACCATCTTTGATATCAAAGATGTTTATTGTTTTGAGATGTCTTAAATGCGCTCACACAGATGTGTTTAGACAAAATTACTCAAGATGGCTTCCAAAATTGAAACCAAATTTGGTGGAAAAAAAACTTTATTCTTTTTAACTTATAGCCCGAACATTATTCTCTGTTCCCAAGAGGTGACAAAATTACTCAAGATGGCTTCCAAAATTGAAACCAAATTTGGTGGAAAAAAAACTTTATTCTTTTTAACTTATAGCCCGAACATTATTCTCTGTTCCCAAGAGGTGACTCACTTGGTTATTAACCATGTTACTTAATCCACTGGCAACTACATGTTTCTTTCTCGTTGTCCCAGTACCTTCTGAGACACGACAGATTCAATTAAATGATGTACTGTAGTATGGAATTTTGCCGAAAATGTCTTTTGGGATTCTAGTCATATTTTTGAACGGAAATGGGCAGAAGGCCTAAACGGAACTGAGTGAAACCATACTATGTGGCTACTCTCGACCATTAGCATCAAAATCAACTTAATGTATTGTGTATGTCAAAGTGGCAAATAGGGCGTGAATGTGTGTTCATAGATGGGGGTTAATAATTATACAGGGAGTTATTGTATCATCATGCATGGTGATGTGTCCATGGTGAGAGGCATAGCTATACAAAGGGTGATTGTATGGTCATGTGTGATGTGAATAGCTACACAATGATTGTTTGTATGTTATTGAATTGGTGTATGGGTATAATGATAGTAGCTACATGGCAATATGTGTGTGTGTTGTTTATGTATATATAGAGCGGCTGTATGATCATGATTGGGATATACGGGCGTACATTGGGTGACTATTGTCACGGATGGGTGTATATGTATACATATGTTGGTTGTATAATCATGTGTGTGTGCATGAACAAATAGGGAGTGGTCGTAATTGCTTATGTGTAATGCATATAGCTGTATACGGAATGACTGTAGTACTGTACGGTCATGGTTGTGTATATGCATACATGGAGTATAACTGGACGGTCATTGGCGGCGTGTGGGTATATAAGTGTCCTTGTGGTCATGGTTGTATATGTGATATATATGCATCTCTGCCTTAGCTGTATACATTGGTGGATGTATATATATACTGAGAGTAGCTGTATGATCATGGCTGGGGTGTGTGAGTATACATCGAATGGCTGAATTGTCATGGGCGAGGTGTATATGCAAACATGGAGTGTACGAATGGTCCTGGGGGGGGGTATTGGTATATCAATTGGAGAGGTATATATGTACCTGGATTGACGTTTTGGTCACGAGGGGTGTATATGTATATCTTGATTTGGTAAATGGTCATGGGTGTGAAGAAAATGTATACAGGGAGTGACTGTATGACCAATGGTGATGTCCTGTGCGTTGTATTGCTATACCTAGAAGGTCTGTATGGTCAATGATGAGGCGTCGATGTATACCTGAAGTGATTATATAATAGGCATTGGTGGGGTGTGTATGTAATTTGTATATATTTATTGGCTATATGCCATGGTGTGGCCAATATGTATACAGGGAGTGATCCTATGAATGCCGGCTGATACGGACCCTGGCTCTTACGGATCCTGGCTATTACGGACCCTGGCTGATACGGACCCTGGCTGATACGGACCACCGGCTGATACGGACCCTGGTTCTTACGGACCCCCGGCTTATACGGACCCTGGCTCATACGGACCTCAATTTTATTTATATTTTTTTTATTTAAATAAATAAAAATACTGGCAACATACGTACTAAAGTAACAAAAATGTGAATATAATGAGGCACAACAAAAGTGTAACAACATTCCACCAGACGATCAGTATTTATACTGGGGCGTACAGCTTGGGGACTGCTGGCAGTAATCCTCATTGACGAGTAGGGTTTGCTTTAACAGACAGTCAAGCTTCCCAAGTGTCGCTAACTTCTCACATGTTCTTGATGGGACGAGATTCACGTGAAACGATTCTGGTAGATAAGAGATATGGGGACAATGCTTTGCTTCAAATCGAAGGAGAGTCATGTACCAACAACTCAATAACATATAGATTTTAAAATTTGGGCGTTCTTTGTGACAAAGATAACACAATCATTCCTGAATATTTCATGCAGACACTTATTTTCTTCGGATAGATAGGATAACCAAAGAACACTTCAATGACCAAATATATCAGGAACACATAGCCAGATGTTGTATCGATACTGACAGCGTCTGTTTTTTTCTTCTTCTATTAGATGGATCAGCTCGCAACGTCGTGTTTATCAGGTGTAAAGTAACACTGTTTAATATTTAATTACACATAAGAGCGTTATAACAAATCCCCCTTATAGTGTTTTCGTTTCTTTTCTTTTGAACTGAATACGCGTGCGAACATTTGGGTACTACCAGTTGAATTGCAGTCGGGAAGCACACATGGGTCGACACAACATTCAATTTGACAATAGAGCGTTACTTTACGTCCCATCCTAGTGTCTTCTGAGTAATAATGCTTCCAGTACAGTATGTAAATAATACCGTGCGTCATGCTTGTTTAGAATAGAACATTTAGCTGTCAATTGATTAAGTAACATGTTTAATAACCAAGTGAATCACACTGTGCTACTTTTATGGAATAGCAGACAATAATGTCCGGGATATATCTGAAAATATCAACTTTTCTACCAAATTTTGTGGATATTTTGCACACAAGCTTGAGTATTTATTTTCTGATAACAAATCAGTGTGATGCATTCTAGGTGGACCAAATTTTTTTAAATCAAAATTTTGAAAAACTAACACCAAACCAACCAAAGTTGGTTTGAAATCGGTCTAGTGGTCTGGGAGAAAAATACGAACAGACAAGACAGACGGACAGACAGATCCTACTCTGTTATGTATATATAGATGATAATACAGTAAACCTTCGTCAAGTCGAACGTCCGTAACTCGAAAAATTGACTGGTCCCGGCTGATCTTGTGTGAAAAGTCATTTAAATAAACATGGTTGTCGAAGGTGGTAAGTCGAACTCCGCTTAAGTCGAACAAAATTTGGGCCCACCAGACAGCTTATATCACTAATTACCATGGTTAAAGGGGTACTGTACCCAAGATGTTGTTGTTGGTTTCTATAATCCCCGAGTCGGAGAATAAGGTAACAACTTTTCCATTTTTTGAAAGTATGTTGAGTACGAAGTATTGTTACGGATGGCAAATTTACCGGAATGCAAAAATACAAATTGTCGTTGTCGAGTAATTTTTGTACAGTTTTCAACCAAATGAATCAAATAAACATTATAGTATATGCTTAGTAGTCCCATATACTCATTTAAGTTAGTGTATGGTCACTAGTCAATGAGTGGCTTGGGTTTTCTCCCCGTATAAGCATAATGTTTCAAACGATCGTGTGTGCAATTGTTTTATTAATCCAGTATCCCTCAATTATAATTTGATTACGTTTTGTACACGGAAATTCCAATTTTAAGAGACGCCATTTTATGGCTGGAGCCATAAAATCAATTTATATTAAATTATTAACTTTTAAATTATTAAATTTTAAGATAGCCTATTAACCTGAGCGTTTACAGAATACATCTTCGACTCAAATTACTTATATTTCTATATAGTATCGATACTAGATCGTTGTTATCACCGGGAATTTATTGAAAATGGCGTACAGTACCCCTTTAAGATGAAACGCCTTCAGAATGAAAGCATTTGTGTTGCTCTTTCATATGCCATTGTCTTGAGAATACTAAGATGAACATAAGGGGCATTTTGGCGAAGGTCGCAATAGACGCGGGGTCGGGGTGTCAAAAATGGCCATACGTTGATTCCGATCTGATTATCACCTCAGGATATAAAGTCTCTAAGAGATGGCGATTACAAAGTCGCAAAAATATTCTTTAATCGGATGATACATGGCAAAGTTATGAGCCCATAAACATTAATACTATTGGGCTAGAATGGCTTGTCGCCAATACTCCGTCAAAATGAAAGCAGTTATTCCACTATTTGATTTGCCATTTTATTTAGAATACTGCGTTGAACTTTGGTCGACGTCGCATCTGGAAAGGGGTCAGGGAAGGGGTATTATATATGCCACTGTCTTTGTCATTGTTATATTATGAAACATCATATGTTCATCGACGGTAGTCTGCTGTCTGAGACATGGAGATATCCAAATTTCTCGCCGGGAATTTGAAATCTAGTTCTGATTAATATTGTTCAAATTTATGATTCAGACAACCCGTACATTGAAATATTTTAAATGTAGCTCGTTGGAAGCAGTACTCAGGCCTGCTCTATATTGTGTTTGGTCACATGTCGGGTTTGATGTCGTAGAGCTAGTATCATCATTGTCACATGAGCCATTGCAGTTATAGAGTTTGCGAGGTCCCTGTCTATATCACTTGACATGCCGTTAGATGTCACAGAACACGGACATATAATAAGATTAATCATTTCATTAAAGTACCGAATCAACGTTAAGTGTATACATGCCAGTTACCACGGTAACCAGCTACATGTGTGGTGCATACATACTTTCCTAGGGGTCATTTTGAGCAGATAAATGTTAACCATCCCTAACTACTAATTGATACATAACTTAGCATGCTGATACAGAAAACTGTTGTCAAACATATCAGGCCAAAACAAACACGTCGCTTTCAGGAACCACACTCCCCCCAATAAGAAAACCATGTACCCCACACATTATGAACCTCCTTCTGAGATTGAAATACATCACAAGGGAATGTAATATATCATTTTGTTCAGAATTTGTATGTGATTATTTATTGTGTTCATATCTCATGCAATATTACAGAACATTATGCATAAGTGTATATGTTATTGCATTTGCTTTGATGTGAGCAAAACCAATGTTATCAACTTTTCCCGAATGACCTTGACATTTATGTTTGACCTTGACATATACACATAGCAGATGACAGCACATTGTGTATGACCTTCACCCACATGTAATGTATATGAACTAATCTTACCCAGACCAATTATACTTTTAGATATGACCTTTTTCCATTTTTTGACTACAATAGTATATGTTGCCATGGCAACAATAATATCTACATTTTCTTTCCACTTTTGCTCACTACAACAGGGCTAATAATAATGGACAATCCACAAGCTTTCCAATGGTATATAATAATCAGTTATATACGAATTTGCATTAAACTCTTTAAATATAGCCCTTTTCCTCCACTGGCCGCTCTCTTGTATAACCATGTCTCTGGTCAAAATAGTACAGAATTTTGCTTCTTACGAAAGGGTACCACCAACCTTGAAGGTCTATATCTCGGGATTGAATTGATATTATTGCTAAAACTATTATTCTACACGAAGTGGTGGTCCTCAAAATTATTTTAAATATATTTTCGTCTCTCAATATCTTAAATTTCAATCAAGTGGGTCAAAGTTATATGATAGTATCGGAAAAAGCACACATTTGTTTTGCAATGATCTTGACCTTTACATATGACCTTCCCTTCCCAAGAGGAGAACACCATTTCAAAAGTTAGACAACAATGAGTGTTCATACAAACCAACATAATATTTGAGATAATGGAAATAATTCTCGCCATACATGCAATTTAACACCTAGTTTCCAAACTCAGTTAAAATCAGCCCTCGTTGCTATGGAAACAGGAATTTCGCTATTTGTCCCAAATATTGTTCTCTAAGATTTGAGTATGTTGCACCTATTGACTTACTCTATATGACGGCACCTTTGCCATTTGTGTTGCAATTAGTTTTGGGTTAAACCCTAATTCGCCTGTACTATATACTATAAATTTGGATGAAATCACTAAATTTGGATGAAATCGGACCAGCAGTCTGGGAGAAAAAATCCGGACAGACAGACCTTCTCCTAAGCTTTTCATAAGCTTGTCCTAAATTACTCTTTTATATATATATATATATATATATATATATATATATATATATATATATATATATATATAGATGAGATGACATGCAGTATTATGACGGTACATCATGTTTTAAAAACCGCTCCTGGATCATGCCTCAAATTGTTTTTTATCACGATGTACGACGAAATCAGTATACCTGTACAAGTTGGGCAACAGAACCATAAAACATCCCCATATCTTTAATATGTCTTACAGCTACGTTCCTTTTCCATCATAGCTCTGACATAATAAATATATATACGCCAGTACCAGTAATCGTATGGTCACAGAATGATGCAATTTCGGAGGAAGTGCATTGATATGTTTCCAGAATGGCATATCAAGAATTTCGAAGGTAGTGGGTTCGAACCCATGTTCAGACTGATACGCTTCCTAACTCTCGGTGAAAGGGCTTCCTTTTTAAGGATGTCCCCGTAGCCGAGGTGGTTAGGTCGTGGATAAGATCATCACAGTCTGGGCTAGACGAGGTTGGCGCGGGTTCGAACCCCGGCATGGGTGAAAATCGGGACCGGTTTTCAAGCTTGATATGGTTCGAGGAACATCTCAATGTACCATTCCGATCGACACATGGCCATTTCGATAAGAAATGAGAATTTGTTCACGCAAATATGAAGCAATGAACACTCATACTGAGTCCGTGCCTCCATAGCTCTGACATAATAAATATATATACGCCAGTACCAGTAATCGTATGGTCACAGAATGATGCAATTTCGGAGGAAGTGCATTGATATGTTTCCAGAATGGCATATCAAGAATTTCGAAGGTAGTGGGTTCGAACCCATGTTCAGACTGATACGCTTCCTAACTCTCGGTGAAAGGGCTTCCTTTTTAAGGATGTCCCCGTAGCCGAGGTGGTTAGGTCGTGGATAAGATCATCACAGTCTGGGCTAGACGAGGTTGGCGCGGGTTCGAACCCCGGCATGGGTGAAAATCGGGACCGGTTTTCAAGCTTGATATGGTTCGAGGAACATCTCAATGTACCATTCCGATCGACACATGGCCATTTCGATAAGAAATGAGAATTTGTTCACGCAAATATGAAGCAATGAACACTCATACTGAGTCCGTGCCTCCATAGCTCTGACATAATAAATATATATACGCCAGTACCAGTAATCGTATGGTCACAGAATGATGCAATTTCGGAGGAAGTGCATTGATATGTTTCCAGAATGGCATATCAAGAATTTCGAAGGTAGTGGGTTCGAACCCATGTTCAGACTGATACGCTTCCTAACTCTCGGTGAAAGGGCTTCCTTTTTAAGGATGTCCCCGTAGCCGAGGTGGTTAGGTCGTGGATAAGATCATCACAGTCTGGGCTAGACGAGGTTGGCGCGGGTTCGAACCCCGGCATGGGTGAAAATCGGGACCGGTTTTCAAGCTTGATATGGTTCGAGGAACATCTCAATGTACCATTCCGATCGACACATGGCCATTTCGATAAGAAATGAGAATTTGTTCACGCAAATATGAAGCAATGAACACTCATACTGAGTCCGTGCCTCCATAGCTCTGACATAATAAATATATATACGCCAGTACCAGTAATCGTATGGTCACAGAATGATGCAATTTCGGAGGAAGTGCATTGATATGTTTCCAGAATGGCATATCAAGAATTTCGAAGGTAGTGGGTTCGAACCCATGTTCAGACTGATACGCTTCCTAACTCTCGGTGAAAGGGCTTCCTTTTTAAGGATGTCCCCGTAGCCGAGGTGGTTAGGTCGTGGATAAGATCATCACAGTCTGGGCTAGACGAGGTTGGCGCGGGTTCGAACCCCGGCATGGGTGAAAATCGGGACCGGTTTTCAAGCTTGATATGGTTCGAGGAACATCTCAATGTACCATTCCGATCGACACATGGCCATTTCGATAAGAAATGAGAATTTGTTCACGCAAATATGAAGCAATGAACACTCATACTGAGTCCGTGCCTCCATAGCTCTGACATAATAAATATATATACGCCAGTACCAGTAATCGTATGGTCACAGAATGATGCAATTTCGGAGGAAGTGCATTGATATGTTTCCAGAATGGCATATCAAGAATTTCGAAGGTAGTGGGTTCGAACCCATGTTCAGACTGATACGCTTCCTAACTCTCGGTGAAAGGGCTTCCTTTTTAAGGATGTCCCCGTAGCCGAGGTGGTTAGGTCGTGGATAAGATCATCACAGTCTGGGCTAGACGAGGTTGGCGTGGGTTCGAACCCCGGCATGGGTGAAAATCGGGACCGGTTTTCAAGCTTGATATGGTTCGAGGAACATCTCAATGTACCATTCCGATCGACACATGGCCATTTCGATAAGAAATGAGAATTTGTTCACGCAAATATGAAGCAATGAACACTCATACTGAGTCCGTGCCTCCATAGCTCTGACATAATAAATATATATACGCCAGTACCAGTAATCGTATGGTCACAGAATGATGCAATTTCGGAGGAAGTGCATTGATATGTTTCCAGAATGGCATATCAAGAATTTCGAAGGTAGTGGGTTCGAACCCATGTTCAGACTGATACGCTTCCTAACTCTCGGTGAAAGGGCTTCCTTTTTAAGGATGTCCCCGTAGCCGAGGTGGTTAGGTCGTGGATAAGATCATCACAGTCTGGGCTAGACGAGGTTGGCGCGGGTTCGAACCCCGGCATGGGTGAAAATCGGGACCGGTTTTCAAGCTTGATATGGTTCGAGGAACATCTCAATGTACCATTCCGATCGACACATGGCCATTTCGATAAGAAATGAGAATTTGTTCACGCAAATATGAAGCAATGAACACTCATACTGAGTCCGTGCCTCCATAGCTCTGACATAATAAATATATATACGCCAGTACCAGTAATCGTATGGTCACAGAATGATGCAATTTCGGAGGAAGTGCATTGATATGTTTCCAGAATGGCATATCAAGAATTTCGAAGGTAGTGGGTTCGAACCCATGTTCAGACTGATACGCTTCCTAACTCTCGGTGAAAGGGCTTCCTTTTTAAGGATGTCCCCGTAGCCGAGGTGGTTAGGTCGTGGATAAGATCATCACAGTCTGGGCTAGACGAGGTTGGCGCGGGTTCGAACCCCGGCATGGGTGAAAATCGGGACCGGTTTTCAAGCTTGATATGGTTCGAGGAACATCTCAATGTACCATTCCGATCGACACATGGCCATTTCGATAAGAAATGAGAATTTGTTCACGCAAATATGAAGCAATGAACACTCATACTGAGTCCGTGCCTCCATAGCTCTGACATAATAAATATATATACGCCAGTACCAGTAATCGTATGGTCACAGAATGATGCAATTTCGGAGGAAGTGCATTGATATGTTTCCAGAATGGCATATCAAGAATTTCGAAGGTAGTGGGTTCGAACCCATGTTCAGACTGATACGCTTCCTAACTCTCGGTGAAAGGGCTTCCTTTTTAAGGATGTCCCCGTAGCCGAGGTGGTTAGGTCGTGGATAAGATCATCACAGTCTGGGCTAGACGAGGTTGGCGCGGGTTCGAACCCCGGCATGGGTGAAAATCGGGACCGGTTTTCAAGCTTGATATGGTTCGAGGAACATCTCAATGTACCATTCCGATCGACACATGGCCATTTCGATAAGAAATGAGAATTTGTTCACGCAAATATGAAGCAATGAACACTCATACTGAGTCCGTGCCTCCATAGCTCTGACATAATAAATATATATACGCCAGTACCAGTAATCGTATGGTCACAGAATGATGCAATTTCGGAGGAAGTGCATTGATATGTTTCCAGAATGGCATATCAAGAATTTCGAAGGTAGTGGGTTCGAACCCATGTTCAGACTGATACGCTTCCTAACTCTCGGTGAAAGGGCTTCCTTTTTAAGGATGTCCCCGTAGCCGAGGTGGTTAGGTCGTGGATAAGATCATCACAGTCTGGGCTAGACGAGGTTGGCGCGGGTTCGAACCCCGGCATGGGTGAAAATCGGGACCGGTTTTCAAGCTTGATATGGTTCGAGGAACATCTCAATGTACCATTCCGATCGACACATGGCCATTTCGATAAGAAATGAGAATTTGTTCACGCAAATATGAAGCAATGAACACTCATACTGAGTCCGTGCCTCCATAGCTCTGACATAATAAATATATATACGCCAGTACCAGTAATCGTATGGTCACAGAATGATGCAATTTCGGAGGAAGTGCATTGATATGTTTCCAGAATGGCATATCAAGAATTTCGAAGGTAGTGGGTTCGAACCCATGTTCAGACTGATACGCTTCCTAACTCTCGGTGAAAGGGCTTCCTTTTTAAGGATGTCCCCGTAGCCGAGGTGGTTAGGTCGTGGATAAGATCATCACAGTCTGGGCTAGACGAGGTTGGCGCGGGTTCGAACCCCGGCATGGGTGAAAATCGGGACCGGTTTTCAAGCTTGATATGGTTCGAGGAACATCTCAATGTACCATTCCGATCGACACATGGCCATTTCGATAAGAAATGAGAATTTGTTCACGCAAATATGAAGCAATGAACACTCATACTGAGTCCGTGCCTCCATAGCTCTGACATAATAAATATATATACGCCAGTACCAGTAATCGTATGGTCACAGAATGATGCAATTTCGGAGGAAGTGCATTGATATGTTTCCAGAATGGCATATCAAGAATTTCGAAGGTAGTGGGTTCGAACCCATGTTCAGACTGATACGCTTCCTAACTCTCGGTGAAAGGGCTTCCTTTTTAAGGATGTCCCCGTAGCCGAGGTGGTTAGGTCGTGGATAAGATCATCACAGTCTGGGCTAGACGAGGTTGGCGCGGGTTCGAACCCCGGCATGGGTGAAAATCGGGACCGGTTTTCAAGCTTGATATGGTTCGAGGAACATCTCAATGTACCATTCCGATCGACACATGGCCATTTCGATAAGAAATGAGAATTTGTTCACGCAAATATGAAGCAATGAACACTCATACTGAGTCCGTGCCTCCATAGCTCTGACATAATAAATATATATACGCCAGTACCAGTAATCGTATGGTCACAGAATGATGCAATTTCGGAGGAAGTGCATTGATATGTTTCCAGAATGGCATATCAAGAATTTCGAAGGTAGTGGGTTCGAACCCATGTTCAGACTGATACGCTTCCTAACTCTCGGTGAAAGGGCTTCCTTTTTAAGGATGTCCCCGTAGCCGAGGTGGTTAGGTCGTGGATAAGATCATCACAGTCTGGGCTAGACGAGGTTGGCGCGGGTTCGAACCCCGGCATGGGTGAAAATCGGGACCGGTTTTCAAGCTTGATATGGTTCGAGGAACATCTCAATGTACCATTCCGATCGACACATGGCCATTTCGATAAGAAATGAGAATTTGTTCACGCAAATATGAAGCAATGAACACTCATACTGAGTCCGTGCCTCCATAGCTCTGACATAATAAATATATATACGCCAGTACCAGTAATCGTATGGTCACAGAATGATGCAATTTCGGAGGAAGTGCATTGATATGTTTCCAGAATGGCATATCAAGAATTTCGAAGGTAGTGGGTTCGAACCCATGTTCAGACTGATACGCTTCCTAACTCTCGGTGAAAGGGCTTCCTTTTTAAGGATGTCCCCGTAGCCGAGGTGGTTAGGTCGTGGATAAGATCATCACAGTCTGGGCTAGACGAGGTTGGCGCGGGTTCGAACCCCGGCATGGGTGAAAATCGGGACCGGTTTTCAAGCTTGATATGGTTCGAGGAACATCTCAATGTACCATTCCGATCGACACATGGCCATTTCGATAAGAAATGAGAATTTGTTCACGCAAATATGAAGCAATGAACACTCATACTGAGTCCGTGCCTCCATAGCTCTGACATAATAAATATATATACGCCAGTACCAGTAATCGTATGGTCACAGAATGATGCAATTTCGGAGGAAGTGCATTGATATGTTTCCAGAATGGCATATCAAGAATTTCGAAGGTAGTGGGTTCGAACCCATGTTCAGACTGATACGCTTCCTAACTCTCGGTGAAAGGGCTTCCTTTTTAAGGATGTCCCCGTAGCCGAGGTGGTTAGGTCGTGGATAAGATCATCACAGTCTGGGCTAGACGAGGTTGGCGCGGGTTCGAACCCCGGCATGGGTGAAAATCGGGACCGGTTTTCAAGCTTGATATGGTTCGAGGAACATCTCAATGTACCATTCCGATCGACACATGGCCATTTCGATAAGAAATGAGAATTTGTTCACGCAAATATGAAGCAATGAACACTCATACTGAGTCCGTGCCTCCATAGCTCTGACATAATAAATATATATACGCCAGTACCAGTAATCGTATGGTCACAGAATGATGCAATTTCGGAGGAAGTGCATTGATATGTTTCCAGAATGGCATATCAAGAATTTCGAAGGTAGTGGGTTCGAACCCATGTTCAGACTGATACGCTTCCTAACTCTCGGTGAAAGGGCTTCCTTTTTAAGGATGTCCCCGTAGCCGAGGTGGTTAGGTCGTGGATAAGATCATCACAGTCTGGGCTAGACGAGGTTGGCGCGGGTTCGAACCCCGGCATGGGTGAAAATCGGGACCGGTTTTCAAGCTTGATATGGTTCGAGGAACATCTCAATGTACCATTCCGATCGACACATGGCCATTTCGATAAGAAATGAGAATTTGTTCACGCAAATATGAAGCAATGAACACTCATACTGAGTCCGTGCCTCCATAGCTCTGACATAATAAATATATATACGCCAGTACCAGTAATCGTATGGTCACAGAATGATGCAATTTCGGAGGAAGTGCATTGATAAGATAAGTTTAATAGGCAAAACATCCTTATAAGGACAGTATGCAAACATATTAATATATAGTTGTACATTGAACAATACAATAAACGATATAATAATAGATGGTAATATATAACCATTTAAGTACAGCTGAATGTGCATAGGGTCGTCTCGTCTTCATTTATTCATTGCTTATGAGGCGAAGCTCATCGCGTGCGGAAAATAATTTTCGGATTATATGACATATTGAAGTGCATGAATTTGAAATATTGTTGGATAGGATTTTGACAAGCTGTTCAGTTTGTGTCATGTTTTCAAAGTCTGGGAACTGTGTCTTCATAAGAGTTATTAGTTCGAGCCGCGGTGTGCGGTAAGCACTACATTCCAAAAGAAAGTGTTTTTCATCTTCAATAGCATCATCGGAACAAAATATACATAGTCTTTGTTCCAATGCCGTCGGTGGTTGGGTGTGGCGTCCCTTTTCAATAGCCAGTTTATGATTACTTATACGCAGTCTAGTAAAAACGATTCTATTTTCTATTGATGGTGTGTGAAGAAGATAAGGTTCTATTTCGTACTTAAGTTTGAAAAGTCGGTATGTTCGTAATTTATTACTTCCCGTTTTTGAGCATTCATCAGTGAGACTCTGTCTGAAATATATATAATAATCTTCAATAAGATTTCTTTTGAATTGACTCAGAACTGGACCCGGATTGTTTAGGTCTGCAATATTCCACCCCAGTGATTCTGCCGTTTTGAAGATTGATTTCTTAACCGATGCCACTTGTTGTTCCAACGCAGCATTACGGAGCAGATTACAGTCCGACCGTGAAATTATCTTAATTACATAAGATGAAAGTCTGCATGCCACGTCAATAAATAATGGATGGCTCCCTAACTCGGCGCGAACCGCGTTGTTCGAAGAAAATCTGCCGACTCCGAGTAACCGCTTACAATATTTTATGTGTACCTTCTCACATGGAAGGCGGTCGTGATTTTTAGTGGTTATTTCCACACCCCATATTTCGCTACCATATAACAATATCGGCTTAATTAATCTATCGAAGAGTTTTACAGAAGTCACTAGTGGAATCGGTGCGTCGTTTGTACATGCGTTAAATAAAGAATGCATTGCTTTGAGTCCTTTAGCACTCAATTCTTCCATTGCATGTGAGAATCTACCCGTATTACTAAATTTAATTCCAAGATAATTGTATTCATTAACAATTTCCAACTTTTGATTTCCAATGTGAAAGTCTGGTAAAGTTTTTGTTTTCCTACTTCTAAACACCACACATTTAGTTTTATCAGTGTTCACGGTGAGTTTATTGTTCTCAGTGTATCTATTTAGTCTGTTTAGACAGCACTGTAGCCCACTTGGAGTCTCAGAAAGTAAAACCAGGTCGTCAGCGAATAAAATGTGATTAAGTGTATCATTGCCTAAATGGACAGCCTCGCAAGGACTGTCAAACTCTTTTTTAATGTCGTCAATAAAGATTTTGAACAGGTTTGGGGACAATATGCATCCCTGCCTAACACCTATCGTGGATAAGCATGGAGGCCCCAACCCTTTGTTTGTTTTGGTGATATAGTAGCTATTGTCATATAGTGACTGTATTATCCGTAGTATGAGTCCCTTAATGCCCGCGCATTTTAATTTTTTAAAAAGTAATTGTCTGTTTACTGTATCGAACGCTTTTCTGAAATCTATGAATGCAGCATATAGGGGCTTTCCCAATCGTTTGTATTTTTGAATGGCCGCGTGCAGAACAAATGCTCCATCAATGGTGCTCTTCCCTTTCGAAAAACCAAATTGGTTTTCGCTGATAATATTGTTTACATGTAAGAAATCGATTAACCGACGATTAATTATTTTGTTAAACAATTTACCGACCGCCGATGATATTGCTATTGCCCTGTAGTTATTGGGATCACTTTTGTCTCCTTTTTTGTGAATTAAAGTGAGGGTAGATTCGCTCCAATCACTCGGATAATGTCCTGTCTCCAGAATTAAGTTAAACAATTTTACAATTTCATCAATTATCAATGGAACGAGTGACTTCAGCAATTCGTTCGAAATTTGGTCGGGTCCAATCGCCTTTCCGTTTTTTAGTTCTCTTGTAGCGCCAAGAACTTCCTCTGTCGTGATATCATCATTATTGATAGCTTGATTACAAGTTTGATATGTGTCCGAAGATAATCCACAATCTGGATTATCAGGTTTCGGACAATAAAGCTCAGTGAAAAAATCAACTGATCGATCAGCATCAAGCTCATTTTGTGAGAGCGGTCTCTGCCGCATTTTTGTTATGATTTCCCAATATTGTTTTGGGTTGGTTGTTTCTAAAGTATCTAGTTTACAATATATATCTGTGTAGAATGCTCGTCGTTTAGCCTTCAGCGCCTTTTTGTACGCTTTTCGTTTCACATGGTATCGCGTTCTTAGGTTTGGGTCAAATGGGTTATTCCTCATATCATTAATGATTTTTCCGAGATCGCGCTTAAATTCCCTACATTGTCCGTCAAACCATTTTCTTTTACGCGGAGTTTTCTTCCTATTAACTACCCTTCGTACACATGCGTACATGTTTACGTCTTTTACTATTTGCATAAGGTCTTTGGTCGCATTTTTGGCACCATAAACATCATGCTGATAGTGATACGTTTTATAATCAGCTAAGCGTCCGCGAATGGACGTATTATGCATGGCGTTGCGTAATTTCTCCTCACTATGCTCTGCCCATTTAAGATGTGTTCTAAGTTGGGTATATTTATATTTGTTTTGTGATTGGCATCGTTCATTGTCATATTTTAAGTGAAGAACTAATTGACAATGGTCAGAGAATTCAGTTGGAAGTTTAACACAAAAGTAATCAACCGCGCAAAGAAAACTCTCTGTTATAAGGATATAATCAACGACGCTCGCCCCATTATATTGATAGCTTGTGAAATGACCAAGTCTATCGCCTGTAGATCGTCCATTAATTACACGAATACCACAACTTCGGCTGAGATTTATGAGCTGGCGACCAAAAGAGTTTATACGACTATCCATACTGGCTCTATTTGGGCACGTGTCAATTATGTAATCAGCTGGTAGTGGCGTGTGCTTATCACTGTCAGATACCACGTGGTCTGGCAATTCACCTGTGCGTGCATTGAAATCCCCGCCGAGAATTAATAGTTCACCGCTCTTGTATCGAGCTAAAGCCTTCTCGACACATTCAAATATATCATCGTCTTTATCTTTCGTCTTCCAAAAACTAGAATTGCTGGGCGGAATATACAATGACACAAATATTACTTTTGTGGATTGGTTAAGCATTTGACCATCGAACTCGACACATAGTGCTACCTCGTTTACAGTGTAGACTTTTCGCATGTACTTTTTGAATTTTGAGAGAAAATAAAAGGCTATACCATCAAGCTTGATATGTTTCCAGAATGGCATATCAAGAATTTCGAAGGTAGTGGGTTCGAACCCATGTTCAGACTGATACGCTTCCTAACTCTCGGTGAAAGGGCTTCCTTTTTAAGGATGTCCCCGTAGCCGAGGTGGTTAGGTCGTGGATAAGATCATCACAGTCTGGGCTAGACGAGGTTGGCGCGGGTTCGAACCCCGGCATGGGTGAAAATCGGGACCGGTTTTCAAGCTTGATATGGTTCGAGGAACATCTCAATGTACCATTCCGATCGACACATGGCCATTTCGATAAGAAATGAGAATTTGTTCACGCAAATATGAAGCAATGAACACTCATACTGAGTCCGTGCCTCCATAGCTCTGACATAATAAATATATATACGCCAGTACCAGTAATCGTATGGTCACAGAATGATGCAATTTCGGAGGAAGTGCATTGATATGTTTCCAGAATGGCATATCAAGAATTTCGAAGGTAGTGGGTTCGAACCCATGTTCAGACTGATACGCTTCCTAACTCTCGGTGAAAGGGCTTCCTTTTTAAGGATGTCCCCGTAGCCGAGGTGGTTAGGTCGTGGATAAGATCATCACAGTCTGGGCTAGACGAGGTTGGCGCGGGTTCGAACCCCGGCATGGGTGAAAATCGGGACCGGTTTTCAAGCTTGATATGGTTCGAGGAACATCTCAATGTACCATTCCGATCGACACATGGCCATTTCGATAAGAAATGAGAATTTGTTCACGCAAATATGAAGCAATGAACACTCATACTGAGTCCGTGCCTCCATAGCTCTGACATAATAAATATATATACGCCAGTACCAGTAATCGTATGGTCACAGAATGATGCAATTTCGGAGGAAGTGCATTGATATGTTTCCAGAATGGCATATCAAGAATTTCGAAGGTAGTGGGTTCGAACCCATGTTCAGACTGATACGCTTCCTAACTCTCGGTGAAAGGGCTTCCTTTTTAAGGATGTCCCCGTAGCCGAGGTGGTTAGGTCGTGGATAAGATCATCACAGTCTGGGCTAGACGAGGTTGGCGCGGGTTCGAACCCCGGCATGGGTGAAAATCGGGACCGGTTTTCAAGCTTGATATGGTTCGAGGAACATCTCAATGTACCATTCCGATCGACACATGGCCATTTCGATAAGAAATGAGAATTTGTTCACGCAAATATGAAGCAATGAACACTCATACTGAGTCCGTGCCTCCATAGCTCTGACATAATAAATATATATACGCCAGTACCAGTAATCGTATGGTCACAGAATGATGCAATTTCGGAGGAAGTGCATTGATATGTTTCCAGAATGGCATATCAAGAATTTCGAAGGTAGTGGGTTCGAACCCATGTTCAGACTGATACGCTTCCTAACTCTCGGTGAAAGGGCTTCCTTTTTAAGGATGTCCCCGTAGCCGAGGTGGTTAGGTCGTGGATAAGATCATCACAGTCTGGGCTAGACGAGGTTGGCGCGGGTTCGAACCCCGGCATGGGTGAAAATCGGGACCGGTTTTCAAGCTTGATATGGTTCGAGGAACATCTCAATGTACCATTCCGATCGACACATGGCCATTTCGATAAGAAATGAGAATTTGTTCACGCAAATATGAAGCAATGAACACTCATACTGAGTCCGTGCCTCCATAGCTCTGACATAATAAATATATATACGCCAGTACCAGTAATCGTATGGTCACAGAATGATGCAATTTCGGAGGAAGTGCATTGATATGTTTCCAGAATGGCATATCAAGAATTTCGAAGGTAGTGGGTTCGAACCCATGTTCAGACTGATACGCTTCCTAACTCTCGGTGAAAGGGCTTCCTTTTTAAGGATGTCCCCGTAGCCGAGGTGGTTAGGTCGTGGATAAGATCATCACAGTCTGGGCTAGACGAGGTTGGCGCGGGTTCGAACCCCGGCATGGGTGAAAATCGGGACCGGTTTTCAAGCTTGATATGGTTCGAGGAACATCTCAATGTACCATTCCGATCGACACATGGCCATTTCGATAAGAAATGAGAATTTGTTCACGCAAATATGAAGCAATGAACACTCATACTGAGTCCGTGCCTCCATAGCTCTGACATAATAAATATATATACGCCAGTACCAGTAATCGTATGGTCACAGAATGATGCAATTTCGGAGGAAGTGCATTGATATGTTTCCAGAATGGCATATCAAGAATTTCGAAGGTAGTGGGTTCGAACCCATGTTCAGACTGATACGCTTCCTAACTCTCGGTGAAAGGGCTTCCTTTTTAAGGATGTCCCCGTAGCCGAGGTGGTTAGGTCGTGGATAAGATCATCACAGTCTGGGCTAGACGAGGTTGGCGCGGGTTCGAACCCCGGCATGGGTGAAAATCGGGACCGGTTTTCAAGCTTGATATGGTTCGAGGAACATCTCAATGTACCATTCCGATCGACACATGGCCATTTCGATAAGAAATGAGAATTTGTTCACGCAAATATGAAGCAATGAACACTCATACTGAGTCCGTGCCTCCATAGCTCTGACATAATAAATATATATACGCCAGTACCAGTAATCGTATGGTCACAGAATGATGCAATTTCGGAGGAAGTGCATTGATATGTTTCCAGAATGGCATATCAAGAATTTCGAAGGTAGTGGGTTCGAACCCATGTTCAGACTGATACGCTTCCTAACTCTCGGTGAAAGGGCTTCCTTTTTAAGGATGTCCCCGTAGCCGAGGTGGTTAGGTCGTGGATAAGATCATCACAGTCTGGGCTAGACGAGGTTGGCGCGGGTTCGAACCCCGGCATGGGTGAAAATCGGGACCGGTTTTCAAGCTTGATATGGTTCGAGGAACATCTCAATGTACCATTCCGATCGACACATGGCCATTTCGATAAGAAATGAGAATTTGTTCACGCAAATATGAAGCAATGAACACTCATACTGAGTCCGTGCCTCCATAGCTCTGACATAATAAATATATATACGCCAGTACCAGTAATCGTATGGTCACAGAATGATGCAATTTCGGAGGAAGTGCATTGATATGTTTCCAGAATGGCATATCAAGAATTTCGAAGGTAGTGGGTTCGAACCCATGTTCAGACTGATACGCTTCCTAACTCTCGGTGAAAGGGCTTCCTTTTTAAGGATGTCCCCGTAGCCGAGGTGGTTAGGTCGTGGATAAGATCATCACAGTCTGGGCTAGACGAGGTTGGCGCGGGTTCGAACCCCGGCATGGGTGAAAATCGGGACCGGTTTTCAAGCTTGATATGGTTCGAGGAACATCTCAATGTACCATTCCGATCGACACATGGCCATTTCGATAAGAAATGAGAATTTGTTCACGCAAATATGAAGCAATGAACACTCATACTGAGTCCGTGCCTCCATAGCTCTGACATAATAAATATATATACGCCAGTACCAGTAATCGTATGGTCACAGAATGATGCAATTTCGGAGGAAGTGCATTGATATGTTTCCAGAATGGCATATCAAGAATTTCGAAGGTAGTGGGTTCGAACCCATGTTCAGACTGATACGCTTCCTAACTCTCGGTGAAAGGGCTTCCTTTTTAAGGATGTCCCCGTAGCCGAGGTGGTTAGGTCGTGGATAAGATCATCACAGTCTGGGCTAGACGAGGTTGGCGCGGGTTCGAACCCCGGCATGGGTGAAAATCGGGACCGGTTTTCAAGCTTGATATGGTTCGAGGAACATCTCAATGTACCATTCCGATCGACACATGGCCATTTCGATAAGAAATGAGAATTTGTTCACGCAAATATGAAGCAATGAACACTCATACTGAGTCCGTGCCTCCATAGCTCTGACATAATAAATATATATACGCCAGTACCAGTAATCGTATGGTCACAGAATGATGCAATTTCGGAGGAAGTGCATTGATATGTTTCCAGAATGGCATATCAAGAATTTCGAAGGTAGTGGGTTCGAACCCATGTTCAGACTGATACGCTTCCTAACTCTCGGTGAAAGGGCTTCCTTTTTAAGGATGTCCCCGTAGCCGAGGTGGTTAGGTCGTGGATAAGATCATCACAGTCTGGGCTAGACGAGGTTGGCGCGGGTTCGAACCCCGGCATGGGTGAAAATCGGGACCGGTTTTCAAGCTTGATATGGTTCGAGGAACATCTCAATGTACCATTCCGATCGACACATGGCCATTTCGATAAGAAATGAGAATTTGTTCACGCAAATATGAAGCAATGAACACTCATACTGAGTCCGTGCCTCCATAGCTCTGACATAATAAATATATATACGCCAGTACCAGTAATCGTATGGTCACAGAATGATGCAATTTCGGAGGAAGTGCATTGATATGTTTCCAGAATGGCATATCAAGAATTTCGAAGGTAGTGGGTTCGAACCCATGTTCAGACTGATACGCTTCCTAACTCTCGGTGAAAGGGCTTTCTTTTTAAGGATGTCCCCGTAGCCGAGGTGGTTAGGTCGTGGATAAGATCATCACAGTCTGGGCTAGACGAGGTTGGCGCGGGTTCGAACCCCGGCATGGGTGAAAATCGGGACCGGTTTTCAAGCTTGATATGGTTCGAGGAACATCTCAATGTACCATTCCGATCGACACATGGCCATTTCGATAAGAAATGAGAATTTGTTCACGCAAATATGAAGCAATGAACACTCATACTGAGTCCGTGCCTCCATAGCTCTGACATAATAAATATATATACGCCAGTACCAGTAATCGTATGGTCACAGAATGATGCAATTTCGGAGGAAGTGCATTGATATGTTTCCAGAATGGCATATCAAGAATTTCGAAGGTAGTGGGTTCGAACCCATGTTCAGACTGATACGCTTCCTAACTCTCGGTGAAAGGGCTTCCTTTTTAAGGATGTCCCCGTAGCCGAGGTGGTTAGGTCGTGGATAAGATCATCACAGTCTGGGCTAGACGAGGTTGGCGCGGGTTCGAACCCCGGCATGGGTGAAAATCGGGACCGGTTTTCAAGCTTGATATGGTTCGAGGAACATCTCAATGTACCATTCCGATCGACACATGGCCATTTCGATAAGAAATGAGAATTTGTTCACGCAAATATGAAGCAATGAACACTCATACTGAGTCCGTGCCTCCATAGCTCTGACATAATAAATATATATATATAGATGAGATGACATGCAGTATTATGACGGTACATCATGTTTTAAAAACCGCTCCTGGATCATGCCTCAAATTGTTTTTTATCACGATGTACGACGAAATCAGTATACCTGTACAAGTTGGGCAACAGAACCATAAAACATCCCCATATCTTTAATATGTCTTACAGCTACGTTCCTTTTCCATCATGATATGCATACACCTATTTTATACACATATCACGTGAAAAATTACATGTATGACGGCAGAATGATCAGCCATTTTACTATTCGGTATCCTTTGTTGACTTGTAGATAGCCGACGGGTCAGTCTCGGTTCCCAGTCGACCCTTCATACTAGTATTTTCCTGCTAGTCCGGGGTGGGAGCGGAATAATATTGAATAATAAGAAGAATATTGCATACAGCCCGATTGATACATTAAAAACGTTACGTTTCAAACACCAACGACACTTGCAGCAGGTTTCCTGGTCTGGATATGACCACGTTAGATTAAAAATCGGTCCCGATTTTCGCCCAATCAAGTCGGGAGTGCGAACCCGCGCCAACCTCGTCTAGCCCAGACTTCGATGATGGTATCCACGACTTATCCACCTCATATGTACCATGGAAAGACTCACCTTCTATTGTCGGGTTTAAGTAATTTCATATTGACAATGTCAGAGGGGACTGGCATAAATAACAATCAGGCATTCAATGTATTACTGTTACTCGGTTCTTTGTTTTAAACAATCATATTCATCTGCAAATACCTCGCCCAAATTGCCATCGATTTCAAGGGATGCGGATTACTTGAGCACGGATGCTCATGAATGCAATATTCATCAATCAGGGGAACCATTCTTATAGCACTTTTTAATAGTAACTTGGTACAATGAATGTAATACGTTGGGTTGCATGAGACATTGCTTGGCGGGGATGATGGCGATTAAGTGAAACATGACATATTTCACCATTTATTCTGACCACCGTATTGGCAGCCATCTTGGTTTAGTAAGCCATTTTGTAATCCAAAAACGACATTGAATTATCGTACATAACAAATATCTCCGCCACGCTACATTCTTAAAGATGACAAAAATGGCTTTAGATTATTTTTAGAGAAAAATACCTAAATTTGATAAAAAAATGGTGCCAGGGGGTGCATTGTGTAATATTTTCACTTTAACGTTCGAGTTTGTAGATCGGGATCTATAACTTAAACTATAGTTTAGCAGTTTAATAACGACCGTTGTGTTAGTTAAGCCATTTAAGCAAGTAATCGTGCGTTCTTATATATTTCACAATTTCCACTTATAATCCGGCCACCATATTGGCAGCCATCTTGGGGCTAGTATGCCATGTTTTAATCCAAGACGGACTGAAATTGCCGTATACACCAATTACCTGCAGCCTTACTACATTCTTTTCTTGTTTGCCTTCCGGAAAATTAACAAAATGCGTTTTATATAATTTGTTTGGGGGAAACATCAACAATTTATTAAAATTTCGAGTGAGGGATACATTATTGTTTTTACTTCCTTGTTCGAGCCTGTATACATAATTATTATTTAATTCTTTAGCAGACTGTCAATGGCCATTGTGTTAATTTAGCCATTTGATACGTAATCTGACGCAATCGTGAGTTTTGTGTGCCTTATACCACAGCATGGCGCATCTTAATTTTAGGGGGTGGGGGAATTTTTCTGCCTCTGATAAAAAAATAATGCGGCCTACAGCGATAGGTTATATATCAAAATATAACTAATTGGCAATAGTTTCTCATCCATATTAAATCCAGTCGTAAGTCGGGAGTTGTTTACCCTGTGCCAATGCATTCTCTTATATATGCGAGTCGACCATAGGTCGCCTCGCATATATAAGAGAATGCATTGGCCTAACAATTTTTTACAATTTTAATAATGTTTTCTTGTATTCTTTAACAATTTTATAATTTCACCCATACAGAGCCCCAGACAAACACGAGCAGACGACACTCTTCTATATGCTTCTATATATGTGTGGGGCTCCCTGCAGGGTAATGGATGGTGCGGCATAGTCGTCTTTTAGGATTTATAAGAAACGAAAGACAATGCTTTGCATGAATCGTCATATTCGCCCCACCCAAAATATTATTTGACGTCACATGACGTCATGACTGCCATTCCGAGATTCAATGGTTACATGTATTACCTTACTCTGATTGTCGCCTCATTCTCAGGTTTCAAAATTGGACGAATATCTCTTCTCAAAAGGTGTCTCAAAAATGTCGGCTTTATTTAAAAAATAACCGATTGTTTTCATCGGGTGCCTCAAGATAACCACGCGGTGAGAAAAAAGTCCGCCTGCCTGACAAATCCAACATACGGATTCCGAAAGTTAAGTGTTCATGCTAACCAAAAGTGTAGGTCTCATAAATTCCCTCTCGAGGCGACACCTATGTCCATTTTTGCTTGGCCTATTACTTATAGACATTTCAACTTTCCGGATTCCCAATTGCCCCAGTGACTGTAAATTATCCCCTCTCCAATTTGAGCTACAGTGTCATTGGCACTTTCATTTGACTAGCTTTTTTAGTTTAGTTTACATGTATTATTTTTTTATTTTCGCTGAGTGAATAAAATTACGGGGCCGGACGTCTGGACTAGTGGTGGGCGTGGTTACCGGAACATCGCTATTGTTTTTATCTAATCACACCCTACAGACCACATCCCTCATCTGATCATCAAAAAACTTCATATAGTTCACCAGGGTGACATCTAGATGGGAGACATCAAGCGACCATCTTGGATTTCATCAAACTTCATATTGATCTGCGGGGTGACCACTAGATGGGAGGTATGAAATGTTTTGAATTTCATTGGCAAACGTGGCCGCCAGCCGTCATCTTGGATTTTGCTTTATATACATGTATATCTCTTCATGTGGATGTCTAGTATTACTTAGACATTTTAACTTTCCGTATTCCTGTCATCATTCGAAAGATAAAACATTATCTGATAATCCCATGAAAATTACCAAGCGTGCGTAAATTACATTTACCTTTGATCATATTATTCCTCACTTAACAATCACATGCTCCCTTCAACATTTCGTTTCATCCTATCTATTTTTAATCACATCTGTGGCAATATTCATATACATTCATGTGTCAAACATTTCTTTGTACAATATAACTTGCAAATAAATGTATAGATATATAGATATATATATATACTAGAAGGTGACCCGACTTCGTCCGGGCTTTGACCTTGAATTGTCCATTTTGAAGGTCAAGGTCAAGTGGGGTCACGATTTGACCAGTCCAAAACACTGCCCGGACAAAAGTACCCGACAAACGTGCCCGTCGAAATCCATCCGGTTTTACCCGATTTGACCTTGAATTGATAATTTTGAAGGTCAAGGTCTGGTCGGGGTCACGATTGGACCCGTCCAAAACAATCAGTGGACAAAAGTAATCCCACGTATCAATTTCGTCGAAATCCCATAAAAATTGGCGATTTGACCTTGAATTGACCCGATTTCAAGGTCAATGTCACGTCGCACGGGCAAATGAATAGGCTTATGAGACTCCCCGGCCGAAAGTACCCACACATACCAAGTTTCATAGAAATCCCGTGATATTCAGGCGTTTGACCTTGAAATGACCCGATTTCAAGGTCAAGGTCACGTCGCACGGGCAAATTAATAGGTTTGTGCCACTCCCCGGCCGAAGGTACCTCCACATACCAAGTTTCATCGAAATCCCGTGATATTCGGGCGTTTGACCTTGAAATTACCCGATTTCAAGGTCAAGGTCACGTCGCACGGACAAATTAATAGGCCCATGCCATCCCCCGGCCGAAAATACCCCCACATACCAAGTTTCATCGAAATCGGGTCAGCCGTTTTCGAGTTCATCGAGAACACACACACAGACACACAGACACACACACAGATCTTCCAAAAATATATAATAGACTAGCCGATGAGCCCGACGTTGTCCGGGCGACGTTGTCCGGGCTATTCAAAAACCAAATTTCAAGTCGATAGCTCTACCCGTTTCCTAGATCTGGTCTGCGCATGCGCGAAGCTGGCGTCGCACGGGCTCGGCGACCCGATAAAATTCGTATCCGGGGGAAGATACATTCACATTGCAAATTTCAAGTCGATAGCTCCACCCGTTTCCGAGATCTGGTCTGCGCATGCGCGAAGCGGGCGCCGCACGTTTCCGAGATCTGGTCTGCGCATGCGCGAAGCTGGCGTCGCACGGGCTCGGCGACCCAATAAAATTCGTATCCGGGGCAAGATACATTCACATACCCAGCCCGACGTTGTCCGGGCTATTCAAAAACCAAATTTCAAGTCGATAGCTCTGCCTGTTTCCGAGATCTCGTCTGCGCATGCGCGAATCTGGCGTCGCACGGGCTCGGTGACCCGATAAAATTCGTATCCGGGGCAAGATACATTCACATACCAAATTTCAAGTCGATATCTCCACACATTTCCGAGATCTCGTCTGCGCATGCGCGAAGTTGGCGTCGCACGGGTTCGGCGACCCGATAAAATTCGTATCCGGGGCAAGATACATTCACATACCAAATTTCAAGTCGATAGCTCCACACGTTTCCGAGATCTCGTCTGCGCATGCTCGAAGCGGGCGCCGCACGGGCTCGCCAATACGACAACGTCCACCGCCTGGTCAAACTACACACACGTACCAAGTTTGGTCCCGATCGGTCGAGAATCGTAGATTTGTATAAATGACAAACATACAGACAAACATACAAACATAGAGACAAACAAACAGACAGAGGTCTTCAAAATATATATGAGACTAGCCGATGAGCCCGACGTTGTCCGGGCTATTCAAAAACCAAATTTCAAGTCGATAGCCCCACCCGTTTCCAAGATCTGGTTTGCGCATGCGCGAAGCTGACGTCGCACGGGCTCGGCGACCCGATAAAATTCGTATCCGGGGCAAGATACATTCACATACCAAATTTCAAGTCGATAGCTCCACCCGTTTCCGAGATCTCGTCTGCGCATGCGCGAAGCTGGCGTCGCACGGGCTCGGCGACCCGATAAAATTCGTATCCGGGGCAAGATACATTCACATAGCAAATTTCAAGTCGATAGCTCCACCCGTTTCCGAGATCTCGTCTGCGCATGCGCGAAGCGGGCGCAGCACGGGCTCGCCAATACGACAACGTCCACCGCCTGGTCAAACTACACACACGCACCAAGTTTCGTCCCGATCGGTCGAGAATCGTAGATTTGTATTTATGACAAACATACAGACAAACATACAGACAGACAGACAGACAGAGGTCTTCAAAATATATATGAGACTAGCCGATGAGCCCGACGTTGTCCGGGCTATTCAAAAACCAAATTTCAAGTCGATAGCTCCACCCGTTTCCGAGATCCGGTCTGCGCATGCGCGAAGCTGGCGTCGCACGGGCTCGGCGACCCGATAAAATTCGTATCCGGGGCAAGACACATTCACATACCAACTTTCAAGTCGATAGCTCCACCCGTTGCCGAGATCTCGTCTGCGCATGCGCGAAGCTGGCGTCGCACGGTCTCGGCGACCCGATAAAATTCGCATCCGGGGCAAGATACATTCACATACCAAATATCAAGTCGATAGCTCCACCCGTTTCCGAGATCTCGTCTGCGCATGCGCGAAGCGGGCGCCGCACGGGCTCGCCAATACGACAACGTTCACCGCCCGGTCAAACTACACACACGTACCGAGTTTCGTCCCGATCGGTCGAGAATCGTAGATTTGTATAAATGACAGACAAACAAACAAACAAACAAACATACATACAGACAGAGGTCTTCAAAATATATATGAGATGAGATCATATTTTTCACGAGGCAAATCGCGAGCGCGAGCAGCATGCAAGCGTGCATCTCATATATATTTTGAAGATCTCTGTTTGTATGTTTGTATGTTTGTATGTTTGTCATTTATACAAATCTACGATGCTCGACCGATCGGGACGAAACCTGGTATGTGTATGTAGTTTGACCAGGCGGTGGACGTTGTCGTATTGGCGAGCCCGTGCCGCGCCCGTGCAGCGCATGCGCAGACGAGATCTCGGAAACGGGTGGAGCTATCGACTTGAAATTTGGTATGTGAATGTATCTTGCCCCGGATACGAATTTTATCTGGTCGCCGAGCCCGTGCGACGCCAGCTTCGCTCATGCGCAGACCAGATCTCTAAAACGGGTGGAGCTATCGACTTGAAATTTGGTTTTTGAAGCCTGTGCGACGCCAGCTTCGCGCATGCGCAGACGAGATCTCGGAAACGGGTGGAGCTATCGACTTGAAATTTGGTATGTGAATGTATCTTGCCCCGGATACGAATTTTATCGGGTCGCCGAGCCCGTGCGACGCCAGCTTCGCGCATGCGCAGACGAGATCTCGGAAACGGGTGGAGCTATCGACTTGAAATTTGGTATGTGAATGTATCTTGCCCCGCATACGAATTTTATCGGGTCGCCGAGCCCGTACGACGCTAACTTCGCGCATGCATTCGGAAACGGGTTTGGTTTAAACATATTTATTTATAAAAAAGAAATGATATGGTGACGGGATTGGAGGACAAGTGCTAGCCACTTAGATGTACCTCCTCTCCCTATGTCAACATCAATACAACTTTACAATTATAGCAGCATAGTAACAGTGCATATACATATATAAGAAATATACAACAACAGTTTTGTGTTTTTGCTAGTCCCCCCTTAACCCAAGTCTGTGATATCATTTTTTTTTTCTCATATAAATCACTTTCTCTCTCACTCCCTCTCCGAGCTTGTTTCAATGATTGACATGCAGGGTTTTGGAAGAGTCGAAGTCCTTCAGACATATCTCTTTTCAATATCAGGTAAGTTGAAAGTTTGTTGTATCTGTGAAAGTAGTGTCTCTTAAAAAGTCTTGGACAGCTTTGAAAATGGACTCATTTTCATTGTTCTTTAGGTCAGGGTCTCCAAATAGCAAATTTTTTACCGAATAAATGTTGAAGGGCAAGAGTTTATTGTATAGACTTATTCTGGCATAAAAATGAACAGGACATTAAAAAACAAATGAAATGCATTCTCTTCATGATATCCGCATATGCATGCTTTAGTATCAGCGATATAATTTAGCTTTTTATCAGCTTGTAAGTTGCTACATTGATTTCTCAGTTTGCAGTGAGAAATATTTAGTAAACGTTTACCAACATTGAAGTATTTTGGCGGTTTGATTGGTTTCCGTTTGATTGATTCCTTAAAGATGTCTTTTCCAAGAGCGTTCCATTTGTTAATGCAAGTAGGAAAGAAGGTCACGTCAGTTCTCTTACTTCCCGTTTTTGGTGGGACAAAGTCGGATGAGTTACGTAGGTTTTTGTCACACCTTTCGCGGAATGTGGGTGGGAGGAGTTCAACGAGATAGTTGGGGGCCTTTTTTTAACAATATTATGGAATATCGTCATTCGTCTGGTGTATCGTCGATTTTCTAGATTCTCCCATCCAAGTTCGAAAAGAAGCCTATCATTCGGAACAGATCGAGTACACCCTGTGACTATTCTGGCTGCCTCGAATTGAATATCATCCAATTGTTTTAGCAAGTAAGCAGGTGCCCCGAACCAGACAGTGCTACCATACTCCATTAGAGAGCGTACATATGATAAATATAAAGTTTCAAGTGTTTCACGATTGAGTGTATGTTTGAGTTTTCGAATCTGAGACAATCTGGCATAAGCCTTCTGACATATAGCATCTATATGTGTGTTCCAAGTGAGATCGTCATCAATTTCCAGACCTAAATGTTTGTGTGATTTAGAGTATTCCAGTCGCACACCATCAAAAAATATTATTGGTTTAATTATGTTTTATTTAGATGTGAATAACATTGAGTCTGTTTTGGAACTATTGAATTTTACCTTCCATGTGTCTGCCCAAAATTTCATTTCCCTCATATCTTCGTTTACGATGCGTTCGAGTTTTGTAATGTCGGAACTGCTATTAGTAAGGCACGTATCGTCGGCATATAGTCTCGTTTGAGATTTAATGCGATCTGCTATGTCGTTAATGTAAATGAGAAAACTCAGAGGGCCGATAACTGATCCCTGGGGGACCCCAGCATTAATTCTGCTATAATTTGAGAAACACGAATTGACCATAACTCTTTGTTGCCTATTCATCAGGTAGTTTTGAAACCATTCTAGAAGTTTGCCATTAATACCATATTGTTCTAATTTCAATAACAATCCGCGGTGCCAAACTTTATCGAATGCTTTTGATATGTCAAAAAATACTGCACAAGTAGTTACCCCAGCATCGAGGGCGTTGCACAAATTATTAATAATCTCGATAAGCTGCATTTCAGTACTATGATTAGGAACGAAACCTGATTGATTTTTATATAATAAATTGTTTAAGGACAGGTACTCAGAAACTTTATTGAAAATTATTCTTTCAAGAATTTTGCCAACACAGCTGATTAAAGATATCGGACGGTAATTTGTTGGATCTTGTCTGTCTCCTTTCTTGAAAAGGGGGATAACATTAGCATTTTTCCATGCCGCCGGGAAACGACACACCTTAATGGATTTATTAAATATTAAACGAAGTGGTTTACATACGGAGGTGTGCGTTTCCTTCAGCATTTTATTGCTTATACCGTCGGGGCCTATAGCCTTATTTGTATGTAGTCCTTTAAGTATCGTTGCTATTTCTTCTTCTGTTAATGTGATGTCAGAAATATTATTTTGGGTTCTTTTTTCAAAGCTGGGCAAATCCCATAGGTGTTCATTTTCGAGAGTACCATTTTCTGTGAAGACTTCGTTCAAAATCTCAGCTTTGTGGCCGTCTTCGTCAAAAAGGTTGTTTTTGTAATTTAAACACGGAATTTTGTTACCATTTGAAAAATTATTTAACAGTTGTTTAACCACATGCCAGAAGTGTTTAGGATCAGTGTTAGCTTTTAGATTTTCATCGAGTTCGCTCAAATAATTCTCTTTGGCTGATTTTTTCAGATTGTTAACCTTATTTCTGATTTTTTTGTATTGTTCCCAATGAAATGGATTGTTTGTTCGTAGAGCTCTTTTCCTAAGACGATCGCGTTTGCGTATATTGAGCCTTATAAGTGAATCGAACCACGGGTTGTCGTTGCTCCGAATTGTTACTGTTTGACAGTGTATATACTTTTTGGCAATAAGTAGATAAGTATTTGTAAAATTGTCGACAATCTGATCAATATCTTTGTTCGGTTCTGAAGTGGACAAAAGTTTTGACCAATCTGTTTTATTTATTTCAGAATTCATCCCAACGAAATCAGCTTTAGAGTAATTCCACACAGTACGCTTATATGTATTTTGTTTGCGGTTTGGAAATATTATTTCGGCAGAAGTCGCTCTGTGATCAGATAATCCGAGATCTAACGTAGATGGATTAACAGCAGATAACACATCACTTATAATAATAGGATCGATTAATGTATGTGTGGTTGGGGACACCGCGTCGGTTCTTTAATGACGTTTTGTAAAGTCCATTTTGATATAATAGATTGAAGTTTTCCTGAATTTTGCATTAGATCACAGTTTAGATCACCCACTAGTACTATAGATTGGTTGACGGAAAGAGCCTTTTCAATTGAAAGGTCAAGGTCTTCCCAATAAGAATCAGGACATTCTCTGTCGGATCGATATGTGACACAAAGGAGGATCTTTTTCACTGTTCCAATTTCAAACCATAAAATTTCGTCATCAAAACCAAGTTCTGGGAGGCACTGAAAAATTATGCTGTTATTGAAGTAGACTGCTAGTCCCCCCCCGTATTCATTTCTATCAAGTCGTACTGGATCATGGAAGTTTGGTAGCGCAATTTTATCATTAGGTACATTATGGTTTAGATGGGTTTCGGTAAAACATACAATATCGTAATCATCTACATGTTCAGTAAGCTTGGAAATTTTATTCCTCAGACTTCTAATATTGTAATGAAAGATCGAAATAACTTCCTTTTCAGGAGGTCCGGGTTGAGAATTTCAATGTCATTTGATAATTTGATGAGACTTAATGATATGAACAACATTAAAACACCTAGATTTCGGCACCGAATGGAAGAAAAATTTAGCCACTGACTCTTGTTATTTGAGAAGATTCTTCCCTTACACCTGCGATGGTTGAAGTATCCAATGACTACTCTATACTGAACGATATCTATACCTGACATCTTAAGTTATATCCGTTGCAGTGTATAGAGCAGTCATGGATGTAGTATCGTTCGAAGCAAGCGCGGAAAGAGAAAGCTGGTCGATTTGTGGACTTAATGGGGGACAAGCACAACACATACTGGTAACACAAACACAGAAAATACATATATACACACAAATAATTATCATGATAGCAGTGATGCTAAAGTTGGAAAATTGAGCCATGATATCATTTGACATCACTCGGGTAGGTGTAAACAATAAGACGGTCGGAAACCCAAACAGAATGGGCACATGACAATTCAAATAAGGAAAAAAAAACAACATACAATAGAGACATAGTGTAATCAACATCTTTTAACGCTGAAAGATTGAACACTATGTTTTCCAAAGTTGTCAAGCTGTGGTGTCATTCTTCGAAGGAGCTTTATTTGACATTATTAACAAGTCATATAGGCGATGATGGCTTATAACAGATGACTCATACGGGATGCGTTTGATACAATCATCGTATATCTAAAAAAAAAAAATTAATTCCTTTGGAAATTTTTGGAATTGTTACAAAGTATTTAACTTGACTGTGGAACAAATGCTAATTTAATAGAGTGGCGCGAAATTGATTTCATTTTTTTCCCGTAGTTTTGTAGTGATATAAATATGCGGTATGTCGTTACTAGTAAATGCAAAAATAAATCCCACATATATTCTCAAGGGTATGCGTTCAGAAGATGTAATGTCCATAACTACGATGGACAGGGAATGAGTTGGGGGCCGCATGAGCAGTTTGTACTGGTCAGAAATATCTTGTTGGACACAAGGGGCAAACTGAGAAAGAAACCTGTTTAGAATGAGGTTGTTGTAATCAGAGCAATCATCGCCAAGTGGGACTAGAGTACAATAACACAAATCTCGATTTACAACATGTTTACATGCTAGCCTGTGCTGGGCATGGGTGAGATATCTCGTGATTGTCCATTTGTGACAAATATTTTGTTTATTTTGGGTCGTCGAGTCATTACCACGTATTCAGAATTTATGTGCTATTTAACTCGGACAAACGGAAATATGCAAATACAAAACTTCTCATGAAGATATTCTAAGGAAAAGTATTTTTGTATGGAGATGTTTTAGTGATTAAAGTTGCACACAGTTTTAACCATACATTGACTTGGCATGTTTACTTGGTGGACGGTGGTAAGGCCATACATGTGAGTATTTTAATGTTAAATGTTTTACTCCACTTCTCCGTGATGAACATTTGTGGAATTAGACTCGACGAGTTCCATTATCGGGGTTATATTCTAGGGACTTTAAAAAAATGTACATATTGTTTTGGCCAATATGTTAAATAAAGGTTAAATTGAATCTCGGGGTTCAATATAGCCATTGTGTGCATAAATTTAAAGTGAGACAGCACACTCCAAAATATTTCAAAGATTTTGAATTTAAAGTGAGACACTTCATGGTGATACCATTTGAATAATTTTCAATATAGCCATTTGTGTGCATAAGTTTAAAGTGGGAAACTACACTCCAAAATATTTCAAAAATATTTCAAAAGTTTTAAATTTAAAGTCTGACACTTCACACTCCAAAATATTTCAAAAATATTTCAAAAGTTTAAAATTTAAAGTCTGACACTTCACACAAAATAAGTTATGGTTATACCATTTGAATAATTTTCAATATAGCCATTGTGTGCATAAAATTAAAGTGAGACACTACACATATTGACTTTAAAGTGATGTTCAATTTTCTACCAAAATAACATTTACTCAAGAAATCTAATTCTGAATAAGATGCATCTAGGAATATATTCAGGCCTTAGGTTTAAAGTGAGACACTTCATGTTTATACCATTTGAATAATTTTCAATATAGCCATTGTGTGGCTAAATTTAAAGTGAGATACTACACTCCAAAATATTGCAAAAGTTTTTGAATTTAAAGTGAGACACTTCACACAATATAAGTTATGGTTATACCATTAGAATAATTTGCAATATAGCCATTGTGAGCATAAATTTAAATTGAGACACAACACTCCAAAATATTTCAAAAAGTTTTGAATTTAAAGTGAGACACTTCATGGTCATTCAATTTTAATAATTTTCAATATAGACATTGTGAGCATAAGATTAAAGTGAGAACTACACTCCAAAATATTTCAAAACATTTCAAAAGTTTTGAATTTAAAGTAAGACACTTCATGGTTATACCATTGAATAATTTTCAATATAGCTATTCTGTGCATAAACTTAAAGTAAGACACTACACTCCAAAATATTGCAAAACATTTCAAAAGTTTTGAATTTAGAGTGAGACACACACAAAATAAGTTTGATAATTTTCAATATAGCCATTGTGTGCATAAATTTAAAGTGAGACACTACACTCCAAAATATTTCAAAATATTTCAAAAGTTTTTAATTTAAAGTGAGACACTTCGCACAAAATAAATGTATTCAGGCCTTAGGTTGGATTCATGCATATAAGTAAGGGAAAATGTGTCCAAAATATTTCAAAAAGTTTTGAATTTAAAGTGAGTTATGATTTTACAATTTTGAATACTTTTCAATGTATGTATCGTTATGAAGCTTTATGACATAATTAATTATGGCTAAATATTTGTAAACTTGTTTAAAGCGGTGTTCAAGTTTCTATCAAGATAGAAAACAAAATGTGTTTTCATTAAATTTGGTCCTGTTTGGCATGCATCCAGGAAATATAAGTAAGTTTACTCCCAGGATGCATGCCCTGCAGGACTCATGGCTTGTATAACATTATGTGCAGAGATGCAAAGTCTGATTGATCATTAGGCAATTGATGTGAAGATAAACAGTGAATGTGGGAGAAAATATCTCACTTATATATTTGAACTATGATGTGAAGATAAATACACAATTGGGCATTAAGTGTACACTATATAAAACAGAACTAATTGAATTCACAAAAATGAATTCACAATTATTCACTCTGTGTGACACATGTTTTCTATAATCTTTCATATTAATATGTGTGGAATTCTATATTCATGAGTAAGTTAAATATATATACAGCACATGCAGATACCTCACACATTGAAATATATGCTTCCCTTCAAGACTAAAGTTTAAAGTGAGACACTACACTCGGAAACGGGTGGAGCTATCGACTTGAAATTTGCTATGTGAATGTATCTTGCCCCGGATACGAATTTTATAGGGTCGCCGAGCCCGTGCGACGCATGTGAATGTATCTTGCCCCGAATACGAATTTTATCGGGTCGCCGAGCCCGTGCGACGCCAGCTTCGCGCATGCGCAGACCTGTGTGTGTGTGTGTCTGTATGTCTGTGTATGGACTCGAAAACGGCCGAGCTACAGATACAGACCTTTTATCGGCTACAGAAGTATTACTATATATATACTAGCCGATGAGCCCGACGTTGTCCGGGCTATTCAAAACCCAAATTTCAAGTCGATAGCTCCACCCGTTTCCGAGATCTGGTCTGCGCATGCACGAAGCTGGCGTCGCACGGGCTCGGCGACCCGATAAAACTCGTATCCGGTGCAAGATACATTCACATACCAAATTTCAAGTCGATAGCTCCACCCGTTTCCGAGATCTGGTCTGCGCATGCGCGAAGCTTGCATCGCACGGGCTCGGCGACCCGATAAAAATCGTATCCGGGGCAAGATACATTCACATAGCAAATTTCAAGTCGATAGGTCCACCCGTTTCAGAGATCTCGTCTGCGCATGCGCTGCTCGGGCGTCGCACGGACTCGCCAATGCGAGAAGGACGACCGCCTGGTCAAACTACACACACGTACCAAGTTTCGTCCCGATTGGTCGAGAATCGTAGATTTGTATAAATGACATACAGACATACATACAGACAGAGGTATTCAAAGTATATAGGAGACTAGCCGATGAGCCCGACGTTGTCCGGGCTATTCAAAAACCAAATTTCAAGTCGATAGCTCCACCTGTTTCCGAGATCTGGTTTGCGCATGCGCGAAGCTGGCGTCGCACGGGCTCGGCGAGCCGATAATATTCGTATCCGGGGCAAGATACATTCACATAGCAAATTTCAAGTCGATAGCTCCACCTGTTTCCGAGATCTCGTCTGCGCATGCACGAAGCGGGTGCCGCACGCGCTCCCCAATACGACAACGACGACCGCCTGGTTAAACTACACACACGTACCAAGTTTCATCCCGATCGGTCGAGAATCGTAGATTTGTATAAATGACATACATACATACATACAGACAGACAGACATACATACATACAGAGGTCTTCAAAAATATATATGAGATATCTATTATATATTTTGGAAGATCAGGGTGTGTGTGTGTGTGTGGGAGGGGGGGGGGGGGGGTGTGTGTGTCTATATGTCTGTCTGTCTTTGTGTTCTCGATGGACTCGAAAACGACCGAACCGATTTCGCGGAAAATTGGTATGTGGGGGTACTTTCGGCCGTGGAGTGGCACGGGCCTGTAAATTTGCCCGTGCGAGTGACATTGGCCTTGAAATCGGGTCATTTCAAGGTCGAACGCCCGAGTATAACGGGATTTCGATGAAAATTAGTGTCTGGGGATAATTTCGTATGGGGAGTGTCGTAAGCCTATTCGTTTACCCGTGCGACGTGATATTGACCTTGAAATCGGGTCAATTCAAGGTCAAATCGCGAATTTGATGGATTTCGACGAAATTTGATACGTGGGGTTACTTTTGTCCACTGAGTGTTTTGGACGGGAAGAGTCGTGACCCCGACCTGACCCTGACCTTCAAAATGATCAATTCGAGGTCAAATCGGGTAAAACCGGATGGATTTCGACGGGTACTTTTGTCGTGTACTATTGTCCGGGCAGTGTTTTGGACGATCAAATCGTGACCCCACCTGACCTTGACCTTCAAAATGGACAATTCAAGGTCAAATCGAAGTCGGGTCCACCTGCTAGTCTCATATATATTTTGAAGACCTCTGTTTGTCTGTCTGTATGTATGTCATTAATACAAATCTACGATTCTCGACCGATCGGGATGAAACTTGGTACCTGTGTGTAGTTTGACCAGGCGGTCGTCGTTGCGCAGACGAGATCTCGGAAACTGGTAGAGCTATCGACTTGAAATTTGTTATGTGAATGTATCTTGCCCCGGATACGAATTTTATCGGGTCGCCGAGGCCGTGCGACGCTAGCTTCGCGCATGCGCAGACCAGATCTCGGAAACGGTGGAGCTATCGACTTGAAATTTGGTTTTTGAATAGCCCGGACAACGTCGGGCTCATCGGCTAGTCTCCTATATATTTTGAAGACCTCTGTTTGTTTGTTTGTTTGTCTGTATGTCTGTATGTATGTCATTGATACAAATCTACGATTCTCGACCGATCGGGACGAAACTTGATACGTGTGTGTAGTTTGACCAGGCGGTCGTCCTTGTCGTATTGGCGAGCCCGTGCGACACCCGTGCAGCGCATGCGCCGACGAGATCTCGGAAACGGTGGAGCTATCGACTTGAAATTTGGTATGTGAATGTATCTTGCCCCGGATACGAATTTTATCGGGTCGCCGAGCGCGTGCGACGCCACCTTCGCGCATGCGCAGACCAGATCTCGGAAACGGGTAGAGCTATCGACTTGAAATTTGGTTTTTGAATAGCCCGGACAACGTCGGGCTCATCGGCTAGTCTATACTATATATTTTGAGACTTCCGTATATATATATATATATATATATATATATATATAAATATATATATATATATATATATATTTATAAAATAATGAAGAAACTCTCCTCTGAGGTAGGTGACTGCTGTCGTGAAGAATGGAATAGTTTGAAAATTAAGAAAGGTATCCGTTCATTGTTGAATATTTATTACATGTATGTACAAACAGCTATACCGGTTTCGGCACATCTTGAAGATGTGCCGAAACCGGTATAGCTGTTTGTAAATACATGTAATAAATATTCAACAATGAACGGATACCTTTCTTAATTTTCAAACTATATATATATATATATATATATATATATATATGTACTTCATAGAATCGAAAACGGGTTGACCGATCGGGACCAAACTTCCTATCTAAAGGTAAAATCCCACGGGAATCGTCGTCGCGGGGCGTTTTGCAGAAGCTCAGAGCACCCGTTCTCCAATCCAAAAAATCACCGCAAAGGCACGGCGGGGGTTAATCGCGTTGATAGTTGATGAGCGTTTGTTTTTGACGCATCGCTATAAAGAGCGTCTGTTTACCATTCAACGTTATTACGTGCGCTCGCGCAACAGTATGGCGATCAGACAGATTCGTAGCTTGGTAGCTTGGTGTCACCCTACTCCGTTTCACGCCATGACGTCACCAAAAACGACGTAAAACCTCGTGGCGTTCTGACATTGTTACTGTGCCGCGTTTTTGATGTTTATTTTATGTGTTGTTTTCGATTATTTGTTTGTCGCCGATATCGCCATTTGTCGGGATTCCCTGTTTCTATACTTAAAACTGACATACTCATAGTGAGCCTCGATTTCGATTTTTTCTCCCAGGTCAAAATACGTCAGAGTTATGACAATAATAGATCGACCTACATTTTCTCCATCAGAACCCTACATCAAAGAGTCTATACACTCCTTCGGGACCTACATAGACCTACATAGGGTATTTTTACTTATAATTGGGAAGTTTTATCATTTTTGGTTCGTGCGAAGACCTCTTTTTATCGTGCGGGAAAAGAGAGACATTCAAAACGCGATTTCGTAATTCGACGAATGACGTAACACAAAACACAAACGCATCAGTTGCTCCTTTGGTCAACTTTGACTATCGGAAAATGAAAATGAAAAAAATGCCGCTGAAAAAAATGTATTCGATATTAAAGTCTCATCCTTTCGGCAACATGGAATTGGTTTTAATTACTTAAATGATTAATATAGTAATTTGCCTTTTATCTGTGATGAAATGAGAAATGGTAATTGTCTTTTTTTGCTAACATTAAATTAAATAAATTAAGTAAAATACAGTGAAATTATTTTTAAAATTATTGTTTATTACATTTTTGCGCACGTTGGCATCTCTCTGAGTGCATTCTAGTTAGCATCTGCAGAGAGATATACGGGAACAATACTTTTCAGTGGTTAGCTATGCGGGGAGATTTATTGGATGCCATAGTACTCTTACAACATCATTGTTATAGTATGTATGACACTTAGGTCAGGGCTTAGGGGGGGGGGTAGTTATAGGCATAATGCTTCTCAGAAATTCCGGTTACAAACCAAAACTCACAATTTCGTATTTACGCAAACGTATACGGGAACAAGTGATACCAAACAAAATTACGTCGCGTTGGTGTTGGCGTTCACGACGGGATTAATTGACTGTCCGCTCTTTGCGAGGATGGGGTTCGCGACGGGATTAACTTTGCGGGGACTATTGACCATCTCGTAAGGGTGGACAACCTCTGTCAGGGGCTGCTCAATGGCCACGTGCATGTTAAATAAAATCATACCTCTTCTGGGTCTGGGCGTGTTGTGAGATAACTACCCATTATAATCTCACAACTTGATTCAAACTATACGAATGTCCCAATATATAAAACCCCAAACTCAGATATTCGTGTTCGGTTCTCGAAACCTCACACGTCTTACTCTCAGCGAAGATATACACACAATGAAGATGGCTCCCAAATATGGTCAAGGGAAATGACCATAACGAAGGAACCAATCCCGATGTGTATTGCCAAACGCCTCATCTAATATGCGTCCCAAATAGTATATAAGAGACAACCACATCCCATCACCTCATGCTTTCACTAGACTCATCTCATCTCGAGGTTATCTCCAGGCATCACCCATTCGGGGACCTCACTTCGCGGCGACTCTTGATCATTATATTTGTACACACTGCATATCTTATTCACAACATAATAAAGACTTGTACCTACTATATATATGTGTTCATTACCTCACAGTGTATAGACATGAGCGTGTTGTGTTCCTAAGAACGCGGAGCGTGTTGTGTTCCTAAGAACGCGGATCGGGTAAGTTTTTCCGCCCTAGGTGAGCTCAAACTTCGTATATAAGTGTAAAAACACACGGGGATCGTCGACGTCGCATTGTGTGAAACATTCTTATGTCTGTCGTTCCTAGGAACGGGGGAATTTTTCTTCGGGTCAGTCTTAACCTTCAAACGGGTACCCACAAATTATATATTGTGACCCCGACATGACCTTGACCTTGAAAATGATCAATTCAAGGTCAAATCGGGTAAAATATTGAAAAACCCAATATCGTTCATAGGAAGGGGGGATTTCATCGGGTAAATTTTTCCGCCTGAAACAAAAAATCAAAAAATTCAGAAAAAATATATATTACATTTAAAAAACATTAAATTAATATTAAAAAATAAACATGTCATAAAATGTCATGTTTCGGAAAAAAATCAGAAAAAAAATATATTACATTTAAAAAACATTAAATTAATATTAAAAAATAAACATGTCATAAAATGTCATGTTTCGGACAAACGCCGCCGGTGGCGGGCTAACCTGCTAGTCTATTATATATTTTGGGAAATCTTTGTGTGTGTGTCTGTCTGTTCACGATGGACTCGAAAACGGCCCAACCGATTTCGATGAAAATGGGGGTACTTTCGGCCGGGAAGTGGCATGGGCCTATTAATTTGCCCGTGCGACGTGACTTTGACCTTGAAATCGGGTCATTTCAAGGTCGAACGCCCGAGTATCACGGGATTTCGATGAAAATTAGTGTCTAGGGATACTTTCGTATGGGGAGTGTCGTAAGGCTATTCGTTTGCCCGTGCGACGTGACCTTGACCTTGAAATCGGGTCAATTCAAGGTCAAATCGCCAATTTTTATGGGATTTCGACGAAATTTGATACGTATGGTTACTTTTGTCCACTGTGTGTTTTGGACGGGTCAAATCGTGACCCCGACATGACCTTGACCTTCAAAATGATCAATTCAAAGTCCAGTCGGGTAAAACCGGATGGATTTCGACGGGTACTTTTGTCGGGTACTTTTGTCCGGGCAGTGTTTTGGACGGGTCAAATCGTGACCCCAGCTCACCTTGACCTTCAAAATGGACAATTCAAGGTCAAATCGCGTAATTCGCCGAAAAGTAGAGGGGAAACAGCCCGGACGAAGTCGGGTCCACCTGCTAGTCTATTATATATTTTGGAAGATCTGTGTGTGTGTGTGTCTGTCTGTGTGTGTGTTCGCGATGGACTCGATAACGGCCGACCCGATTTCGATGAAACTTGGTATGTGGGGGTATTTTCTGTCGGGAAGTGGAATAAGCCTATTAATTTTCAGATCCGAGCTCAACTTTTCACGTGCCGAGGTCAAATCTGTTTTTACGCCGTTTTGCGCTAATATATTTCAGTTCGATATAGCGCGAACAATAAATTGCCAGTCATATAATTTGCACGGTTAGAATCTGTGGCGCTTCATCTTTCCAATGATGTATCAAACGCCTGTGTACGTTTAAAGTTTCTACCTTAATTATCGGGAAGAACACAGGACCATGCTTCGCTCATCGAAAAACATTGCGTAAATATATTACGCCATCAACAGATCGTGACGTGATCGCGTTAACTCTTAACCGGCCGATGTCGCGTTAACTCATCACCGGCCGAGGTATCCGCAAATGACATTGTGCTATATATCTCGGAAACGGGTGGAGCTATCGACTTGAAATTTGGTATGTGTATGTATCTTGCCCCGGATACGAATTTTATCGGGTCGCCGAGCCCGTGCGACGCCAGCTTCGCGCATGCGCAGACCAGATCTCGGTAACGGGTGGAGCTATCGAAATTTGGTTTTTGAATAGCCCGGACGAAGTCGGGTCACCTTCTAGTATTATATATTTTGGGAAATCTGTGTGTGTGAGGGTGAGGGTGTGTGTGTGAGGGTGTGTCTGTCTGTGTGTGTGTTCGCGATGGACTCGAAAATGGCCGAGCCGATTGCCATGAAACTTGGTATGTGGGGGTACTTTCGGCCGTGGAGTGGCATGGGCCTGTTAATTTTCCCGTGCGACTTGACCTTGAAATCGGGTCATTTCAAGGTCGAACGCCCGAGTATCACTAGATTTCGATGAAAATTAGTGTCTAGGGATACTATCATATGGGGAGTGTCGTAAGCCTATTCGTTTGCCCGTGCGACGTGACCTTGACCTTGAAATCGGATCGATTCAAGGTCAAATCGCGAATTTTGATGGGATTTCGACGAAATTTGATAAGTGGGGTTACTTTTGTCCACTGAGTGTTATGGACTGGTCAAATCGTGACCCCGATCTGACCTTGATCTTCAAAATGATCAATTCGAGGTCAAATCGGGTATAACCGGATGGATTTCGACGGGTACTTTTGTCCGGGCAGTCTTTTGTCCGGGCAGTGTTTTGGACGGGTCAAATCGTGACCCCACCTGACATTGACCTTCAAAATGGACAATTCAAGGTCAAATCGCGCAATTCGCCGAAAAGCAGAGGGGATACTGACCTAGTATATATATATATATATATATATATATATATATATATATATATATATAGCTATATATATATGTATATATCTCATATATATTTTGAAGACCTCTGTCTGTCTGTTTGTTTGTCTGTCTGTCTGTATGTTTGTCTGTATGTTTGTCATTAATACAAATCTACGATTCTCGACCGATCGGGACGAAACTTGGTACCTGTGTGTAGTTTGACCAGGCGGTGGACGTTGTCGTATTGGCGAGCCCGTGCGACTCCCGTGAAGCGCATGCGCAGACGAGATCTCGGAAACGGGTGGAGCTATCGACTTGAAATTTGGTATGTGAATGTATCTGGCCCGGATACGAATTTTATCGGGTCCCCGAGCCCGTGCGACGCCAGCTTCGCACATGCACAGACCACATTTCGGAAACGGGTAGAGCTATCGACTTGAAATTTGGTTTTTGAATAGCCCGGACAACGTCGGGCTCATCGGCTAGTCTCATATATATTTTGGGAAATGTGTGTGTGTGTGTGTCTGTCTGTCTGTCTGTCTGTTCGCGATGACCCGAAAACGGCCGAGCCGATTTCGATGAAACTTGGTATGTGGGGGTACTTTCGACCGGGGAGTGGCATGGGCCTGTTAATTTGCCCGTGCGACGTGACATTGACCTTGAAATCGGGCCCGAGTATCACGGGATTTCGATGAAAATTAGTGTCTAGGGATACTTTCGTATGGGGAGTGTCGTAAGCCTATTCGTTTGCCCGTGCGACGTGACCTTGACCTTGAAATCGGGTCAATTCAAGGTCAAATCGCGAATTTTGATGGGATTTTGACGAAATTTGATACGTAGGGTTACTTTTGTCCACTGAGTGTTTTGGACGGGACAAATCGTGACCCCGACCTGACATTGACCTTCAAAATGATCAATTCGAGGTCAAATCTGGTAAAATCGGATGGATTTCGACGGGTACTTTTGTCGGGTACTTTTGTCCGGGCAGTGTTTTGGACGGGTAAAATCGTGACCCCACATGACCTTGACCGTCAAAATGGACAATTCAAGGCCAAATCGCGCAATTCGCCGAAAAGCAGAGTGGAAACAGCCCGGACGAAGTCGGGTCCACCTGCTAGTATGCTATATAGCTATATAGAGATCTATATGCCTGCAATTATGAAACACGGAGTTGGTAATGGTATCACTACATGGTTCCTAGGAATCCAGGCCGGTCACTCAGTCGGTCAGGTGCATAGCGCATTATTGATATCTTATCTATATTTCTACGAGAAATATGCAGTGTGTGTGTGTGGAGGTCTGAATAAAAGGTGGACACGGAGTTTGTAACGGCGTGTCTACATGGTGCCCAGGAGTCCCGGTCGGTCACTCAGTCGGTTAGGTGCATAGCGCATTATTGATATCTATTTTCGACGTGATATATAGCTATGTAGGGGTATGGGGAGCGCGAAACACGGTTGCTAATGCCGTGTCTACAATGATACATAAGAGTGCCATCTGGTGAATCAGTCGGTCGGGTGCATAGCACATTATTGACATTGTATATATATTTCGCCCAGAAATATAGCAGTATCGGGGTCTGGGGAAAATGCGGAACTCGAAGTTTTAATGGCGTGACTACACGGTGGCTTGGAGTCTCAGTAGGTGACTCAGTGGATCAGGTGCATAGCACATTATTGATACCGTATCTGTATTTCGACGAGATATTTAGCTGTCGGGGTCTGGGGAGAATGTGAAACACGGATGTTGTAATGCCGTGCCTGGGAGTACCATTTTGCTGAATCGGTACCGGTCGTTCACTCAGTCGGTCAGGTGCATAGCGCATTATTGATATCTTATATGCATTTCGACAAGATATAAATCAGTGTCGGAGTCTGAGGAAGGGGCGAAACACTGAGTTTGTAACGGCGTGTATACACGGTGCCTAGGTTTCACGGTCGGTGACTTAGTCGGTCAGGTGCATAGTGTATTGACATTTTGTCTATGTTTGGACGAGACATATAGCTGTGTCCGGGTCTGGGGTGAACGAGAATCACGGAGTTGGTACTGCCGTGTATACATATCCCATTTTGGTGAATCAGTCGGTCAAGTGCATCGCACATTATTGATATATTATCTATATTTCGACGAGAAATATAGCAGAATCGGTGTTTGGAGAAACGGCGAAACATGGAGTTGGTAATGGCGTGTCTACCTGGTGTCTATGGATCCCGATTGGTGACCCAGTCGGTTAGGTGCATTGCGCACTATTTAAATCGCATCTATATTTCTACGAGATATAGAGCTGTGTCGGGGTCTGTGGAGAATGCGAAACACGGATGTTGTAATGCCGCGTCTAAAATGGTGGCTGGGAGTCCCATTTTTATGAATCGGTCGGTCAGGTGCATAGCGCATTATGGATATAGTGTCGGGGTATGATGAAGGGGAGAAACACTGGGTTTTTAACGGCTTTTCTACATGGTTACTAGGTCCAGTCGGTAACTCAGTCGGTCAGGTGCATATATAGCGCATTATTGATATCTTATCACTGTTTCGACGAGACATATAGCTGAGTCGGGGACTGGGGGAGAATGATTAACACGGAGTTGACAATGTCGTGTCCACAACGATGCCCAGGAGTCCCATTTGGTGAATCAGTCGGTCAGGTGCACAGCACACTATTGCTTATATGATATCTATATTTCGCCGAGAAATATAGCCTTGTGGGGAAGGTCTGGATAAAAGACGGACACGTTGATGGTATACATGGTACACAGGAGACCCGTTCGGTCTGGAGATTAGCGCATTCTTGATATATTATCTAAATTTCGAAGAGAAATTAAACAGTGTCGGGGTCTGGGGAAAGACGAAACACGGAGTTTGTAATGGCGTGTTTACATGCACGGTGCATAGTTGTCCTCTCTGTGACTCAGTCTGTCCGGTGCATAGCCCATTATTTATATTGTATTTTGATAACAGCAACAATAGCGAAACTTAAAAAATGCATGAAACTTATATATTGCGGCGTGACATGACATGTACTATTTGAGGTATTTTATAATTAATAATGGATTGTTAATTTGTTATGATATTGAAACATTTGGGGGTGATATGTGCATGGCAGTTTATACCTACAAATTCCATATACAATTTTGGTGAGATTCTTATTCTTGAGTACAACAGTATACAACGGTAGCGAATTAGTCTGCACCATCGACACCTATTTGGGTATATTTTACGAATAGCTGACGTCGTTACACGGCGTATGGATTAAGCGTGGGTGCTGACTAATTGTGGCGACAGTAGACTGATAAGTTTTCACTTGCGTCAAATCCAGTTGACGAGAAGACAGTATAAGCCGATAAATGACCACACACAGCTAGGCTTTTGATATGGGGTGATATTCAATATTTACGATAGGGTATGAGACAGGGTCATTTTACAGGACACGAGAGTGAATTATTGCAGCATAGTTGGGCTTTTCTGATATATCTGGCCTACATATACTGAAAATGACCACAGGCAGCTAGGCTTTTGATACAGTAGGTCATCACGGAATTCCAAAATATGGATGGTATGCTATACAATATTTACCCTATGGTATGAGATAAGGTCAATTTACAGGTCCCGTGGGAGAAATATTGCGGCATAGTTGGGCCCCTCGTGTATATCTGACCTATACATATCGAAAAAGGACCACACGCAGCTAGGGTTTTGATGAAGTAGGTCACCACGAGCACCAACATATGGAAATGGGATGATATTCGATATTTACCCTAGGGTATGAGGCAAGGTCAATTTACAGGTCCCGTGGGAGACCAATTCTGGCAAATTTAAGATTTTCTAATATAACTGACTTACATATGCCGAAAAATTACCACATGCAGCTAGCTTTTGATAAAGTATGTCATCACGCACACCGAAATATGGAAAAGAGGCGATATTCGATATTTACCCTAGGGTATGAGAAAATGTCTATTTACAGATCCCGTTGGGACATATTGCGGCATAGTTTGGCTCTTCTGATATATCCGACCAATATATACCGAAAAATGATCACACGTAGCTACGCTTTGACAAAGTGGGTCATCACGAAAACCGAAATATGTAAATGAGGCGATATTCGATATTTACCCTAGGGTATGAGACAAGGTCATTTTACAGGTTCCGTGGGGGACATATTGCGGCTCTTATGATATATCTGCCCTATATATACCGAAAAATCATCACACGCAGCTACGCTTTTGACAAACTGTGTTATCACGAACACCGAGATATGGAAATGAGTTGATATTCGATATTTACACTAGGGTATGAGACAAGGTCAATTTACAGGTCCTGAGGGGGACCTATTGGGACAAAGTTGGCCCATTTTGATAAACTGACCGATATGTACCGAAAAATTACCACAAGCAGCCAGGCTTTTGATAAAGTTGGTCATCACGAACACCGAAAAATCGAAATGAGTTGATATTCGATATTTACCATTGGGTATGAGGCAAGGTCATTTTATAGGTCCAGCGGGGGGCATACTGCGGCATAGTTGGCTCCTCTGATATACCTGACATATATATACCGAAAATGGCTACAGGAAGCTTGGCTTTTGATAAAGTAGGTAATCACGAACACCGAAATATGGAAATGGGATGATATTCGATATTAGGGTATGAGGCAAGGTCATTTTACAGGTCCCGTGTGGGACATATAGGGACATAATTGGGCTTTTCTGATATACCTGACCTATATATACCGAAAAATGTCCACATGCAGCCAGGCTTTTGACAAAGTGGGTCATCACGAACACCGAAATATGGAATTGAGTTGATATTCGATATTTACGCTAGGTTATGAGACAAAGTCAATTTACAGGTCCCGTGGGAGACATATTGTGACAAAGTTGGGTTTTTCTGATACAACTGACCAATATATACCGAAAAATGACCACACGCAGCTAGACTTTTGAAAAAGTGGGTCATCACGAACACGGAAATATGGAAATGAGGTGATATTCGATATTTACCCTAGAGCATGAGACAATTCAATTTACAGGTCCAGCTGGGGCATACTGCGGCATAGTTGGGCTATTCTGATAGATCTGACATATATACCGAAAAATGGCCACAGGCAGCTAGGCTTTTGATAAAGTAGGTCATCACGAACACTGAAAAATGAAATGGGGTGATATTCGATATTTACCCTAGGGTATGAGGCAAGGTCATTTTACAGATCCCGTGTGGGCCATATAGGGAAAAAATTGGGCTTTTCTGATATAACTGACCTATATATACCGAAAAATGACCACAAGCAGCCAGGCTTTTGACAAAGTGGGTCATCACGAACACCGAAATATAGAAATGAGTTGATATTCGATATTTACCCTAAGGTATGAGACAAGGTCAATTTACAGGTCCCGTGGGGGACCTATTGTGACATGGTTGGATTTTCTTATAAAACTGAACAATATATACCGACAAACGACCACAAGCAGCTAGGCTTTTGATAAAGTAGGTCATCACGAGCACCGAAATATGAAATGGGATGATATTCGATATTAACCCTTGGGAGACATATTGTGGCATAATTTTGATTTTCTGTAATAACTGACATATATATACCGAAAAATGACCACACACAGCTATGCTTTTGATAAAGTAGGTTATCACGAACACCGCATGAGACAAGGTCAATTATCAGGGCCCGTGGGGGACATATTGCGGAATTGTTGGGCTCTTGTGATATATCTGACCTATATATACCGAAAAATCACCACACGCAGCTAGGCTTTTGATAAAATGGGTCATCACGTACACCGAAATATGGAAATGAGTTGATATTCGATATTTACAGTAGGGTATGAGACAAGATCAATTTACAGGTCCCGTGGGGGACATATTGGGACAAAGTTGGGCCTTTCTGATAAATCTGACCTATATATACCGAAAAATGACCACACGCATCTATGCTTTTGATAAAGTGGGTCATCATGAACATCGACATATGGAAATGAGGTGATATTCGATGGTAACCCTAGGGTATGAGAAAAGGTCATTTTACATATCCCGTGGGGGAAAACATGGGACAAAGTTGAGCTTTTCTGATAGAACTGACGTATATATACCGAAAAATGACCACGCGCAGCTAGACTTTTGATAAAGTGGGTCATCACGAACACCAAAATATGGAAATGAGGCGATATTCGATGGTAACCCAAGGGTATGAGACAAGGTAATTTTACAGGTCCCGTGGGGGACATATTGCGGAATAGTTGGGGGCTATTATCTATATCTCACATATGTATACCGGAAAAATAACTACACGAAGCTAGCTTTTGATAAAGTAGGTCATCACGAAACATGTAATTGAGGTGATATTCGATATTTACCCTAGGGTATGAGACAAGGTCAATTTACAGGTCCCGTGGTGGACCTATTCTGACTTGGTTGGGTTTTTCTAAAACAACTGACCAAAAAATACCGAAAAATGACCACACGCAGCTAGGCTTTTGAAAAAGTGAGTGATCACGAAAACGGAAATATGGAAATGAAGTGATATTCGATATTTATCCTAGAGTATGCGACAATGTCATTTTACAGGTCCCGTGTGGGGGGGGGGGGAATTGGGACAAAGTTGGGCTTTTCTGATATAACTGAAGTATATATACCGAAAAATAACCATACGCAGCTAGGCTTTTGATAAAGTGGGTCATCACGAACACCAACATATGGAAATGAGGCGATATTCGATGGTAACCCAAGGGTATGAGACAAGGTAATTTTACAGGTCCCGTGTGGGACATATTGCGGAATAGTTGGGGGCTCTTATCTATATCTCACATATGTATACCGGAAAAATAACTACACGAAGCTAGCTTTTGATAAAGTAGGTCATCACGAAACATGTAATTGAGGTGATATTCGATATTTACGCTAGGTTATGAGACAAAGTCAATTTACAGGTCCCGTGGGGGACATATTGTGACAAAGTTGGGTTTTTCTGATAAAACTGACCAATATATACCGAAAAATGACCACACGCAGCTAGACTTTTGAAAAAGTGGGTCATCACGAACACGGAAATATGGAAATGAGGTGATATTCGATATTTACCCTAGAGCATGAGACAATTCAATTTACAGGTCCAGCTGGGGCATACTGCGGCATAGTTGGGCTACTCTGATAGATCTGACATATATACCGAAAAATGGCCACATGCAGCTAGGCTTTTGATAAAGTAGGTCACCACGAACACTGAAATATGAAATGGGATGATATTCGATATTTACCCTAGGGTATGAGGCAAGGTCATTTTACAGATCCCGTGTGGGCCATATAGGGAAAAAATTGGGCTTTTCTGATATAACTGACCTATATTTACCGAAAAATGACCACAAGCAGCCAGGCTTTTGACAAAGTGGGTCATCACGAACACCGAAATATGGAAATGAGTTGATATTCGATATTTACCCTAAGGTATGAGACAAGGTCAATTTACAGGTTCCGTGGGGGACCTATTGTGACATGGTTGGATTTTCTTATAAAACTGAACAATATATACCGACAAATGACCACAAGCAGCTAGGCTTTTGATAAAGTAGGTCATCACGAGCACCGAAATATGAAATGGGATGATATTCGATATTAACCCTTGGGAGACATATTGTGGCATAATTTTGATTTTCTGTAATAACTGACCTATATATACCGAAAAATGACCACACATAGCTATGCTTTTGATAAAGTAGGTTATCACGAACACCGAATGAGACAAGGTCAATTATCAGGGCCCGTGGGGGACATATTGCGGAATTGTTGGGCTCTTGTGATATATCTGACTTATATATACCGAAAAATCACCACACGCAGCTAGGCTTTTGATAAAATGGGTCATCACGTACACCGAAATATGGAAATGAGTTGATATTCGATATTTACAGTAGGGTATGAGACAAGATCAATTTACAGGTCCCGTGGGGGACATATTGGGACAAAGTTGGGCCTTTCTGATAAATCTGACCTATATATACCGAAAAATGACCACACGCATCTATGCTTTTGATAAAGTGGGTCATCATGAACATCGACATATGGAAATGAGGCGATATTCGATGGTAACCCTAGGGTATGAGAAAAGGTCATTTTACATATCCCGTGGGGGAAAACATGGGACAAAGTTGAGCTTTTCTGATAGAACTGACGTATATATACCGAAAAATTACCATACGCAGCTAGGCTTTTGATAAAGTGGGTCATCACGAACACCAAAATATGGAAATGAGGCGATATTCGATGGTAACCCAAGGGTATGAGACAAGGTAATTTTACAGGTCCCGTGGGGGACATATTGCGGAATAGTTGGGGGCTCTTATCTATATCTCACATATGTATACCGGAAAAATAACTACACGAAGCTAGCTTTTGATAAAGTAGGTCATCACGAAACATGTAATTGAGGTGATATTCGATATTTACCCTAGGGTATGAGACAAGGTCAATTTACAGGTCGCCGAAATATAGATAAGATATCAATAATGCACTATGCACCTGACCGACTGAGTCACCGACCTGGATTCCTAGGAACCATGCAGAGATGCCATTACCAACTCCTTGCTTCATAATTGCAGACTTATAGCTCTCTATGTATCTATGTTATTAGATAGGTCCCGTTCACCTCAGATGTCTTAAAAGGGCACTAATCATTATGTTATATATATTTTGGCTAGATGCGACCAAACGGTTGGATCATCAGAGCTGAAAATTTGTACATATGAGTAATTTGACTCGGGGAATCTTATTAGATATGTCCTGTTGACCTCAGATGTCTTAAAATGTCACTATAGTAGAGTCGCTTATGTACGATTTTGGGCTCCCGTGAGAAATTCATGAACAAATATAGAGGCCATGTTCATGAGCCAGTATATGGTCTCTACTTCAGAAAAAAATTTGTTAGACACCCTGGGGTCGCGACTGGGTGGTCTGATGGCCGCCATGCTCATTTTCTTAAGTTCGCTATTGTCGGATTTCATGATAAAAATAAAAATAAAATATATGACAATCCTTTTATACAGTGTATGGCGTGACGCCATGTTATAATTATACAGTGTATGGCGTGACGCCATGTTATAATTATATATAACAACATTTTATCTCGATCAAAGATGGCCGCCAAAATGGCGACCGGAAGTGGGAAAATTGATGGTTTTCCATACATGTCGCCTACATTATTTCCGATTGTATCGAACTGGTGACGATTAGGGAATATACTTCTCTTCAATCTTGATAACAAACCACTTAGGCATCATATTAGTTTATTTCTTGGATCATAACCTTGATTGTCTTCTCCAAATGCGATGATTTAAAGGAAGTGGTAAGAATTTTCGCCAAAATATACCTTTTTATTTTCTAACTATTTCCTCATAGAAATTTAGAATTAATCTGTAGTGGAAATGACTACGATCATTACATAACGTATTTACATCTAATTTGATCCAGAAACTGTCAACTTAATCTAAGATGGCTTCCAAGATGGCGGCCAAAATACGATAATACGCAAATTTTACCCTCTTTCACCCAATTACGTTTTTGTCATGTAGAAGGTGAATGTATTAGACTAATTTTCATCTTCCAAATAAATAATCACCATGTTATGACACATTCCTATTAGTTTTCTTACCAAAATGACTCAAAATGCGAGTTCATATGACAATTATTGTCCAAATAAGCATCGTGAAAATTCGCCAAACAAAAGTATACGTCAAATAACATGTCCATCACAGGAGAACGATATCTCGGTGTTAGATGTATTAATGAATGGACTCAGATTTAGATAATCCGGAGTTATTAATATCTCATTATAATTGAGATGGCCGCCAATGTGGCGGAAATGTCGAAATTTAACATTAAAATACATACATTTCCGCAATATATCCCAGCATGTAAGAATGAAATATATGCATATCATTATCCTACATGGACTTTCGATAAGAACATACCATTCACTATATAAAACCGAAATATATGTTCAAAAACGTTAAGTGTATATGGACTTGTGCCAAACACGATTATGATATTATATAAATATTTTCATAGAGACCAACATGGTATGTGGAGAGAATTGTGAAGTTGTCAAATTCAGGCGCTGTCAGCTATCAACGCTCAAATGGTGCATGTGATCGCCATGCGTTCTTGCATATCGATAAAGATTGACTATATCTACTTGTATACTTAAAGGTCAAGCGACGGACCCAATCATATTACTGTATATAGCTAACAGTGGCTGGCTTTTGAAGCCTGAAATCTATTATATATTTTGGAAGTTCTGCTTGTGTGTGTGTGTGTGTGTCTGTGTGATCGCGATGAACTCGAAAACGGCCGACCCGATTTCGATGAAACTTGGTATGTGGGGGTATTTTCGGCCGGGGACTGGCATAGGTATATTAATTTTCAGATCCGAGGTCAAATTTTCACGTGCCGAGGTCAAATATGTTTTTACGCTGTGTTACGGGACTTTCATTTGAGTTCGGTGCTTACAAATCGATTCGAAACAGCGCGAATAATAAAATGCCAGTCATAATAATGACACTGTGAGAATCTTTCGTGTTTCCTCTTTCCAACGATATATAATGCGTATGTATCCGTTTTAGTTGTCTGCCTCAATTATCAAGAAGAAGTGGTACTATCTTCCATCAGGATAAAAATAATGCGTAACTTCTATGACGTCGTTAGAGGTCATAACGTTAGATCACGTTAACGCTTAACCGGCCGATGCATTTGACTGTTTCAGACGTCTTGGCGATATCTCGGGCACAGATGGTAATTTATCTTTACGTTGAAACTTGATAATTAATGAGCGGGTGTATATGAGGCGCGTTTATATACTTCAGTGGAAATCAAATCGGGTTAAACTGGCGGATTTTTACGGACGAAATTTGATGCATAGGGTATCTCGGTATCCGCTGGGCCGATTTCCCGGTATCCGCTGGGCCGATTTCCACCATTTTTGGGGTGTTGGTGTTTGACCCCACCTGACCTTGACCTTCAAAATGGTCAATTCAAGGTCAAAGCCCGGACGAAGTCGGGTCACCTTCTAGTTGAAAATATAAACCAGGAGATCGCCCGGGACCTCGTCCATAAATTATAACCATACTTTATTCTTTTCCATTTCACCGTGGCACATGTATACCGGCGGTATAGGCTTGGTAGATGAACGAGGTTGGATAGTCTGTCGGAGTTACATGGACGTTTTCTGACATAATATTAATAAGTCTTCGTAAAATTAATCCTTGTATGGGTGATTGGAATGGAAAATCGGCACAAAATGATCAGACACTCCCTTCTACCATTCTAACAAACACATATGCGTAGGAAGAAATGTTGACGATTGCCTCATGCTCAAACTGCTTCTTATCACCAGTTCATACTAAGTACCAGTACATTTCCACATGTGCAATAATATGACAACCAAGATGGGATCCTGACAAATTTGAACTAGAACTCAAGCAATATATTTACTTGTATTACAGCGATATTAGCATATTTATGTATCACTACATTTATGTATATAATTAGTTTGTCTCATATACACGTAGAACTAATGTGTATCTGGACCATAACACTCTCGTTAGGTGGTGTGAATATAAATGATTCCCGGAAATGACTCACATAAGCCTGCACAGTGGATGTCGAATCCGATCCACGATTTAAAGGAATACTTATTGTTGTTGTATTATTCAAGGAATACATATTGTATAAACTAAGGTCTATCTCATCAACTGGATTGCGTACCACGTGGAAATGTTTGGAGCTCTTCGTAGCTTCACCATAACCGTGTTCTGCTGAAGTTAATCTATATATGCCACTTAGTTGGGGTAGATTATCATGTTGCACGAATGCAGCATGATATATACAATTTATGGGATATAGCCAGACTGGTGTGATAACTCCTAGTCGAATAGAATTAGAACAGTTTGAGGCATTAGGATATATATGGATCGGCCTATATAATATGATCTGAAAGATGCCATTATTATAGTGAACCATGGCCGCCTCCGTAGTTACACGTGCTAATTCAATTTCCTTCATTTCCGCATTTCCTTTGGTTCATGATAACGTTCTAACCAGAATCAACATGGCACGACACGAGCTGTTATTAACTCCAACTATTACTTCACATTATGTTGTAAAAAGTTAGTGGACTGCGCTCCCCCATAATTTCACATTCAGTATTCAGAGCCTGGATTCCAGAGTATATTGGACAATGAACATAATAAATCAAACTTATGACATGACACCAGAAGACATCACTATCAATGGATTCTTCACCATGTGGGAAACGGGTTCATAAAAACGCGGGATTTAGTATTAAAATAAGTATCGCCTGTCTATTTATGGCTCGTTTACTATTCACATTATTTCGTGATCTAAGCTGCAGGGTTGGATATGCAGAGCAGTTGCGCAGTCCCTGTTGATTTCTATAAACTTCAAAATAATCACTGATCACGTGCAACCGGCTGCACAATCATAACCATTGCCAAGAACCACTTTCATATACAAAAGCAATGCATTACCTCACTAAACTATTGACATGCAAAAATCATAGAAATCAATATGGGCTATTAGTTTGCTTTATACTATCAATGGTCCATACTAGCCTACTGTGTTCATACCAAGACACCTTTCGTATATTGGGCGAATCACTTTGTGCGGCCACCACCAATTAACCGAACAAGAGGAAAACCAAGAACCAGACACACCACTTCGCCTGTTTTCGAGGATCTAGCCTGGTGTATGATAATGTTCATATGAACTGAATGAACATGCCCTGGGAGGCCGATAACTTATATATAGAAATTTCTCAAAATTCCACATATGCTATGAAATTGGTTGTGCCACTTTGTTGAATACCATCATCCATATCTCAGAGCCTGTTATTCACAATTTATCACTTTAAGCTTGATATGGGACGCTACCCCTTATACGGATATATTACCCACATATGGGGGTATATTATATTATGATCTACCATGGTTATCAATACGATTGAAACCTACTAAGTTCAGCTAAACGAGGTTCAAATGGTGTTAACATGCAAATTTAATTAAAGGTTACAGTGGAACTAACAGTGAGACAAGCAGGCAAAGTGACAGCCTTATAATTCATTTTACTATTGTTTGTGTTGATAAACAAGGTGTTGTTTCTTGCTTGCCAAGATTCATGGTATAGCTGAGACGTACAATCCCACTTCATAGCTATCACAATAAACAATTGTGTATTGCTACCTTATATGATACAATATATGCATTTTCTGATATGTCATAACCAGAATTAAAACCAATACATGTACTTATCTGCATCATCTGTTGTCATTTGATATGGTAACCACCAATATTTCTCAATTAGTACTCTGTCTTACAGAAGGCTAGACTTTGGGATGGTAATACTTGTCACTCAAGCTAAGATGGCGGTCTATGATACTTTATAATTGTAGTTGGTTCAACACCCTCCACACTTATATATTTGTATAAGAAATTAAAGCTATGCTAATTTACTTAAAATTAGCCGATAACCTAATTCCCCATGATGAAATGACAGGGCAATATTTGATGTTCTAACGAAAACTGACTTTTGTATTTTGAATGTCATTTTGGTAGCCATCTTGGATAAACCTGAAGAGTTCTGTTGAAGTGTGACAATAATTCCGTATGTGGCACGAATATTTCTTTCCCATCACTGAATTCCGCTCATTTCTTTAAATCTATTGCTACAATATCGGAATTGATATTTGACAAGATGCTATAATTCGGTTGTCTAAAGTGGATTTTTGACAGATCGAACATATTTTGTACAATACAATGGCAGCACTACTTTGCTCAAGCAATAATTAAACACAGAATTGTCACAATTCGCAGTGGCTACCAAACGGAAGGTCATTTACATGATATTCTTGAAAATCGCAAAATATTGTGATTTTCTGGTGCCATTTTGGCAGCCATCATTGACTGGAATAATATTTTCCAGTGAATTTGGGTACTGTACTTTGAGAACAACTATTGATGAATTGCCCTAATTGAAAAAAATGTATAACAATCAAGAAATATACGCAGAATTCAACAGTTCTTAGGACAACCCTATATCTGAACTGAACTGATAATGACGTCATCTTTGTGACGTCATAATTCTCTCCAGTCGCGGACCTATGAAGTCTAACAAACTTTTTCCGACAAAGTAAGTGATATACTATCATAATATCATAGTCTCTACATTTGTTCAAAAAATTCCCACGAAAGTACATAAGCGACTCTACTACTAGTAATTAATTTAACTAAATAAGTAATTATATACCAAAAATGGTTGCAATCTAGTCTGTAAAAATGGAAACACTGTGATATATTGACCCATAGCGTGTCATGATATAGATGCCGTTGACCTCAGACGACTTAAATGGCCAAATATGAGCAATAAAGAGCGTTCCTTGTCAGCTTAGAAGATATGTAGGAAAATTAGTACATATGGTCACCTGACTAGGGGATTGACATGGAATAGGCGCATTTGACATCATATGACTTAAAGGGGGACTAATAAATGATATAATCAACAAAGAGCGTTTATTATCAGCCCAGATGATATGTGGGGATACTGATGTCCAAAATTAAAATGACGCGGGGACTGTCACGGAATAGGTGCTGTTGACCTCAAATGACTTAAAGAGGCACTAATAATTAGCAATCAACTTAAAAGATAGAAAATTATCTGGAGAGTCATGCAATAGGTGCTATTTACCACATATAACTAATAATTATTTAAAATGACTTGAACTCCCCACCAAGTAACGCGGGGTACCACAGCTAGTCTATAATATAGCTCAATGATTCTATGCTAAATAGTTCATGGGTGACCTGATGCATGCATCTTATTTTTCTTGTCGTAATATGATATGACTAGCCGAAACAGGCTCTTTTTGGGAACCTTTATTCAGCGTCGGAGGGTCCTGCGTCGCTTCGGGCACATGACAAACATATCCTATTCTTTTATATATATTGATCATATTATTATGCTACTTCAATATATCCTGAGTATCCTCGGGCAAATAGGTTCATATTGGACCTTAATATTGACATTGGTTCATATTTGACTTATTTGGTTCTGATATAAGCTCACAGTAGACTTATGCCCGTTATTCATTTAGATGGCGCGGGCGCAGTGAAAACACACATATAAAGAGCGTACACCTGGTGCTGAAATAGGCCCATAGTGAGCATATTTGTTAAAAATAACGTCGTTATAACCTCCGCCAGGGTACCCCGAGTCACCACACCAAATTTGGTTGAAATCGGTTATGGGGTATGTGAGAAAAATCCGAACAGGCAGACGGACAGATAGACCGATAACGCTCACCTTTCTCGAACACAGCGGCACCAGTCTCCCGTGTGTAAAGCTCACGTTCGCTCACGTGACAATTTGGCGCGTTGAACGAGAACCTCCGACATCCGGTTTTGTTGAGGCAGTACGCAGCACAGTCCTCTCGTGATGACGCTGCAACCACCGCATGGCCCGGGCACTGAAAAACCCCATCAACACTCGATGTTACCTGCTCTTGTTTTCTAAAAAACTCTGCATTCGCTCGCAATGCGAATATGATCATCAAACAAAGTGAAGCTATGGTGATTGAAGGCTTGAAGAAACAATCGGCGCGCATCATCATAACATCCACCGGTAATAGATCGTGAAGTGAAAACTGACCAAATGAGAAACTTCAACAGTACAGTGTGTTCCCAGGAAATACTATCAGGTTCGTACAATGCTGTTACCAATACCAGACCGATACAATGTTAATCCCCCAGCTAAAACAGGAAGTCACATGCAATGATTTCCCAACGGATAACTGCAAACTACTGTTATGCGCACAAATAAGTCTCGGAATCTGGTGTGAGTTTACGCGGAATATTCTATGGAGAGCTAACGGCCAATAGAAAAGAAGCAAAACAAATCTATAAACGGCGACGCTCAAAAACGTTCTTAAACGATATATATCTATGTTTCGTCCTGTTAATTACCCGTACTACTTGTTTTATAGGTTAACCAATACAGGTAAGTGGGTGCCTGACAAGGTAACACATCTCTCCGGGTCAACGAAAATCACACCTAGCCCTCCGGAATGACAATAAAAAGTCAGAATGGAGCACTTGCTGACGGACCTTACGGTCTTTCCGTTTGTCAACATAAGTATAGTGAAAGAATTAATGGCGTTCAACCTATCCGTCATATAATTTCCCCACACAATGAAGGTGGTGCACAAATGTATGGATGTCAAAAGAAAGGCGAGGTTGTCTGCTGAAGGCATATTAAAGAAGATTCGAGGCTAAATGTGATGATGACCAAGGTCCCAATTTATCGCAGACAAATTGCTCCTCGTACTGATGACATGAATTTTGAGGTGGAAGCTGGACCCTGGAGCGGTTTATTAGAATTTTGAAAATAGTTTTAGAACGTACCCCACAAAAACAAGATTCATTTAATGCCAAAGGTAGAATTTCTAGGTTTTTGAAAATTACTCCCAATGAGTTAAAAAGATGCCAAAATGTTTTGATAAGACCTTCATCAGTTGCAGATTGCTGACTATATGCCATGCTAAGCGCATGTCATATCATGTTTCGACTAGTTAATTACCCGTACTACTTGAGCAATTGATTTTAGTGAAACATTGAGTTTTGTTGAAACCCTGAGAGTTATCATTTGACGACAATTACACAAGGAAATGATATCGTGGAATGGACTTGCGTTCCAAAGCTGAGACACCCGCACACCTCCAGCCTGAATATTCAGCGACAAACAACTAAAGTAATTATCCAAAATGTACCAATACACAATGCTACCGTTACCCCGGAGCAATGCTAACGAACGCAGGGAGCGGAGATGGGAACCTGCTAACGGGAACAAGGATGAATACAAGTCGACGACATGTCTCTGACTGGAATTTCCACATTATTAGCATTATTTCTCATACAAACTTATATATATTATTTTTAAATTTAATAACTTTATTTACATATTAAGTTGAAGATACAAAAACATACATTCATGCATATACTTTATGTTTTTGTATATTCAAGTTAATATGTAAATAAATTTATTAAAAAAAAAAACAAAACCAGACAACTTTATTGGCATTTTGAACTTACAACCTAGAAGTCGACTTTTAGTGACTATTTTGAACCGGATTTTTGTTGTTGATATCGATGTATCCGTGAGTAGAATGTTGTTTTGAACGTACATTATTACAGATTGGTAACTAGTTTATTGCATTGGAGTATACCACGTTCTGTTTTTGTCTGGATCGAGTGACATTGCGAGAACCTTTTTTGGAGGATAGTCAACCAGACAAATCATATGCTTCGTGCATCTTTTCGTAATTGTGTGCGCCATTTTTGGGATTTGATTATCTGATGATAATAGTGTCAAGTGTTACAATTCACAAATGCTCTCATGTACATTTACAGTTTTGATTGATCTTTCCTAACAATGGATAAAACTAAGTTAACAGGCGTAACTTATAACTGTTATGTGTGGGATATACGTTGGAAAAATGGTTTGGTTAGAGTGGCTGATGTGCAGCTGGGCAATCCTATTTGGATATTTCCTGCATGTATACAAGTATACTGCTCTTGGCACGTCCTTTTAGACCCTTTCCACCATTGACTATTCTCTCTTCTGGACCTCTGGATTATAAGTAATCTAATGTGATATATTGTCTTTAGTTTCTAAAATCGACAGACGAGACTACCACTCACCCGGTTATGTTGACTACTTCTAAGGAATTAAAAACATTAACGACGAGAAATAGTAATAATTTTCCTGTTTCGTCCACTTGGGTATAGTGTACTTACTCCAGAAACCGCACTATATAATTATAAAGTTAGATTCCTTCTGTTATCAAGCTCGTATATGATAATATATTCACATAATATATATTCCTTTATTTCCTCCATTGCTGGAGAGCCAGTAAATATTTAAATACAATACAAATCACAATAAATTTACATATATGACTGCATATATATAATATAAAATATACAAAGATAAATATAACCAAAAACAGAAATTAAGTACGTCACATGGTATGGTATATATTTGGGGTCAGAGACCCCGCCTACAAAGACCTTCTGCGAGAAGTTCACTTGCATGTGAACGTGTATAATAAAAGTTGCAGAGTAAATTCGTACATAAAGACCTGTTGTGGCCATGACAATTAATGCATTGTATGTGTGCATTGAGCGCCTGTTGTGCATGCGGTATATAGTGTGTCATCCCATCGCAGGTTTATGCCCAAATCAGTAAATATTTCCACTGATTTTGAATTAGTATCTAACTCTTCATTTCTTTTTGTTTGGAGGATAATAAAGATATATTGCTTCACAAGATTACAAGTTTGTCCTTCGCTATGCGGATGGTGTTGAGGACTCTGAAATTGTTCCACATATCAGTCTCGCTTTAACAATGACGCACCTGAAACGACACAAACAAAAACCTCTTCGCAATGGTGTGAGGAAGGCTAGGTATTAACACATTCCAACTCACATGGGCCATTAATTGTTGGTAATAGTAAATTAATAACAATCGGTATACATGTATGCGTTATAAACATTAGCAATTCATGGGAATGCCATCAAGTGTGGATCCAAATCAAAACGCGGGATGGCCTGTTCAACCAATGTCTCAAGCAACTTCTGTTGTTTCTATGCAGCAAGGTCGTCCAGGGTTTATTGCAGTTCCACTGCATGTTCACTCAATCTCGGCCATATCTGTCCAAGTCCCGTATCATGCAAAATCATTATCAGTTACTAATCTTGACACACAAGTAACAGCTGTTTTTCCAACCTTACTGTATCAATGTTATTATATCTCAGCCATATCGGCCCATAATTACACACGCGAAGCCGGTGGCGTGGTGTTTTTTTGTTGGCTCGGCACCAGCCACAGCTGTTGTTACTTCGACAATGGTAGTCCCGGCAAATGTTGCCACCACGTGCCGCTACACCGCCACCATGACCACCCACATATATTGGTACGTCAACCAAGGGTTTCAAGGCTATGATGCGGTCCAAGCTGGTGTCTGTCATTATCAACAGTCCCATTCTTTTCAAAGCATGTTAAACCCGGATGTTAATCTAATAAATGTAGCAATGGAAGTCCCATGAGTTTATACACAATTATCAGCCAAGTATCCATCTCCCAATCTGTTCAAGGGATGCCAAACCCACATGGAAATAGGATGCTCAAATGCCAAAATACTTTTCGTACGATGGTAGTGACTCGTGGCCGTCATTTTAACTATTAACTGTCAACTTAACTGTTGCCTCTAACCGAAGCACACCCTCTGTTGGTGTTTAACAGGGAAAGCAAGTGAGTACTTCACATTGATCATTGAGCGACACCCAGATATATCAGTGAATGAATTGCTAGCCGGGATGGAGAATCGGTTTGGATTTCACGGTTTTCCCGAGCTACTCAGGTTTCAACAGGCAAAAGAAGCCGCCGATCAGTCTCTGGAGGAGTGAGCTGAGGCTGTACTCTCATTTGCTACCCGACCATTTCGGAAATATCCAACTGAATTCAGTTTATGGTAAGCAGTCTTGCGCTGTTGCAATGGTTATTACGATAATATGGCATCAGAACTAATTATCATGGAAATGACCCAAAGCATGGAACTAGCCATCAACATAATCCGATGTCAATTGCACAATCAGGCTGCAATAAATGGCGCTGTCGATTGCGTCGGGCATGACAGTGAAACGCCACCCGTTAGAGCGGTGAGATCGACAGGTCGGGTTAAAAAAAGCATCCAATTTCTAGAAGTAGACCTGATTAATCTGACTTGGGTACATTCAATTTGCCTGAAGTTCAGAAACTAACCAGGTTCTGATGTATCAGTCGGGACAGCATCCTAATGGGAAGTTGCTACAGTAGTACCCTTAATAATCGACTCCTTAACCACAGCAGAATTATGGGTAATTTTTCAGGATTTAGTCGGAAAAATGGCTTGTTGCCATTCATTGGAAAGCTCTCAGTGAAAGCTTTCCGATGAATGACAACAAGCCATATTTCCGACTAAATCCTTAAAAATTACCCATAATTCTGCTGTGGTTAAGGAGTCGATTATTTAGGGCATTACTGTATTCAAATACCGACGCGTTTTACCGACATAATTTCTCCACCGTTGTATTCCAATATCTGAACGTTGTATAGTCAGATTTCGCCGTGTTGTAGTCAGATGTCAACGTGTTATATCATGTCGAAGTGTTATAGTCAGATGTCGAAGTGTTGTAGTCAGATATCGATGTGTTGTAGTCAGATTTCGACGTGTTGTACAGGTAGTCATATGTCGATGTGTTGTAGTCAGATGTCGAAGTGTTGTAGTCAGATATCGATGTGTTGTAGTCAGATTTCGACGTGTTGTACAGGTAGTCATATGTCGATGTGTTGTAGTCAGATGTCGATGTGTTGTAGTCAGATGTCGCCGTGTTATAGTCAGATGTCGACGTGTTATAGTCAGATGTCGAAGTGTTATAGACAGATGCCGAAGTGCTGTAGTCAGATGTCGAAGTGCTGTAGTCAGATGTCGAAGTGTTATAGTCAGATGCCGAAGTGCTGTAGTCAGATGTCGAAGTGTTATAGACAGATGCCGAAGTGCTGTAGTCAGATGTCGAAGTGTTATAGTCAGATGTCGAAGTGCTGTAGTCAGATTTCGATGTGTTGTAGTCAGATATCGACGTGTTGTAGTCAGATGTCGACGTGTGCACCACCTAGTACAAACGCTATCGCATGCCAAATGGGGTGGGATGCTGAAAAATCGCAAGCCAATTTGCGCGCGATTTAGTTTGCCGTGTCCCGCGTGACTCAGCATCGCATGCGAATATGTTTCGATTGTAAAATTCAAAGAAATGTAACTCTAACATACCCGTTATTTAGTAAAAAATCATACCAAAAGAATGACACCACAAAGAGACACGTTTCAAAAACACTATAGGAAAAATCACTTTTAGGGTGGGTGGGCTTGGGGGAGGCGGACGGCACAAAATTCAAACTGTTGTGGGAGGCGGACGGCACAAAATTCAAACTGTTGGGGGAGGCGGACGGCACAAAATTCAAACTGTTATTGAAGCGCCGCAGGCGCGTTAAGCAACGTCACCCCTTTTTCAAATTGATATCGAGGCAGTCAGGTCGCGCCAGCGACCGCTGCCGCGGGGGCCTGATGGCTCATAAAAACAACTCTATATATAAGCGCCCGCGGCTACCACTTTAAACCAAATTCAAACTGTTGGGGGAGGCGGACGGCACAAAATTCAAACTGTTATTGAAGCGCCGCAGGCGCGTTAAGCAACGTCACCCCTTTTTCAAATTGATATCGAGGCAGTCAGGTCGCGCCAGCGACCGCTGCCGCGGGGGCCTGATGGCTCATAAAAACAACTCTATATATAAGCGCCCGCGGCTACCACTTTATAGCATCAAGGGTAGACTGAGCAAATCGAGACGGGATGCTGGTCCCGCCAAACTCTCCAGACGGCATCGACATATCAAAACGCATGCGATTCTCGCCTATCGTATCCGTATTTGGACGAGATTGTAAGACCATAGCCTGTGTGCACATAATCAATTGGGATTGCTGGTATATTCCCGAGGTGTAACCTGTACTCTCCCAGGTGCGCAAAACCTTGTTAAACTTATATCTGAACATTTCATTTGGGACAACTACTCATCAAAGATGCTTTAGTATAGAAAGGGCTGAACTTATTATCTAAACATTTTCTACGGTCGGTATAACTACTCACCAATGATTCTTTAGTATAGAAAGGGTTGAACTTATTATCTGAATATTTATACGGGATAACTACTCATCAATGATGCTTTAGCATAGCAAGGGTTAAACGTATTATCTGAACATTCCCTACGGTATATCTACTCATCAATGATGCTTTAATATAGAAATCGTTAAACGTATTATCTGAACATTCCCTACGGTATATCTACTCATCAATGATGCTTTAATATAGAAATCGTTAAACGTATTGTCTGAACATTCCCTACGGTATATCTACTCATCAATGATGCTTTAGTATAGAAAGGGTTGAACTTATTATGTGAACATTTCCTATGGGATAACTATTAAACAGTGATGCTTTAGTATAGAAAGGGTTGAACTTATTATGTGAACATTTCATATGAGATAATTACTCATCATTGATGCTTTAGTATAGAAAGGGTTGAACTTATTATGTGAACATTTCATATGAGAAACTTACTCACCATTGATGCTTTAGTATAGAAAGGGTTGAGCGTATTATGTGAACATTTGCTACGATATATAGTCTTTAATGATGCTTTAGTATAAAAGGGTTGAACTTATTATGCGAACATTTTCTACGGTATAACTGCTCATCAATGATGCTTTAATATAGAAAGGGTTGAACATATTATCTGAACATTTTCTACGGTATAACTGCTCATCAATGATGCTTTAGTACAGAAAGGGTTAAGCAAATTCTCAACAACATTGTAAGAAATCAAAACTGTGTTCCAAGAAATATATAAGATTTGAATGAACTGAAGATAACGAAGTTGTGAGGGTATATGAACTGCTTTTTGTATGTAGTGGAGTCAAACTTCATTTCTGGACGATATTAATAGAAATATTTATGTGAACTGCCCATCGCCATATATCTAAATATAGTGTAAGTGACAAACAAACATCAATTCACCAGACGCTGTGTATTGAGTATACTAATGGTTTCCATTGGTGCACTTTATATGTGCATGTGTAGAATGAAGATGTATGCAATATATTCACGAGTATATTAACGGGTTTGATGACACGGCGCGAGTGCTAGCGCGGAAAGATAGAACGAGAGGCGGTGTCTGCTGCAATGGCACAAGTTCCGTATGGACAAACCTATTAACACGAGTGTCGTCTGTGTTTATTACACGGACCTCGTCCTAGAATTCGCGTATTAACAGAACATATTTATACAAGGTTTATTCATCCATATACAAGGATTGTTTTATCATGCCTGATGATGCTTTTATTTTATAATTTCATGGTTAAGCGAACATCATTTACGTCAATTTGATGCGAAGGAACTTGTATTGAGATGTACTTCACATAAATCAGTTGGTCTTCGGTGTTGTCTGTCCCCTTTGTAGTTGGAGACACTAACCAAGTTCAACACGTCATGTCTGGGTCCCAGACTCTGGGATCATCAGTCTCAATACTGGTTTATCTTGAATCTCTCTCCTGAATCCCTTGAATACGGGTATATGTTCCATCGTCGTACATAATACAATTCAAACAAAGATTGAATGACGAAAACTGCTGTATATTTTAATAAGAAGAAAATGTTCATTACAAAACATCAGTAACAATTTGCTTGATTCCTCAAGTTTTTCAGTGTTGTATAGCTCACAAACAACTAAATCAGTAGAGTTGTAATAAAATTAAGCTGCTATACACTAGTCTATTAGTAATGTCAAACCTCCATATCTTTCTGAGTACAGCTTTAATAATTCTGCTTGCATACTTGTTACCATTGTGTGAGTTATAACTTGTGACTCCTTGGAATTTGAATACATGTATTTAAACTCTTATTCGTTCCTCAAGTTAGCATACTCCGATTAATATCATATATAATGTACTGCATGCACAGTGTACTCAATACATTAAACATGGATCAATGCCATGTAATTCTTGTTACTAGTGTCGGTATCTTTATTTAGACGGTCCATACTCTTAAAAAGAACATATAGAAACCCAAATTATTAAGCCATTACGACAATTTTGGAATTTTGCATTACTCAAAACCAAATCGTATATATAGTTGGAAATTTTATAAGACCAAATATAGTTGGACATTTTATGCCCCCCCCCCCCAGTTGGAACCCTCTAGCAACGTTCCTGGCCGCTATGCACAAAAATGTATGCTATGGAAGTTACTGGATGTTGTCATTATTTGATCTTCATAATTTTGTGAATTATTTACTGTGGAACTTTCGGGGGAGCGGTGAAATTTGAATGGGAGAAAAAACACCACACCACCGACTTCATGGGATGAAATTAGCAGGTTGGTGACTGACCCAAGCCTGCTCATACCAAAAACCAGCTAAGATATTTGGATAGCGAGATACTAAAGCTATAGCATCTCGATATCCCAACATCTTAGTTGGCTTAGTACGAACATACTTGAACTAGTTGGTGACTATCCATGTCAGGTTTCCGATTTTGTTGAAAATATGTGGGGTATCAATGACACAGACGATATTATTGTCTCCTATGTAAAATATTGAGTTTTTTGTAAAATATTGCTTTGAATATGAGTTGATTCTCATCAGCTCGGCCATTTCCACTGAAAATAACCTCTTCAATAATAGACGTGTTCGCACAAAGCTATATTGCTCGGTGAGGCGATCAACTTGGGATTCGTCAAATCATAATCCATGTCCATTTCAAAATTTAATACAAATAGCCGAATAACATTACTGTTATGAATTTTACAAGTAAATGTTGTCGACCTATCGAAAACTATTCCATAAACGATGTATATATATATGTATCCCCTCTGTAGAATTGTAAGCCTTCTTAGGCACCATTGTTCTTCTAGGGCCATACCACGCCGTATCCCGGTGTTCTTGTTCGATATATGTTAACTAAACAGGAAACACTTATTTCGTATTACCCCGCAAAAATTGTCGTCGCTATATAGAGAAGACAGTTTTTACACGGGTCATAACAATCTCGTATGCCCCTTGTAAAACTGATATTACCCCGCAAAAATTGTCGTCGCTATAATTATAGAGAAGACAGATTTTACACGGGTCATAACAATATCGTATTCCCCGTGTAAAACTGATATTACCCCGCAAAAATTGTCGTCGCTATATAGAGAAGACAGATTTTACACGGGTCATAACAATCTCGTATGCCCCGTGTAAAACTGATATTACCCCGCAAAAATTGTCTTCGCTATATAGAGGAGACATATTTTACAAGGGTCATAACAATCTCGTATGCCCCTTGTAAAACTGATATTACCCGGCAAAAATTGTCGTCGCTATATAAAGAAGACAGATTTTACAAAGGTCATAACAATCTCGTATGCCCCGTGTAAAACTGATATTACCCCGCAAAAATTGTCGTCGCTATATAGAGAAGACAGATTTTACAAGGGTCATAACAATCTCGTATGCCCCTTGTAAAACTGATATTACCCCGCAAAAATTGTCGTCGCTATATAGAGAAGACAGATTTTACACGGGTCATAACAATCTCGTATTCCCCGTGTAAAACTGATATTACCCCTCAAAAATTGTCGTCGCTATATAGAGAAGACAGATTTTACACGGGTCATAACAATCTCGTATGCCCCGTGTAAAACTGATATTACCCCGCAAAAATTGTCGTCGCTATATAGAGAAGACAGATTTTTACAAGAGTCATAACAATCTCGTATGCCCCGTGTAAAACTGATATTACCCCGCAAAAATTGTCGTCGCTATATAGAGAAGACAGATTTTACAAGGGTCATAATAATCTCGTATGCCCCGTGTAAAACTGATATTACACCGCAAAAATTGTCGTCGCAAAATAAAAAAGACAGATTTTACAAGTGTCATAACAATCTCGTATGCCCCGTATAAAACTGATATTACCCCCGCAAAAATTGTCGTCGCTATATAGAGAAGACAGATTTTACAAGGGTCATAAAATTTCGTATGCCCCTAGCAGAATTTATATGACCTGGCAAAAGTTTGAAAGTCGGTTGAACATCTTGCAAACCACGTTGATTCCTGGTGTGATGTTATCTTGCTACTCTTGCTTGATTTATTTAGGTTGTCTGACTCATTTACCATTACTATTTTTGAAGTGTATTGCTCTCTTTTATATTTTCTAACATATAGATTCCAAAAGTAAGCGAGGCCAGCAAGTATTTATGGACAAATTGTGGAAACAGCTTTATAAATATATTCATCGTATGAGCAGTCTAATCAAATAGAGTTACTGTTCGTGGCTCGTTTCCGCGCTTTATGTCTGTGGGAATATCTTGTTAATTTTGACCGGGGATAAATACATTACACGGCTTGTTGATGGGGGATACGGTGTGGTATGCCCCGGTCGACGAGCATCTACCGGGGCATACCACACCGTATCCCCCCTCAACAAGCCGTGTAACTTATAATATATACGTTACAACCGGTGAACCGGCGTGTCAATTAATTAAGGTTGTGGGCACATGTTAAAACACGTGACTTAAATAGTCCGGCAAGCATGGCGTCTATTCATGGAGAGTTCAGATCATGTTATGAATCCCTACTCTGACTACGCCCATAGAGATCATACTCCACCAGTTCAAATCTGGGAAATTTTTGATGTTCTGACGGAAGTTTATAATATTAAAAATACAGTGTATGTAATCACAACCCACAGGTTGTTTTAGGGTTCGTAAGCGAAACACGTATAGTTGTGACGTCACTAAATTCCAATTCTCCTTCAGTCTGACTTTTCTGATTCAACATCCGGGCGGTTCGAACACATGGTGAGATAAGCTCGATCCAGCGTTTAGTTGACAAAGTGGTTTTCTACTTGGATCATCCTCCCCATAGCAACATGTTTATTTAACATCCCTGGGGCACAACAACCGCCCATATGCGTTGCTATTTGTGACGTAATTTCCGTAACGCCAGGCTCATCCAAGCTCTGCCAAGGAATATAATTGGGCATAATTATGTGGTTCAAAGGTTCCAAAGTGGCACCGTCAGATCAGAGATGGGGCTGAAGAGGGGTTAATTGTTTTACCCTGTGCCAATGCATTCTCTTATATATGCGAGTCGACCATAGGTCGCCTCGCATATATAAGAGAATGCATTGGCCTAACAATATTTTACAATTTTAATAATTTTTTCTTGTATTCTTTAACAATTTTATAATTTCACCCATACAGAGCCCCAGACAAACACGAGCAGACGACACTCTTCTATATGCTTCTATATATGTGTGGGGCTCCCTGCAGGGTAATGGATGTTTTTTATTTTATGTCCTAAAAATTGTAAGAAACATTTATTTAAACAAAAATGATAACAAATTGTTAGGCCAATGCATTCTCTTATATATGCGACTTAACTATATGCGAGGCGACCTATGGGCGAAGCATACCCATTGTTTTTATGTGTAACCAATCAGGTAAGTGGGTGTCAGACCAGGTAACACGAGTTCCAGGGTAAGCAACACCAAACCTAGCACACCAGAATGACAGAAAACAAGTCAAAGTGAAGCACTGGCAGGTAGACCATAAATGGCCTATTTGTTAGTCAACATAGGTTTTAGTAAGAAAGAGAATGCATTGGCACAGGGTAAAAATCAAAGATCAGGCATGGGGCACCACACTTGACAAAGACGTGTGTATTATACATTCCCTCCATGAAACATACATTTATCGGCTTATAAATGCACGTGTTGCAGGGTGGCCATACGTATTGAAGTAATCATAGTATATGTATTAGTTAATACCTGTTCCTTAATAATGCAGATTACGATCCCAGCTCGAGATTGCATGATTTTGGTGACTTAGTTCATCCGATTTTGATTTGTATCGCTTATAATGATGGAATATCTCGGGTTTTCAATTCGATGTTTATTACGATCGAAAAGTCACAAAAATTACGCAATATCGAGCTGGCACAAACCCTACTGTGAAATGGATTATTAAGGAACCAACATTAACAAATAAATATTCCCTGCGTTGTTTCTTCTATATTACATAGTTCCCGGTCAGAACATCAAAACGTTCACGAGTTTTGGACGGTTGGAGTTAGATTTACACGGATAGTAGAGATTCATGGCATGATATAGGGAGGGGTTATTCCCAGCAGAAATGACGGAATTATTGACGAGTCTGTGATGTGAGGGTGGTCTCACACGCCGGTCCTGAAGACTGATGAAACATAATTTCTTCCACACTTCTGGTTCCCGTCGCCTGGGCACGCCATGTTACATGATGATTCGACATGACGTCCGTTTCTGCCATAACTCATGCCACAAAAACACTGCCTCCCATACTGCATGCCTGCATAGTGGTATCCTGAAACATATCCAAAAGAAATGAGAATTTGTTTCCCCACGTTGAACACTCACACTGACACATATACATGATTATATATATACCTGTTCTTATTAGCAGCGTACGAGTTTGTCCTCCTCGGTGAGATCCGATTTGTGATTAGACTGTATGCTGCTTCTATGACACTCTGTCGCTCCAGGTTACAAGCAACTAATTATATAGAGTTACGCTTCTCGAGTCAGCATAAAAAAAATCATTGAGGGAAAATCATTGAGGGAAATATCCCTAATCGGGAACAGAAAATCATAGCCTACGTAAATATGGCGATCGTGTATGTTTAGATGTCCAGGAAGAGTCTGGTGGTGTCCAGAAGTTACGGAAGGGGTCTGGGTATTTTTATGCTGCTGATTTTTGTGCAATAAATGGGGTAATTGTGGAAATGCAAGATAATCGTTTGAAAAAAATACAGAAAAGGGCGCGTTTGTTATCACATACTGGTGCAGCGGATGACGTTCTAAGGGAAAATTTACCACTTGAAGTTTAAATAGGCTTAACCCATGGCCGGCGGGACTTTTAGTTAAAACTGTCACCTATGGAAAATAATTAGGTGTTTGTAACCTCTACTGTGTTCGCCGTCATGTACAGAGTGGAACGACGTAGCCAAGCTCCATGTAGAGTTAAGTCCCCTGCCACACAGGACTTAATGTGAAGAAATCACCTATTTATTTATTTGAGACTTTGTAGGTACCACTTGGTAATAGACTATAGATGCTGGTTCTATGACACTGAAGCTCTACTGCGCTAGTCGTCATGGGGGTGTACAGGAATCACTGAACTAAATGGTTTCCCATAGGCGACAGTGTTAACGTTTCGGCCAAATTCACTGAATTGAAGCCTGCAGGCCATACCACTGATGTTTGCCCAGCTATATTGACACCAGTTGATCACGAAAATGGTAGAAAAATCATAGGTCATGTGTTTACTTTTAAAAATAAATCCCCAAGTGTACGACAGGGCTATCCCACAGCCAAATTTGATCTGGAAAAATCCAGAACTACAGCAGCTAGTTAAATAAATTTCCCGCTCACAAAAATCCATTCCCCCATTCATTCACAAGTTTAAATTATTTAAATATGATGTACAAATCAAATAAACGCGATGTCATCCTTTAATAACGTGTCGCATGTATCAGGTGAAGGTCATTCTTCAGTTACCTTCACCTTTAGCATTCCACGGTGTACTCGTTCCCCGACTCTAGAACACATTTAGCTCCCTGATTCCTACAGAGTGGAACGACGTAGCCAAGCTCCACGCAGAGTTAAGTCCCCTGCCACACAGGACTTAATGTGAAGAAATCACTCATTTATTTATTTGAGACTTTTGTAGGCTACAATTCACTTTGCATTATTCTTATAAACTGAACTGTCAATATTCATTTGAAAATTGTCTAGATCAAGCCAGAATGAATTGTAACTGACAAAACACTCCAATAGAAAATTGTAGATTTTATTAAAGGAATACTTAACTCAAATGTTGTTGTTGATTTCTATAGTCTCCGAGTCGTAGAATAAGGTAACCATATTTCCTTTAGCCTACTTGAAGTTTGTTGAGTACGAAGTAATGTTATGGATGGCAGATTAGCCGCAATGCGAACATACAGATTGTTGTTGTCGAGTAATTTTTGAACAGTTTTCAAGCAAATGTTTCAAATAAATGTTATATTATCTGTATACTGGTCCCACCTACTCATTTAAGTTATTGCATAGCCACCAGTCAGTGAGTGGCTTGAGTTTACGCCCGTATCAATATAATTGTTTACACGATCATGTGTGCCACGCGTTGCCCAGTCCACTGTCCATGCATTAATTAGATTACGTCTTGTACACGGAAATTCGTAATTTATTTTATATCTCCAGCCGTAAATTAAATTTATATCAAATTATTAACTTTGATTTTAATATAACCTATTAATCTGATCGTTTACAGAATACATCTTCGACTCAAACTACTTATTTTTCTATATTATATCGATATTAGATCGTTGTTATTACCGGGAATTTATTGAAAATGGCGTACAGAACTCCTTTAAGAAAATACACATGCCGGCAGCGGTCAGACATGGCGTAGCAAGGGGACTGAACTATGTTTGTCACCTTCGATTGTTCTATCTGTTCTTATTAGTAGCGTACGATTTTGTCCTCCTCGGTGAGATCCGGATAGTTATATCTGTTCTTATTAGTAGCGTACGATTTTGTCCTCCTCGGTGAGATCCGGATAGTTATATCTGTTCTTATTAGTAGCGTACGATTTTGTCCTCCTCTGTGAGATCCGGATAGTTATATATGTTCTTATTAGTAGCGTACGATTTTGTCCTCCTCGGTGATATCCGGAGGATGATAACAATTAATAATCCTCGCGTCACTTGATAAATATATAGAGGACATCTAGTGTTTCAGCGTGGATACCGAAAATTATCTCATTCGTGACCGCGACAAATGGCTATTAACAAATAAACATTGGTCTCGGTCACGAATGAGATAATTTTCGGTATCCACTCTAAAACACTAGATTTGATTTTTATTAAACGTTGGCTGTGCATATAACCATTAAAACCGGGTCACATTCAAATCTAATACTTCATAATATAATAAAACCAATGCTACTATATGTGGTTAATATTTTACAATTCGATGGAAGTTAGTCAAGAAACAGAGGATCTACAACTCGTCCCCAGTTTATAGCGGAATTTACAAAACGGGTCCAGTAAATTAGGTATGTGCCGAGCCTGGACGAGTTTCGTAAATTCCGCTATAAACTGGGGACGAGTTGTAGATTCTATTTATTACATGATCCAAAACCTCGACAAAACATACTTATGTCAACAAATGGTCGCGAAACTAACATCGACTTTCACGTAACTATGCGTTGTTTGTCCGCGTAAAGAAATAGTCCCAGATAATTAAAGACTCTATGGCGTTTTTAATGGCGTATATTTAATGACATAACTTTTCAAACTCTTCATTCATTATAGTTTGTTGGAAAAGTATTGGAAGCCATAGTATTTTGAATCGTTCAGAATGTAAACAGATGACAAACCGGAAGTCATAGGTCACCTGGCACTATTTCATGTTGGAGCGTGTAATAAATTCAGTTACGTCATAGATGTCCGTAACGTCAAATTTTGCTAGCGGCGGATAACCATTATTATCGGTTAGCGATTTTTTCTATAATATATTGTTGAGCGTATTATAAATTCAAATAAGCCAACTGTGAATCATAGAAGAGGAGAAATCCGGATTGGTTTATTTGCTGTTCACAGGTGTTGATCACATTGTCCAACTTGAACACATATTTGTGTCAATTAAGGGCGCATCCGGACTGTAAAATGGGCCCAAATGACTATAACCATCATATATTGGCTATAGTCAGTTTTTTCACGAGTTCGTGATGACACATATCACCAGTATTTCGAACTGCGTGTGGTGCTTTTATTTTCGAACTGCGTGTGGTGCTTTTATTACACAACGATTAATATAATCCAAGTTCAACCCATGATCGTGTCAATTAAGTTCGTATCTACACTGTAAAATGGGCCCAAATGACAATAACCATCATATTTTTGCCTATCTCCAAATTCACCAGTAATTCGAACTTCGTGTGTTCCTTTTATTACAAAATAATCCAATGTCTAATCTGAACACATAATTATGTCAATAAAGGGCGTATCGGTACTGTAAAATTCGGCACTGTAACAAGTTCGTGATGACCCATATCACCAGTATTCCGAACTGCGTAAGGTCCTTTTATTACACAATGATCGATGTAGTCCAACTTGAACACGCAATTGTGTCAATTAAGGGCATATCCGCAATGTAAAATGGGCCCAAATGACTATAACCATCATATTTTGGACTATCACGATGTTCACAAATTTGTGATGACCCAAATCACCAGTATTTAGAACTGCGTGTGGTCCTTTTTACACAACGATTAAAATAGTCCAACTTCAACCCATGATTGTGTCAATTAAGGGCGAATCCACACTGTAAAATCTGCCCAAATAACTATAACCATCATACTCCCCAGTATTTCGAACTGCGTGTGGACCTTTATTACACAACGATCGATGTAGTCCAACTCAAACCATGATTGTGTCAATTCAGGGCGTATCCGCAGTGTAAAATGGCCTCAACTTACTATAACCATCATATTTTGGCCTATCACGATATTCACAAGTTTGTGGTGACCCATGTCACCCGTATTTCGATCTGCGTGTGGTCCGTTTATTTCACAATGATCGACGTAGTCCAACTTAAAATGTTCCCAAATGTCTACAACCATCATATTTTGGCCTATCACGATGTTCACAAATTCGTGATTACCCGTATCACCAGTATTTCGAGCAGCTTGTGGTCATTTTATTACACAACGATCAATGTATTCAAATCATGATTGTGTCAATTAAGGGCGTATCCGCTCTGTAAAATGGGCCCAAATGACTATAACCATCATATTTTGGCCTATCACGAAGTTCACAAATTCGTTATGACCCATATCACCAGTATTTCGAACTGCGTGTGGTACTTCTACTACAGTGATCCACAATGTCCAACTTGAACACATAATTCTGCCAATTAAGGGCGAATCAGCGCTATAATATGGACCCAAATGACTATAACCATCATAGTTTGGCCTATCACGATATTCACAAGTTCGTGATGACCCATATCACTAGTATTTCGAACTGTGTGGTCCTTTTGTTGGGCAATGATCCACAATGTCATCAGGGATGTGGCTAGAGGGTCTCCGTTGGGGGGTGTCCACATTGGGAAATTCCAATTGCACCCCCCCCCTTGAATCAGAATCAGACACCAAACACAACTTTTGCATAATTCCATTTGCACCCCCTGGAATGAATCAGAATCACAGACCAAACACAAGTTTTGCATAATTCCATTTGCACCCCCTTGCACATCAGTCCTTAGGCCTAATATCCTATGTATTCATAAACTATGTTGTTCTATATGCCCGGTATAAGAAAATTCAGATACTTTAACCTGAGAATTGCATAAATCCTAACATCTAGTAGCCTACTCCAGACAAATGCACACGGCTACGGGTAAGAGACCAGGACATTGTGTCCGTCCATGTTTGTTCAGCCCGGTGTGAGAAAATTTTGAAATCCCTGGTGTTGGAAATTTCAAACCTCATACTCCCTCTTAGGTTGGAAAATTCTCCAACTGATGACCATTTCAGTCCACAAGTTTGACCGAATGTACTAAACTATTGTTTTGTTAAACTAATTAGCAGTTTTGTATTGGTCACGGGGGAGGGACAGTGACACACCGGGCCGACCATGGTTCGGCCCGGTGTTCGAAAATTTTGAAATCTGAACAAGAAAATCGCAAAATCCTAGCATCTAGACTACTGTCTAGCCTCAAGTCTTCTCAGAGTTGGAAATTTCAAACCTGACACCCCCCCCACTTAGGTTGGAAAATTTCCAAATGATGACAATTCCAATGACAATGTTGACCAAATGTATGACAATATTGTTTTCTTAAATTTAGTAGCAGTTTTGACTAGCCACAGGGGAGGACCAGGACACAAGCTTTCCAAGTGTTGGAACTTTCCAACCTGTCACCCCCTAAGGTTGGAAAATTTCCAACTGATGACCATTCCATCTAATGTTTTGGCAGGTATGAAATTTCCAACTGTTAAAATTTTGACCAAAGTTGGGGGGGGATGTGAGACACCCCCACACCCCCATCTAGCCACATCCCTGAATGTCATGAGAAATCGGGTCAACACGAACCGCGGGTTTATCGTGATAGCCCCCATCTATCATGTTAAGCCAAATATGGGCTCGTCATAGTCCGAATATGCTTCTGCAGCGAAAATCGGCCACAGGCGCCCCATATTCTGAGAAATGGGGGTCAACACGAACTTCGGGAATACCGTGATGGCCATTATCTGGAAAGTTCGGCATGTCCAGCCGGTATACGTCAGTGCGGTATAATAAAAGAACAACTCGCAGTTCTAAATACTGATGATATGAGTCATCACGAACTTGTGAATATCGTGAATGGCCAAAATATGATGGTTATAGAAATTTGGGCCATTTTACAGTTAGGACACCCACTTAATTGACACAATCGTGGTTTGAAGTTGGACTTCAACGATCGTTGTGTAACAAATGAATCACGCGCAGTTCGAAATACTGGTGATATGGGTCATCACGAATTTGGGAATATCGTGATAGGCCAAACTATGATGGTTATAGTCATTAGGGCGATTTTTTCAGTACGGATACGCCCTGAATTGCACGTATGTATTAAAGTTGGACATAGTGGATCACCTTGTAAAAAAAGGAACACACGCAGTTCGAAATACTGGTGATATGGTTCATCACGAACTTGTGAATATCGTGATAGGCCAAAATATGATTGTTATAGTCATTAGGGCGAATTTTACAGGCGTACATACGCCTTTAATTGACACAATTATGTGTTTAGATTGGACACTGAGGATGATTGTGTAATAAAAGGACCACACGCAGTTTAATACTGGCCCCAGCATATGACCCCGTAGGATTTTCTTGCTCTAGAGCAGACTCTATATAAGTTATGTACCGTGGGTCAAGGGCTTCCAAAAAAATTTGGTTCTCCCGTCTCCATGGCAACCGTTTTTAAAATGGCTGCAAAAATTTATTATCAGAATAGTCGATAAATAGTGATTCCAGTCACAAGATGTTGTCTCATTGAATTAAATAAACATGTGTATGCACTGTATTATATATGAACTGACTGGTCATCATCATACCTCTCATTTCCTGTTGTTTTTGGCGAATATAACTGTTGTCATGGCGACTGATATACCCCTGAATATGTAATATTCCACGTCTATATAATTCTCTGCATCAATTTCAGCATTATAAGTTGTGAAATGTTACCCAATGTGCGACATGAGTTAAAAAGCAGACATATTGTGGTTGAGAGTAGGTAATGCGATGCTGTGGTGACAACAATCGCAAACCCCTGACAATTGAATTCCACCTTGTCAACCAGACATTCAGTACTACGGAATCTGTTCCAACCATTCGTCGGGCAGCTAAGAATGGCAATATCGTCGCACCAGTGCCACAAGATCCTAAGTCAATTTTCCGATAAATTCGGGTTTGAAATTTTGGTTGCTCAGTTTTCATATTTGCATTGTTCTGACCTCTTTGTAACTATGCGAATATTATCCATGACATCGAAATACACCTAGATGCGACCTTTCACAGTCTAATATGCGCTCCATCGTTAGAAGACGACGTAAACGTGTTTGGAGATACGACTTTAACGGAACGTAGCGCGAGATCACATCCGGATTATAGCGCCGAACGAGATACGACCTTTAATAGTGCCGAATGTAAACGTTATAATTGGAAATCAACATGGTTTACATGTAGAATTGGTACAAACTGTGTTACTCGGTTAATTAAAACAAAACGTGAATGTGGCATGTAATGACGTTACATGTGTCTTTCGATGTTTCGAGAATCAGACACTATAGACTCTCCAGATAATAGAGTGGTTCTGAATGTGTCGCACATACATGTACGTGAATCATTTATACACAGAACAACTATGGTACATATTACAACGGCAGTACTAGAGCGTGACACAAAAGGGCCAAGTTACTGCAAATTGGGAAGATGATGTAATTGGGACACGAACCAGGTCTAATGCTCGAATTTTGACAACAGTTACTTTGTTCATGGAAATAAAAGCAAATTTCAATAACAGACTCTCGTAACAGTCTCGTCTCAAATTTGATCTAATTGCTCAGTGGAAGAAAATTACTATATTGTTGTCGTCTGTCATTGTTTTTGTGACTCGCATGTCTGTTTATCTGCGAGCTTTCAATGTCCCTTGATGAATAGACCGATTCCTAGTCCAAAACTGTACAAATCTGAAAAAGTAGTAGCCCGACCCCTCGAGCTAAAGTGACATGTCGTGTAAGAATCATGTCGTCGAGCTGAGGATGCCAGACCAGGCGAATCAAACTAGATGTTCTGATGGGAAATTCTCAGCTAAAGGGAATCAGGCACGTAAATGACATGTCGCGGCATTGATGGTCATACATTTGGTTAGAGCATGGCTTGTTTCATCATAAAATAGAATCGACCGAGGGTGTATTCCCCCCAAATAGTATACATAGTCTACATGTCTACATTCATTCAGCGGACCGGAAAACATTTCATTGCATGTGTTATGAATTTTGCTGAATGATGTTTGTTTTCCAAAATGCATACATTATGAAAGCGTTGTTGCTATCACATGTTGCTTCCCGTGCACCCCAATCCCGTGAAACAGACACTATGTGTGGAAAGTTCACTTGTATATGCACCCCTTGTGTTGAACATTTTCAACAACCGGTATCTAAAAGTTTTCCAAACTGGCATCTATTTTGCTTGCAAACTGTTTTTCAACATTTCAGTAAAATAAATTACGAAACGAAAAAATTCACAGTAAATACTGGTTGGAAAATCAAACAATCCGAACATATTTAGGTCTAAATTCACAACTGATATTGACCCAAGTTATAGGTTCTCATCAACCCCACCTACTCCATCGGTCACCGCGTAACACCCCTGCATGTATGATAATAACCCACCGTATCATCACGAAATAGAATTAACATAGATTGAAATTTGACCTGTTTTTTTGCATGAAAGCCCGGGGGCCGAATTTTTTTTAAGAGACATGAGGTGGGTGGGTACCCGAGGCCGGAAACAGTTTTTGACCACTTTTTTGCATTTTTGTTTCATTGACATATTTTCAACTGTTTTAAGCATATTTGTTTATATGTTGTGGCTTGTTGCAATATGAGAAGCACTAATACATTCAATATTGTTATAATTATCCCCGTAAGTTGATATAAAATGGAAAAATAGTGAATATTGTTGGGGTGGGTCCCAAAATTTTCATTGATTATTTTTGCGAGCAATGTTTTTTTATTGTGTCTGTTTCAGCTTGCTTGGCAGTTTTTATATTGAAAATTGTCTAGTTCACGATGTTGTTCAATAAAAAAATACTTCAGATAGCTCTAGGGTAGGGTGAACTTAATGCAGTCTGACAATATCAGCTAACAACTCATGACAGAATATTACAATAATTCTTATACTTCATGACAGTCTCTTTACTCATACAGCTAGTTGATGCATGAGTGTAATGTATGAAATAAGTATTTGTATCAGTGTTTGTATACTAAAATTGATTATTCTCATAATGTATCAGAATAATGTATAGTTAATAATATATAGTAGACACAGGTAGACATATAATAGTAAATCAAGAGTACAGCCGGTATACTGTAAACAGAAGACCAAATTGGAGTTATATTCCCTACGCCAACACAATGACGTTACGCTTACTGTGACTTCGTCTCCACGGTCACATGTCACTAAAGTGCACATCCGTGTATATGGATTTGGCACTAAATTGACCATCCGCGTTCAAACTCAAAGGGTTAAACATTATTTTAGGCCTAGTCCTAAGTCGTAATGCGAGGTCGGGTCGGTGGTCATGCAGGCATACATAAAAGCTAATTCGTACACTGGTTCATATGCACATTTCCTTTCTGGTATTACCATAGGCTCTAGGCCTACTAGTTGATGCTGGTTGATGTCTGAAAAAAAGATAAATTTAATTTTGTGTAATTTTTCATTCTATTATAGACCCTAATGATAATTGTGTAACTGGCCGTAGTTATTTTTTTGTTGTCATTCCAGGGGATTTAACATATTTTTCATCTACTCACACAAATGAATAGGCTGGGTTATAAATTTACCAATATAATCACATCATATTCTACCTTTGTTGATTGCTTAGAGTTCAATTTAGTTGAGATTTTCGCTGATTACTGCTGATTATCGCATAATTATCAGCCAAGAAAATATCTGTCTTGCACATGTTTGTAAACAGGAAGTAACATTTAATTTGGTCTTTCAAAGAAGGGACCAATATAGAGCGGTTGGTCGTTTTTACAGAGGGGACCAACATAAAGCTTATGACAAATAAATGCAAGAAAGGGTGGGTGGGTGTAAAAAAAATGGCAATGTAAAAAAAACCACACCACGTCTGGCAACTTTTTTACGCCCCCACCCCTGTGAACGGAGGAAATAAAGGATATATATATATTATTGCGTCACGGAAGTACATGACCTATATTCTCTGCATTACCCCAGTTGGGGGCAACCTAGACATATTATTGCATCATGGTCTAGTTGGGCATGTCCGGACATGACCCCGCTGGTTAACTCCCGCCTTCTCCCTATGAACGGTATATTATCTACATGTATAGCACGTGAGGACCTTGGTGGGGATAGCTTCAGTCTTGAATGTTAAAGGGACACTCGGTACTCATAGAGAATTTAAAGGGACACTAGGCACCTACTGTCGATGATTGTTAAAGTGACACTAGGCTCTCACTATGGATGAATGTTAAAGTGACACATGGCACACACTGTGGGATAATGTTAAAGTTCAAAAGTTTAAAAACTTAAAAATTCAAAAGTTTAAAAACTTCAAAAATCTCAAAAAGTTCAAAAAAATTCAAAAACCAAAAATTTCAAAAATTTCAAAAACTTCAAAAACTTCAAAAACTTAAAAAAAAATCTAATTTTCCAAAAACTTCAAAACTTAAACAAAATTCAGGATTTAGTTGGAAATATGGCTTGTTGCCATTCATCGGGAAGCTCTGGGGTACCTCGCTACGGCGGCGAGCGCCACCGAAAAGAGCAAGTGAGCACGGGAAAAAGAGAAAAATAACATGACATGTGGTACATACTACAATTTTTTTTATTATATTAACTATTCACTGTCACTTTCGTCCGAATTGTCATCACTTTCGTCAGATGTGTCATTTGTTTCGTCCATGAATTTTTCTAGCAATGGTTTGTACTTTAATATTGACATTTTCACTGCATCACGATCTTCATAACCATTATTCAAATATTTGTCCACTTTATCCATGACGCTGTTGTGCAGAGTCCCATTGCGCAGCCACAGATTCTTTATTATTGTCCTAGCATAACCATTCATAAATTGCCTCATGCCTTCACTTTTAAGATCTTCACTTTTAAGGTCCTTGTCAGCTTGTACTTTTGCCTCTTTTTCTGTCAAGCCATTTTCCTTATACATTTCCACGTTATCACTCCATTCTTCTTGTGCTTTATCTCTACTCTCATCACACAAACTTTTGAAGTATTCATCTTCATTCAATTTAATTTTCTTATTCTGACTATCATCCATGTCCTCAGTTAATTTTCGTTTTAACTTATTTTCTTGACACCAGTTTTTTTTTACGTGTCTCTGAATATCATGCTGATCTTCGAACAAAAGCCTGCAGTTATTACAAGGGTACGACATGGCTTCTCGAATGTCTATGTTTTGACGGTTTTCCTTATTAATTTCATCAAGCTCACCAGGTGTCCTTATGTCCTTAGTATAGCCATTATGTTGACCCTACGGCACAATATAAGTATATGTCATGCCCTCCTGTTGACCAGGGAGTTCTCTGTCATCGTATTTCATCCCATTCCATTGACCCGGGCTATTGTTGTCATCATATTTCACCACATTCTGTTCATCTGGGTGCTCGCTGTCCTTATGGAGATTATATTTCATGCCATTCCATTCACCCATATGTTGGTTCGTGTCCTCTTTTAGCACATTCTGTCGCAGACGTAATGTGTCCGGGGTTGCGGCTTTTAAATCCACCAGTAGGTAACCGTACGGTTCACTCGTCGCTTCCGAAAACTCTCGCATCATACGCTAAGGGCATTCAGGATACATCTGTCTTGATAATGTTGAAATTAAACCCTTGTCAATTGTGTTATTGAACAATACCAAATATTGACAATTTCGTCGTTGCGTCGGATCTTTGTTGTAGTAGACATTCTGGTTCAAACTTATCAAAGATAAGTTCAAATGGTGACTTCCTTCGGAATGTAAATCATTAACTCTCTGGTCTTTTGATGAAGTTTGCATCAAGTCATCGAGTATAAATAGATTTCTATACCGGGGGTTGATAAGAGAATCCAAGTTTGCTGGTATTCCCCGTATAAAGTTGACCTGAGGGGTGACGGTATACTTTATGTCATCATATAGGGACTGCCAATATTTATAAAACCATATTATTCTGTCAGGTGCGGGCGATATTTTTGAGGCAGACGTTTGTAGCAAGGTTTTCACGAAGTACGTCTACCCACTAGAGGTCGGTCAACTTACGCATGCCATGAATGGATGCTTGAAAATCTTCCTGGATATTGGCCATTGGATCATCAAAGCAGGATGTTAAGTCGCTTTGTTGTTGTTGCTGTTGTGACCAATGACTGCTATTGTATCTTTTTGTATCTTTTGTATTGTATCTTTTTCAAAAGATACAATAGCAGTCATTGGTAAATTTATCCACGGTGTCACTTTTCTTTTGCCGGGGTCAGCTCAGTACACAATCGGCACGAAGCTGGAGGTCAACTCAGTACACAATCGATTTCATCATGTCACCAGGTTACACATATCTATATAACAGAGTGTGCATATTGAAATCACTCATAATTGCATTGACATTTGGATAGGTTGGTTGTATTGTAGCCAATGTGATAAATTTGTATCCAGTACAAACAACACGAAGAGACGTTGTGAACGACAGCCTGAACTAGTGAACTAGTCCACCACTTTCCCTTGTTTCTGTTCTATATAAATATAGGTACATAGAAGAACGCTCGATTTCACAGATTATATAGGAAAATGAAGTATCAGTGTGAAGAGTGCTTAAGTGTCTATGCTTGGCAAGATAGTTTGAAGCGTCATATCAAAGTTAAACACACGCCTTCAGAACAGCAACAACAACAACAACAGCAGCATCATCAGCCACAACAACAACAACAACAACAGCATCATCAGCCACAACAACAACAACAACAACAGCCACAACAACAACAACAGCAACAACAACAACAAAGCGACATAACATCCTGCTTTGTTGATCCAATGGCCAATATCCAGGAAGATTTTATTTTCAAGCATCCATTCACGGCATGCGTAAGTGGACCGACATCTAGTGGGAAGACGTACAAAAGTTTGCCTCAAAAATATCACCCGCACCTGACAGAATAATATGGTTTTATAAATATTGGCAGCCCCTATATGATGACATAAAGTATACCGTCACCCCTCAGGTCAACTTTATCTGGGGAACACCAGCAAACTTGGATTCTCTTATCAACCCCCGGTATAAAAATCTAGTTATACTCGATGACTTGATGCAAACGTCATCAAAAGACCAGAGAGTTAATGATTTACATTCCGAAGGAAGTCGCCATTTGAACTTATCTTTGATAAGTTTGAACCAGAATTTCTACTACAACAAAGATCCGACGCAACGACGAAATTGTCAATATTTGGTATTGTTCAATAACACAATTAGTAGAGCGGACAAACTAAAAAAGCTCACTAGAAGTAGGAGTTTAGTCCATCGGTGAAAGTAGACCGAAAAATCGTACATTTTAAACGTTTTTGCCCCTCTGCTCTCTATATATATATATGGGTGATAATTTAATTTAGTTTTTGAACAAGGCTCTAGGGAAAGATTTCAATATATGTCAAGACATATAGTGTATATGAATGTTGATGCGTATTATCATCCACTGTCGTAGTTGCTGTGTTTGGTTACATTTATGTATCCCTTACCCCATGCAATAATACAGTAAATCGCAAGATGAGACGAATACACGGAATATGAATATATATATATACATCCAAGTAGTATACATATACCTTCTCAATGTGAGACGATGAAAAGTTATTTGAGTTGAAGAAAATGCAGCATTGCTTATGTTACCTTCGCATGATAGCTTCACGTGTATAGGATTACATGTAAAGAGAGGTTTCGCAAAATTAACACGAAATAAGAACAAAGGCGAATCTTCAGAATTAACAATAAATAAAGAAGTTTATAAACGCGTATGTAGCTGCCATCAAAACAAATTGAAATGTCTCGTTGGTTATTATGTGTAAAGTTATCAAACGTGCAGTGAAATATAAATACGGACAATGGACATCTTTCGCATAATGAACTACTATACATATAAGCATTACGAGTAGCTTATAGTGTAGTCGTATGTGTTTCGTACGGTCTAAACACATTTTCACAGAAGTGATGACTGCGAGTCCATTTGGGAGAAAATAGTGCCGTTCATTGCGTTCAATCTTGTTGCCACACACAGTATTGTGATACATGTATAGTTATGTTTGTATTTAATTGTGTTGTTTATATGTCAAATATTGTGGTTGTGCACTAGATGAATGCATGCAAAGCTCGTGTGCCCATACACTTGGTTTCTCGAATCCGTAATCCCCCGTAACTACGGATATTGAAAATCGACAACTGATAGAAAGAACACATATTCTAGTGATGTACCTGTAGCACCATATTCGTAATTCATATGTGCAATATATAGGTTATTATGCGTAAGCTGTCAAGTGCCAACACAGCAAATTATAACTTACCGTAGGCACGCATGGTAATGCATTGCGCTAAATACCACCCGAACCGAAATGTTCCTAGAAAATCCGGTGAAAAACGAAAACAATTTGTAACACCAGATAGCTATGATGGCACAGGATCATGGTTATATTACCAAGCAAACTTTGAAATTTGTGCCAAAATTAATGGATGGGAAATTGATGACAAGGGCCTTTGTCTAGGCGCATCATTGAGAGGATTGGCTCAAGGAATACTCGGCGATCTACTCCCAGGACGAGAACAAGACTACAACGTTCTTGTTGCTGCGATAGAATGCCGATTTGCTGCCAAATACCAGACTGACTTGTATATGGTACAATTGCGTGAACGACAATAAAGGGCAGGAGAGAGCCTCCCTGAAATGGGACAGAGCATCCGACGTCTGGCCAATATGACATATCATACTGCATCACATGAATTGAGAGACACCTTGGCAAAGGACCAATTCATTGGTGGGTTGTATGATCCAGATATACGGCTCAGGGTAAAACAAGCACGACTGACGAGAGCGTAAGACATGCAGTTGAATTAGAGGCTTTTTCCAAGTCTGAAAAACATAAGGCTAAAGATTATGCTAGGGCAGTAAATGAAGCAGACCAAACACAAAGCAATACTATAGAGTTTGAAGAACTTTAAAAGTTAATATATGAACTGAAGCCCCAAACTGGTTCTAATGGGAAAACTCAGGATAGCTCACAACTATCCCAAGCATCACAGTCCATCATTGAGATGAAGGAGATAAAACAAATGTTGACTGATGTGAAGATGAGTAATGGGGAGATTAAACAAAGAATGATAAACTTGGAGAACCAAAACAAGGAGAAAATGAGTAACACAAATGAGTCCTGGAGGGACTGTCGTGACGATAGACAATGGAGACAGAATTATAATGATAAGCCTGATTATAACACAAATGAATACAAAGAACGCACCAGATGCAGAACTTCTGACAATTCAAGCGACATGTGTCCTAATGCCTATTCTGGTAGGGGAAACCAGCAGAACACAAGTGGATATCGTAACTCCAAGGAGTTTGTTAGATACAGCTCTTCTGAAGAAGGAGGCCTGTATTTAGATTGCAATCTCTATGGGCAGCCAGTGAGGTTTCTGGTTGATACTGGAGCAACAGTTTCCATGCTCTGAAAGAAACTGTATGACTACTTACCGGAAGATGAACCCAAACTGGATACCCATCTATATGGTGATTTGGAGACAATAAATGGAATCAAAATATATTACCATGGTGCAGCAGAATGTGAGATAGTGGTCGAAGATGATACTATCAAACATTGCATGATAGTGGTTGACATAAGCCTAGACGGAATTATTGGCCTAAATGCTATAAGGAAGCATCATATTGTTGTGGACGCCCCATATGCCATATGTTACATAAATGATGCAGCACACAAGCTGTAGATCATTGAGTTCAACGGAACGAATAAGGAATACCGAGTTCCATCTTCTGACTCATCGGAAACTCTGCCAGAGATAGAATCTTCTCGTCACTTGTCAGAGCACATCAACACAAATTCCCCAGAAGGAATTGGAACTGTTGAAACTGATGATAACGAGCCCACTTATACCGCGATAAGCAGCACAGATAAGGCACCAGCTATGGGAGAGGACACATATATTGGCAGAATATGCCATGTGACTCCTGGAAGTTCTGGAAATTCACAAATGCCCAGAAAGCTTACCGAACCTACTATGGGTCTCCATGATCACATGGCAATTCAGCAGTTTCTGCTACCATAAGCAATGGGAATGAGTTCCAAAGAGCTGAATCAAAACCACCCTATCTTGAAGGGCAACCAAATGCAGAGGAGAAATATATTCTTCCTGACACATTGACAGACATATATGGTCAGAGAAATTTGACATGTAATGATCAAGGCCTTAGAGATATTACGGCATCTGTTCCTCAAAAGTCGAATAGGCACCGCAAGCGGCGGAGACAGAAATGAACCAGAAAGCACGGTGGTAAACCCAAGAAATATGGTCCAACCTAGAAACGGTGCCATGGGTACTCCAATGGAGATTCAAGGACGATAGATAGAATTAAAGAGCATCGCAAGGTTGATGACAAGGCTGGATTTGATGGCTGTGACCAAGAAGAAGGTCGTGACTCATCAAAACCCCAAATACTTTGGGAAGGTCCCCATAGGGAAAAATCGTGGATGATGACTCCCAGATAGGAGAGCCACAGAAAGACAGTGTATATAATGTTTGTACAGTATTGTTGATACTGGAGGTTTGAGGTTTGTGGCTGGAGGTTCATTCCAAACATGACTCCTTGGCTCAACTTGCATGGTTGAGCCATGACTAGATGTGGCGAGATCGCGAGCTCACCTTAATGGCTGTGCCGTCTCGTGGGTAGTTCATGCCCATTGGACGTTAAAAACCCTCCATGTGTATCGAAGAAGAGTAAGCTATGAGCCCGCATCGGAGAATATTTCTGCACCCAGATGCAAACAAACTTTGGCTTCCACCGGTTCCAGGGTGCAGACGACATACGATATGTAAAGGAAGTCGTACCAACAACCCTTTTGGGAAAAGTAACGGCGTGGTCACCGCTGCTGAAGAATTTAACAAAAGTTCACTAAGCACAGGTTCGTCGATTGACATAAAGATTGGACACCTCTCTGATACACATTTGGCAATGCTGCACATTTGACACAAAACGTCTAAACGGTTGTTTGACGGTGTACGTGTAGGCGGAATGGTCATGTGAGTCATGTGATTAAAATTTCGTTGGCAATGACAACACACGTTACAAGTTACATGTACGTGTGGCTGAACCTGGCTATTAACAATCACTAAACCTCCAAATACGTATAATATTATACAACTGTGAAGCTATATTATGCGAAGCAAACATATACAATGATGTAATTTCTTCAACTCAAGTAACTATCAAACGCCTCAGCTTGATAAGGTATGTGTATAATGCATATAATTCCGTGTTTGTCTCATCATGTGCAATGTATTGTATTATTGGGGTGAGGGGTGCAATAGCGTAACCAAACAAATGCGACAGAAGATGATACAATCCGACAACATTCATATACATTATGTGTCTCGTCAACTCTTGAGAGTTTGTCCTATATCATTGTTCAAAACGGAATTCAATTATCACCCATGTAGAGGGGCAAAACAAGTTTACATTTCACGATTTTCGGTCTACTTTCACCAGAACACTCCGAAATATTGCCATCTGTAAATGATACCATGGCGTTATCACAATGTATATCTCGAAGTGGGTAGACTGCAATATAATAGCACAAAATAATCGAAGTTGTTGTGCTTTTGTATTCTGCCATACCGAAATTTCGAAAAACTGATTTTTTTTCTTCTGAATTTTGGGGTGGGGGTGACACAATCTACCACCACATTTCACCTATGACAAAGTATGACAACTTTATCCTACAATCATATGCGGTATATATTTTCAAAAGTTTCTAGATTACATACGGGATCTCCATTCAATGCAATATCGAATAATCGCCTATTAAGAGGACCGAAACAACTGAAAATGAATGATTTTTTTTCTATTTTCCAAGTAAATTTATCACCGAAATCATGGCATTTCAATACTTTATATTTATAAGTATGTAACCTGCTATATCGTAGCACAAAATATCCCGAAGATCTGTTCTTTTGTATTCATTTGTGCCGAATTTCCCTAAAACAGTGACTTTTTGCTGAATTTTGGGGTGAGGGTTGAAATAATCTTACATAACACAGCACATGTTAAATATAATGACATATTCAGCATAGTGTCGTATGCGGTATATATATCCGCACTTTTCTAGACTATATACGATATTCCTGGTCAAAAAAATATTGATCTATCGCCCATTAAGTGCGGCAAAAATATTGAAAAATTGCCCTGTTTTGTCTATTTTGACAATAAATGTAAAACAAATCTTCGTTATATCAGAGAAATCGAAACACTATCATAGTAGATATCTTAACCTTAAAATTATGTATTACAAGCTTGTGTGTGGTCCCGATGGACTAAACTTTCTGAAATCGGTTCAATCCGCTCCACTATATTGACAAGGGTTTAATTTCAACATTATCAAGACAGATGTATCCTGAATGCCCTCATCGTATGATGCGAGAGTTTTCGGAAGCGACGAGTGAACCGTATGGTTACCTACTGGTGGATTTAAAAGCCGCAACCCCGGACACATTACGTCTGCGACAGAATGTGCTAAAAGAGGACACGAACCAACATATGGGTGAATGGAATGGCATGAAATATAATCTCCATAAGGACAGCGAGCACCCAGATGAACAGAATGTGGTGATAGTTAGAATAAGAAAATTAAATTGAATGAAGATGAATACTTCAAAAGTTTGTGTGATGAGAGTAGAGATAAAGAAGAATGGAGTGATAACGTGGAAATGTATAAAGAAAATGGCTCGAAAGAAAAAGAGGCAAAAGTACAAGCTGACAAGGACCTTAAAAGTGAAGATCTTAAAAGTGAAGGCATGAGGCAATTTATGAATGGTTATGCTAGGACAATAATAAAGAATCTGTGGCTGCGCAATGGGACTCTGCACAACAGAGTCATGGATAAAGTGGACAAATATTTGAATAATGGTTATGAAGATCGTGATGCAGTGAAAATGTCAATATTAAAGTACAAACCATTGCTAGAAAAGTTCATGGACGAAACAAATGACACATCTGGCGAAAGTGATGACAATTCTGACGAAAGTGACAGTGAATAGTTAATATAATAAAAAAAATTGTAGTATGTACCACATGTCATGTTATTTTTCTCTTTTTCCATTGCTCACTTGCTCTTTTCGGTGGCGCTCGCCGCCGTAGCATGGTACCCCCAGAGCTTTCCGATGAATGGCAACAAGCCATATTTCCGACTAAATCCTGAATTTTGTTTAATTTTTGAAGTTTTTGGAAAATTAGATTTTTTTTGGAAGTTTTTGAAATTTTTTAAGTTTTTGAAATCTTTGAAGTTTTTGGTTTTTGAAATTTTTAGATTTTTTTTAGATTTTTGAAGTTTTTAAACTTTTGAAATTTTATTGTAATTTTTGAGATTGTTGAAGTTTTCAATGCGAGTGTCACTTTAACATTATACCACGGTGTGCGCCATGTGTCACTTTAACATTCATCCATATTGAGAGCCTAGTGTCACTTTAACAATCATCGACAGTAGGTCCCTAGTGTCCCTTTAAATTCTCTATGAGAACCGAGAGTCCCTTTAAGCTATCCCCACCAAGGTCCTCACGTGATATACATGTAGATAATATTAATAATAGGGAGAAGGCGGGAGTTAACCAGCGGGTCATGTCCGGACATGCCCAACGGGCATACAAATATACCATGATGCAATAATATGTCTAGGCTGCCCCCAACTGGGGTACTGCAGAGAATATAGGTCATGTACTTCCGTGACGCAATAATATGTCTAGACTGGGACCAACTGGGGTCGGTATCATCAACGATCGCACATGTGTAAATATAGAGCCAAAATACTCAGCAGATTCTAAGTTTTCAATGACCATCATCATGACTGTGGCAAGAATTGGCGGCTGTGACAATATTTAACATTGATGTGTGTCCCTAACCAGTAAGGTCAATTCCGCATAATTATGATGTATTTAATTGATTACTTTATAAATCACCTACGACGGACACGTCCGATTCGTATCTCTGAATGTTGAAACAGGCAACACCAACGTCCGCGAACAGACATCATGATTAGAAAAGCGTGCTAGGTCAGCAAAGTAATCATTTTTTTCGGCATATCATCAGCAAGTAATCAAAATAACTGTCGGCTTCACCGATATATTGGTCCAACTAAATGGTGTGAGTGAATTTCGTGCTGCCTGTTTTCGGATATGTGAACAATGATGCGACCATGATAGGCAAGTCAATTGTCACCACGGTTGGAATGCACACAATGGTGCATACTTTTGGTGTCAAAGTAGTTGGTATATGGTTACTTGTCTATAGTATATCCATTCAAGTGATGTGTAAATTGGTTACCACCTTCGATCGGAGTCACTTATGGAAGGGAATGACCTGCCTCGAGCAGGCGACAACCTCGACCCATACGGGGTCTCAATTGTACCCTTCACTCACGGTAGGTCATTTCCTTCCAACCTCACGTGCTAACCAATATATACTTCACCCTTTGTTTTGTGTTGCTACGGAATGCACGAGATAACGAGTCGACTGAACACTAATTCACCCTTGGTTATGTGGTCATACGATGCGCACGAGATAACGAGTCAAATGAACAATAATTCACCCTTGGTCGAGTGGACATAGGAGTGACGAGTCGACTGAACACTAATTCACCCCGGCTATACGTGGTCCTATTGTGTGCACCAGATAACGAGTCGACTGAAAACTAATTCACCTTTGGTTAAGTTGTCCTTTGGTTTGCACGAGATAATGAGTCGACTGAACACTAAATCATCATTGGTTGAGTGATCCTTCGGTGTGCATTCTCAATGTCCATACCTTACTCGTATTTATATTCACGTAGTACTATATTTCGCTCAGACTCCTCAATGCAAAACGCGCGCGTTTAGGTACTAAGTCACAATCATATTTTGTATCGAACGGTAGTGTTATCAGAGATGATAAAGACATCTCGAATGAATGGACACAACACTATGAGTCAATATATTCAACACAATTAAGTGATACCTCATTTGATCAAGATAATTATTCCAGTGTATCTGAAATCGTAGGAGCAGATATTTCGGGCACAACCATGTCAAAAATCGATGATCTTTTGTGCTATCCGGTATCCAAATCAGAAATATTATCTGAATACAAAACGCTCAGCAGAAACAAAGCTTCCGGGCATGATTCTATGAACTACGAACATTTTATCTTCGGAGGCGAAAAACTAGCCGAATCGCTCGCTCACCTATTTTCAAAAATGCTCGAATCAAGTCACGTTCCTCGAAACGCAAAACTTGGCATTATATTTTCACTCTGTAAAGGCTCTCCGAGACCTAAAGAGTCATTTGACAGTTACAGGGTAATAACTCAACTTCCAGTTCTCTACACATTATTTGAACCGGTTATACTTTCACGCTTCAAACAAAACGTTCCAGATTATATTGCGGTTCACCCCCTGCAAAATCCGTGTGGATAAATGGCCTACTCATTCAAGTAATATCCACGGAAAAAGTCTTAGAATCATTCATAATCTCCTAAATGGAATGAAATGTTCACTAATATACAACGGGTATAAATCAAAATGGATTGATGTACTGCGTGGAACCCGACAAGGGAGTACCCTCTCCCCGATTTTGTACACCATCTACATTGACCAGTTACTGTGGGATCCTGAGCGCGCGGCATGTGGTCTGAACATAGGTGTAATTAATTTATGTTCACCAACTCATGCTGATGATATGTTGATAATGTCGTTAACTCCAACTGGGTTACAATCACTATGCTCAATTTGCAGTTCATACAGCTCTGTTTGGCGCTACAAATACAATGCACCAAAGAGTTACACAATAGTCTTCAACGAATCAACAGCCGACCACTCTGGATTTCACAGGAAATGGACTCTTGGTCGAAATGAAATGACTGAGGTCACTTCTGTCACTCACTTAGTTAGTCCTATACATAAATTCAAATTCGCATCAGCCCTAGTAGATGAGGTATGCACCAAGATAAGGGTAACATTTTTCATGTTGTAAAATGCAGGTATGTACGCAGGTGGCCTAACTCCTGTGAGCTCAGTAAAGCTTTACAAGTCTGTTGTATTACCAAGAGGTCTATATGGAACAGAACTCATCACTGATACCACTAATACTGATAAGCTTAAACTTGAACGCATTCACCGATTTTGCTTAAAACGTATTCAGGGTTTGTATCCCCAAACCCACACGGCTATGGTAGAGGGGTTGCTTGGTATCCAGTAACTCAGTTACGTCATAACCAAATGCAGGCTGTCTTTGTATTGCTCACTATGCAATATGAGTAATGACAAGGCTACGAAGCAACTTTTTTACTATATCGCACAGCTGAATCTCACGTCGCACAGGGGAATCCTTTCATTAGAAAAGTTGAATCAGATCTTAAGGATCTGTTGATTGCTCACTTGTACGAGGAATTCTCATCAGAAGCAAAAGTAGCTAATAAACACCATTGGAAGTCCCTGGTCAACGCAATGATGTCCAACTCTAGAAACGACTAGCAACACCTTGTATCAACACAGGGTGACTTCAGTCGTTTCGATACCGTCCAAACAAACCTACACATGTCCCACCTTTGGAAAGCATGCCACAAATACCACATACACAAGAAATTTTACTTTCTCATTGTGCAATTACTATGAATGTTGAAATTCGTTGAGGACGTTGTGTGCATAAGATGTGGGGAAATTTATAATGATACCGTGAATCATATTTTTAACGACTGTTCTTTTCTGATAGACTCAAGAAATGGCACATGTTATCGTTTCCTCTCACATTTACACGTAGACTGTTATTTGTGCATTTATAATCTCCCGTGGACAAACAAATGCTCATGTTCATTGGGTATATCCCAAACTCTCTCCATGGCATCGCTGAGGATGTCCTGGAGATTGTAGATTTTATGGTGAGAGAAGCCGCTCAAATATGGCACCTTTGGATGTTCGGGGATAATAGACATTAGTTCATTATAATGTTCTCCCGATTTCATTCCTTCTCTAACCATCACTGCGTGAATATATTCCATCGTGTAATCTTGTTTACGGTTTTCATGCCACTATATATGTGTGTCCATGTATATTAATGTCTTGTGTCTCTGTAGTCTGGTCGATAAACTAAAATTTTAGGGTCAACCTAGAATAAATTTCGACTAAGTTGGTTTCTATTCCACTTTGAAGAGGAATATATCCTCTATAACATATCCAAAATCCGCTAAAATCCGCTTTGAGCATTTTCTGTAATCCAAGGTGGCGTCCATGTTGGCAGTTGGTATCGACAATTTCCTAATTTCGGTGGTAGGTGCGCCAACTAATACCAAATTAGTAATAAAATAAAATACACACAAACAATGCTTAGTCGTAAACCATATCGGTAGATTGTCTGTCCGAATATGGTCGCCAAAATGATGGACAAAATCGAATGAAATTTACAATTTGTGGAAAATTGAATAGCAAGTCATACAAGAAAGAACAAGCCCTCGAATTATACGGGGAATAATGATTTCAGAGTATAAGGGGAGCTTTTAATAATATATTTAAGAATTCTCTCTAATGTATCTCGCGAGAGAGCAAACGAAAGCCAGGTCTCGTACAACGATTAAATATGGACTCTTTGGGCGCCAAGAAACAGAAGAATAACGCAGTTTTATCTGTACTGTTTGTCTTGAATCGTGTAATATATGTGTAATTAAACAGTAAAATGTAATCTAAAGGGGATGTATTGATTATGTGACCTTTTCTAGAAGCAAAAATGTATGTAATGAAAACAGTCTCACGAATGTGACCGATAATCATTTATTTTTAAATCTACAACACCAAATATGTCAAAATTCACTATTATAGAACAATATGAGAGCTATTCATATGGTACTAGGTAAAATGTGTAGTTCATATTGTCCGTGTCTTAAAATAGTAGTCATAGTTGCCTCCGGTCAAGTGATTAAACACGAATATTTCGCTTTTATCACCAAAATACATGGTGGTATACCATGGACGCAATTTATCAAAATACAAAGGAGTACAATAGACTATCAAATAAATTCTCCACATAACCAAATTTGCCTACATACTCTGTGGCAGAGACTGTCTTTATACCTGGGAATTATATGTGCTTAAGTGCACTAAGGCCACATATACGCGAAACGTACTACATTTTCTGCAACCGCATCGCTGCGATTACACATTCTCTCTAATGTTACACATATCTGCTGCATACAAAACCACAAATAGCAACATTGAGTGAATGGTAAACGCAAAACTAATAACTTTAAACGCTGATGCCCTGATATTTAGCGCAAGTATGTGGGTGGCAATGGCAATATAATTTCAAACAACAAGATGCTGAAAACTAATAGTGTGCATTGGGTGGTACATATTCCCGTATTAAATAAAATGTAAGATGCACAGTCTCTTCGATCTAGTGAGATAGGGTACTATTCCGTTGAAGAGATGATGCGTGTTTCTTTACAGTACAATCAGCATTACGACATACATGTACGTGAATGGTTTATTATCACGGAGAGTGTTGAAAATTCCGGAAATGTAACTAGTATTTACACAGCAAGGGTGTGCACTTCAGTTTCTGCGTTACATTCAATAATTAATCATCATTCCAAATGAAACTACCACGCACTGTGTGACTAAATATTACTTCGTGTGTTGAATGCCCGAAATAACTGTTTTGGCCCGACTGTTGGATGCATTCTGAGCAGAAAACCCGAAGGTAAATTATTGGGTTAACGTGCGATGCAGTGATCGATAAATCATTCAAATATATCTGTTTTAATTATATGTGCACTTTTAAAGATATATAACAACATACTTGTAAATTAACAATGTGTATGTTCGCTTATAGATGGCTATCCAATATGTTGCTTTCGTCGTAGCATGGATTGGAGTTGCGGCCATTTTGACAGCCATTTCATTACCGCGATTGCATTGTTTTCTGTCCTTGTCACTATATTCGCCCCCCCCCTACACTCTAATTTCACACAAACTGGTATATATCGGATGGAGGATTAATGAGTTCTGGCGTCGCAGATGAGGGATATTGTCGAAAAATGTACTTCACAAGGTCGAAAAATTGGCATTTTAGCGGATTTTGGATATGTTGCAGAGGATATATTCATCTTCAAAATGGAATAAAAACCAACTGAGTCCAAATTTATTCTAGGTCAAACCTTTTATCGACCAGACTACTGTGTTGTACATAATTGTTTGTGCATGAAATGTTTGTGTAATTCCTTGTTTATATTCTGTGTATTTTACTTGATTATATATTGACTCTTCAGAAATGGAGGAATAAAAGATATATATAGATATATTAAAATAGTTATAAACATCATTGGAATGAACTCGAAAGACGTAAAACCACTTCCACATACTAGGCAGCTGACTTCAGACATAATCAACGCCGAGGATTGTGTTGGCATAATTCAGGATGTTTGGTTATGGTGTCACGCGTGCAATGTTGATAACCGGGGGGGGGGGGGGGGGGAGGGGGGGTGCGCACTTTCGTGCACCTTCAGATATTACCACCTTCAGATATTACCACAATTTGTTGCTTTCCATAAAAATGGTCGCCCGCATGTTATATATAGCCATATAAAAGCAGGTCTAATTGTCTATATTCAGTCCCGCCTTCCGTATACTGTACATATCTCATCAACATATACATCTACTTTCCATGTGGTTCGCTATAAACTCAGGAGTCGTACTATTTTTGGCTCAGAATAAAACATGTACATGGTGTTTGTTTTTGTTTTGGGAAAATTCCACAGATGTCAATCTCACATAATCTGAAAATAGTTTCAGCATTTTCAATTAGTCTTTGGTGCACGCACACCAACGAGCGTTACCATAGCAACAGCTATATAATATTTACTCCACTGTGACCATAAGTTAGACGGTGTCAGACCGGTTTTCCGATGACCTATTACTACGAAGGCCCACAACTCCGAAGACCCGATTCTCCGACGGCCCACAACTCCGAAGACCCGATTCTCCGACGGCCCATAACTCCGAAGACCCGATTCTCCGACGGCCCATAACTCCGAAGATCCGATTCTCCGAAAGCCCATAACTCCGAAGGGCCGATTCTCCGAAGACCTATAACTCCGAAGACCTATAACTCCGAAGGCCCGATTCTCCGACGGCCCATAACTCCGAAGGTCCGATTCTCCGAAGGTCCGATTCTCCGAAGATTTTGATTTAGCGGGGTATTATCGTTTACTAAATAGTGTACAGTCCAGTGGCGAAGCCAAGGGGTCCCAAAATTCCCACTGCCCACATTAAACCTCTACTTGCTATTTCAGACAATATGGGCCCCTACCAAAACATGTCCAATGTCATGTAAACGCCCGGAAATCGTTCATGGGGCATCAAAATATTCAAACTTTTCCTACTGCCCCCACCTATATGGGAATCCTGGCCCGCCACTGACTATACACCAGATACTATAACGTTACGTTGGCCCATGAGATGCCAGAGTAAAATGTACAGGGGTGAACGGGGAAGATCTTGTCGCCCCTGTGCATGTTAGGCTACTCTGACATTCTTGCAGCGTTTCGTTATAATATACCCGGTGCACACCAGTGGCACACCAGGGTTCCCATTTAGGGGTGCACATTAATTAGCATATGTGGGGGATATGTGGGGGATATATCATGCATATGATATGCCGAAAGCATATCACGAAGGCCTGATTTGGGGAGCGCATACATGGGAGGGGTCGCCCCCAATCTTTGGTCCGGGAGCTCCCCTGGGCATGAACACTGTGAATATTTGAATGCCTAGGAGGGATTTCCTGACGTTTACATGACATTTGACATATTGACCCCGCCACTGGACTACACTATTTAATAAGCGATAAAACATGATCTTCGGAGAATCGGACCTTCGGAGAATCGGACCTTCGGAGAATCGGCCCTTCTGAGTTATAGACCTTCGGAGTTATGGGCGTTCGGAGTTATAGGCCTTCGGAGTTATGGGCTTTCGGAGTTATGGGTCTTCGGAGTTATGGGATTTCGGAGAATCGGGACTTCGGAGTTATGGGCTTTCGGAGAATCGGGGCGTCGGAGAATCTGACCTTCGGAGAAACGGACCTTCGGAGTTATGGGTCTTCGGAAAAACGCCACGTAACCAAGTTAGACACCCTAGTACTAATTCCAATGACTTGTAACGTTAATGTTTTCCCCAAAGATAGCGTTGGCTTTTAGTGGGACATCACATATGCCTGAAACTATGTGGCTAGATTAATAATTTATCAGGAACAGCAGCAGGGAACATGAACTATTTGTGAGGGATATATGGTGTATGTCGGTTCATATTGATTGGGAGAAGTAGCATGTATATTATTCATACATTACGTCCTATCAGTGCTATAACGTCGTAAATCCATTTTTCAATTTGCCGAGAAACTAGGGTTTGCAGTTTTGGTTGCTCAGTTTTCATATTTGCATTGTTCTGATCTCTTTGTAATTATCCATGACATCGCAATACACATAGAGGTGTATGGGGGCCAAATTCACATTTAATAATGAATTGCGATTAAGTGCAATTGTTTTCGCTTAAGCGCAATTGATTGCGCTTAAGCGCAAATACCATATATTGTGCTTAAGCACAAATAGGGCATTTACGCTTAAGCGTAATGAATTGCGCTTAAACGCAATTAATTGCGCTTAAGCGTAATTGTAACTACTATCTAACCTACCTATAAACTATTGGCATGACCTGGTGTATCACCTAGCAACACAAGAGGAGCATTGGGCTAATTTTAACCTGTTTTAATTAGCCTGAGTACTCAACAGTCAACTGTGAGTATGTGTTCAACAATGATAATCGCTAATTACATATTATCAGCATCCCTATATCCAAATAATTGATGTCTCCTTCCCGGAACTCTAGTAATGTTTTATATGATGCTTTTTAATGTATGTTTGCACAGATTTGGGCCATTACTATGGTCATATACTATAGCATGCATGCATGTGGTGTCACTGCATGCGGGTTTGCTTACCTCATATGGTTTGCTTATTGACTTAAATCAGGGAAAACACACTATTTTCATATTATCGCATCCCTGTCCCAAAATTGGTGTCTCATTCCTGGAGCTTTGGTGTCTCAGTCCTCGAGCTCTAGTGTTTTGTTATTAAATCAGCATCTCTTGCAGAGATCTATAGTATTTCCATGGTCATATAGCGTGAATGTGGTGTCACTGAGGGCTTGCTTCCCTCATATGGTGTTCCTGTATACTCGAAAATTAAAGTCGCCCCAACTAATACAGAAGGTAATGCTATTGCGAGTAGCCCCAACTAATATTTACAGAATATAATATAATGCTATCACGAGTCGCCCAACTAAAACAGAAGGTAATACTATTGCGAGTCAGCCATTTTGATAAAGAAGTTAGGCTAGCTCCCTACCCATCCAAACAAATGAAAACAAGAGGTGACATGTCAATAGGAGTTAAGGTTAAGTTATGGATGAACCTATTTTTTCACCAGGGGTGTTTAGTTACATATAACCATGAATTGCGCTTAAGCGCCAATAATTAAGCTTAAGCGCAATTATTGCATTTAAGCACAATGATTGCGATTAAGCGCAATTGATTGCGCTTAAGCGAACTTAATTAATAAATGTGAATTTGGCCTCCCATAGAGGTGACATTTCACAGTCTAATATGCGCTCAATCGCTAGAAAACGACGTAAACGTGTTTGGAGATACGACTTTTACGGAACGTAGCGCGATGTGAACTCGCGCTACGTTCCGTAAAAGATATGTCATTTAAGCACGCATACGACCTCGTCATAATTGTGTGTAATAGTGCAGAATGTAAAATTTATAATTGGAAATCAACATGGTTTGCATGTAGAATTGGTACAAACGGTGTTACTCGGTTAATTAAAACAAAACGTGAATGTGGCATGTAATGACGCTACATGTGTCTTCCGATGTTTCGAGAATCAGACAACAGTTACTGCAAGTCTTTGCAACTATATAAGAACAATGCATATTATACACTCTCCAGATAATAGAGTGGTTCTGAATGTGTCGCACATACATGTACGTGAATCATTTATACACAGAACAACTATGGTACATATTACAACGGCAGTACTAGAGTGTGGCACAAAAGGGCCAGGTTACTGCAAATCGGGAAGATGGTGTAATTGGGACAAGAACCAGTCTAATGCGCGAAATTTTGGCAACAACAGTTACTTTGTTCAGTTTCTACTTCATGGAAGTAAAAGCAAATTTCAATAACAAACTCTCGTGACAGTCTCGTCTCAAAGTTGATCTAATTGCTCAGGGGAAGAAAATTACTATATAGTTGTCGTCTGTCATTGTGTTTTTGTGACTTGCATGTCTGTGTATCTGCGATCATTCAATGTCCCTTGCTGAAATGACTGGTTCCTTGTCCAAAACTGCAAAAATCTGAAACAGTTGTAACCTGACCCCACGAGCTAAAGTGACATGTCGTGTAAAAATCATGTCGTCGAGCTGAGGATATCAGACCAGGCGAATCAAATATATTCTGATGGGAAATTCTCAGCTAAAGGGAATCAGGCACGTCAATGACATGTCACGGTATTGATGGTCTTACATTTGGTTAGAGCATGGCTTGTTTAATCATAAAATAGAATCGATCGAGGGTCTACCCCCCCCCATAAATGAATGAAATGGGGTGCTACGTTCAACACTTTGATGTTTATTTTCCAAAATGCCGTTTGAACGCGTTGTTGCTGCCACATTTCGCGTGGTTCGCAGTTAATACTGGCCCCAGCCTATGACCCCGTAGCGCAGACTCTATATACGTTATGTATGTTGGGGAATTCAGGCCGTGTCATAAACATGTTAATATCGTGATAGGCCAAAATATGATGGTTATAGTCATTATGGAGAATTTTACAATGCGGATACGCCCTTAATTGACACAATCATGGGTTGAAGTTGGGCTGCATTGATCGCTGTGCAATAAAAGAACCACACGCAGTTCTAAATACCGGTGATATAGGTCATCGCGAACTTGTGAATATCGTGATAGGCCAAAATATGATGGTTATAGTCATTTGGACCCATTTTACAGTGCGGATATGCCGTTAATTGACACAATTATTTATTCAAGTTGGACATTTTGTATCATTGTGTAATAAAAGGGCCACACGCAGTTAGAAATTCTGGAGATATGGGTCATCACGAACTTGTGAATATCGTGACAGGCCTATATGATTGTTATAATATTTGGGCTAATTTTACAGTGCGGTTATGCACTTAATTGACACAATTGGATTTTGTTTACCCTGTGCCAATGCATTCTCTTATATATGCGAGGCGACCTATGGTCGAGTCGCATATATAAGAGAATGCATTGGCCTAACAATTTATTATTATTTTTTTAAAATAAATGTTTCTTACAATTTTTAGGACATAAAATAAAAAAACATCCATTACCCTGCAGGGAGCCCCCAAGAGTGTCGTCTGCTCATGTTTGTCTGGGGCTCTGTATGGGTGAAATTATAAAATTGTTAAAGAATACAAGAAAAAAATATTAAAATGGTAAAAAATTGTTAGGCCAATGCATTCTCTTATATATTCGAGGCGACCTATGGAAATTGGGGATCATTATGTAATAAAAGGACCATGTCGTGTGATATGGGTCATCACGAACTTTTCGAATACCGTGATAGGCCAACATATGATGGCTGTAATCATTAAAATTTTGATCCCATTTTACAGTCCGGATACGCCATTAATTGAAACAAATATATGTTAAAGTTTGTGTTTTGTTTTATAATTTATTCATCTTTTTGGTACAATTTGCAATATGTTATTACATACATTCATGTACATACATAGCTTATATGATAATAACGTTATATGCTATTAAATCTTACTTTTTCCAATGCAGTGTCTGTATTACGTTATATGGCACAATGTCAAATATCGTTCAAATTAAAATGAAATTTGTGTCATTAAAAAGTTTTGTCAGGTCTTCATTAAGCAGTCATTCTCTGATTTTACTATAGTGATTGACTTTTTAATGATATAAAGAACATATAATGGTTGTATTTTTATGTGTAATCTGACCTGTTACTTATGTTAGAGGTTGTGTTTGTGAACTTCTGCAGAGGCCTTGCACATTTCCATGATATTATTTTAGGGAAAAATTGGGGAGTGTTCTGTCAGGGAGAACAAACTCAAAATTCAGATCCTTCTATTATTCTGTATTTAACAATATAGTGTTTTCTTTTTAAGATACATCATTAATTAGGCTGAGGACACTGCTCCACTTTTTTTCGATACTGCTTTCTAAACTGTTATTCCATTGGCTTGCTAATTTTTCTATGTTGAACTCATGATTTAGGCACAGTTGTTGGAAATTTGTGTCAAAAACACCGAAAACAAATACCCCCACCCCTACTTAGTATATAACAGACAAGTATGGAAAGCTGGTCGATAAATTTCAAAAAACGAGCCCACCCATTTTCCCTCATAACCATAATCACCGCTCGTTTCGTGTTCAATTGCAACAATAAAAACATTAATTTCAGAAAAGTATCACTTCCTAGTAATAAAACATATATTTCTGTTCATGTTTACCGTAAGTGCAGTAGAAAATTATCACTTTATAATTACTTTTATCGTATACAACTTTCCAAACAACAGCGGCTCCAAGAGTCGCCATCCGAGAGTCAAGCGATAATAGCAATTGACACCCTGTGTGAAATTCAAATCAACCAAAACCTGACTACTCAACTCCATTGATGGAAATATTGCACATTGGAATTCATATAGTACCTACTCTATCAGAATCAATGCGACTAATTTTTATATTTTAGTAATTGAAGGTCGTATTAACCCTTTCCGCCGGACCCATGTATCCCTATATTAGCGATAAATAGGGTATGTTCTGTCGCCTGAGGCGCACAATCTAGTTGATACATTGTTGGACAACTTGCTCATTTGAATTCATATAGTACCCCGCTACCAGAATCAGAGCGACTAATATTTTATATTTCAGTCATTTAAGGTCGTATTAACCCTTTCCGCCGGACCCATATATCCCTATATTAGCGATTTATTGGACATGTCCTACCGACTGAGGCGCACAATCTAGTTGATAAATTGTTGGACAGCTTGCCCCATTTTAATTTATATAGTACCCCCGCACATACACGGGCGCACTTGGCGTGGGTACGCGGGTACCTATCGCAATTTACTACCTCTCTCTTTCTCTCTCTCTGTATATATATAGTGAGAGAGGGAGAGAGAGAGAGAACAGTATTTACTACGCCAGGGTTTGAACTACATGAACACAGCGAACTGGTGTTTTAGACCCCATAAGTAATGAGCTCTACTTCGCTGATATTCACGTTATCAATGTGTGATAGTGTTCGGTATTCGACGGATTTCGGTATTCGAATATTCGGTTCGAATAACGAGCGAATATTCGAATAGTATTCGATTATTTAGATAAATTATAAAATTATATAGATAACTTATTTTGGAACCAATTTATTATTTAATGAAATAGCATAGTTATCCATGCACATGCTATACGCAAAAAAGAGAGAAAAAAAGTTTTTTGGCTTAATAGCAAGAGTTTATCTGTTTATGAAGTTCAAGTAGTCAATGTTCCATGCATGGCTTAAAGGTTCCTGTTCAAGAAGTGTAACATTCGGACAGTCTGCGGTTTCAACCGGTTGCGTTTTTCACTAGAGATCAGCCCTGCAGTAGAGAACGCGCGTTCAGACGATACACTGTTGGCCAAACGATGCCTTATAGGTCCGCTTCCTATGACCACATGCAAGCAGGGTCTGGTTTTCACCTAGCCAACATACAATTATTTCGACGTCATGACGCCAATCAAATCAGAACGTTACAGTTACGTCATATTAATTCGTTATGGTCAGTGTAAATGGACTATACTTTTAACAGAACCTCAGACTAATAACAAACCAGGAAACAATTATCCGGAGATTATTCTCGAATATTCGAATAGTCAAATCATTATTCGAATATTCGAATATATATTTTTACGAGCGAATATTCGAATATTCGAATATTCGGACCGAACACTAATGTGTGATGCGCGGATTTCTTCCTCGTGTTTACTCACCTTTGGCCGCACAAAGGTTGATGCAGAAAGCATGTGAGTTCTGGTTTGTCTTGACAAATAGTCCACACATGTCCCGCTCTTTTCCGTCTATGAAACACCCGAGATATTCTGCTCTACCGTTGGCCTCTTCTGAGTCTGTGGTTGAAAACAAAATGTGATAGATTCATAGACATGTGTGTACCTGTATGCACATACTTTTATATAACTACTTTGAAATAATTTGAACATTGAAGTGGCATCTAACATAGATCAAATGTGACCCGCCATATCAAATCCAGTCGGAAGTCGGGATTTTTTTTTTACCCTGTGCCAATGCATTCTCTTATATATGCGAGTCGACCATAGGTCGCCTCGCATATATAAGAGAATGCATTGGCCTAACAATTTTTTACCATTTTAATAATTTGATCTTGTATTCTACCGACTGGATTTTATATGGCGGGTCACAAATATTATCTCACATGGAAAGCTTAATTCTAATAATCTTTCCCACATAATACACAAATATGAAAGGACTAGCTGAAACAGGCTCCCTTGGGGAGCCTTTATTCAGCGTCGAATGGTCTCTGACCCCTTTTATATATATAGATAATATTTGTTATGCTTCTTCAATATATCGTCGTGAAAATAGGTTCATATTGGACCTAAATATTGACATTGGTTCATATTGGACTTATCTGGTTCTGTAATAAGCCAATAGTGGACTTATACCAGTTATTCGGATGGCGCGGGCCACAGTGAAAACAAATATATAAAGAGCGAACAACGGGTGCTGAAATAGACCCATAGTGAGCTTATTTGTTTTATTTAAGTAATTTTTTATAAATACAAATTTTGAAAAACTAACGCCGTTATAACCTCCGCCAGGGTACCCCGAGTCACCACACTAAATTTGGATGAAATCACTAAATTTGAATGAAATCGGACCAGCAGTCTGGGAGAAAAATCCGGACAGACAGACCTTCTCCTAAGCTTTTCATAAGCTTGTCCTAAATTACTCTTTTATATATCTATTATATATTTTGGAAGATCTGTCTGTGTATCTGTGGTCTGTCTGTGGTCTGTGTGTTCGCGATGAACTCGAAAATGGCCAACCCGATTTCGATGAAACTTGGTATGTGGGGGTATTTTCGGCCGGGGGTGGCATAGGCATATTTATTTTCAGATCCGAGGTCAACTTTTCACGTTCCGAGGTCAAATCTGTTTTTACGCTGTGTTACGGGACTTTCATTTGAGTTCGGTGCTTACAAATCGATTCGAAACAGCGCGAATAATTAAATGCCAGTCACAATAATGACACTGTGAGAATCTTTCGTGTTTCCTCTTTCCAACGATATATAATGCGTATGTATCCGTTTTGGTTATCTGCCTCAATTATCAAGAAGAATTGGTACTATCTTCCATCAGGATAAAAACAATGCGTAACTTCTATGACGTCGTTAGAGTTCATAACGTTAGATCACGTTAACGCTTAACCGGCCGATGCATTTGACTGTTTCAGACGTCTTGGCGATATCTCGGGCACCGATGGTAATTTATCTTTAAGTTGAAACTTGATAATTAATGAGCGTGTGTATATGAGGCGCGTTTATATACTTGAGTGGAAATCAAATCGGGTTAAAAGGTCAAATCGGGTAAAACCGGATTGATTTCGACGGGTACCTTTTGTTCGGGCAGTGTTTTGGACGGGTCAAATCGTGACCCCACTTGACCTTGGCCTTCAAAATAGACAATTCAAGGTCAAACCCGGACGAAGTCTGGTCACCTTCTAGTATATATATATATCTATTATATATTTTGGAAGATCTGTCTGTCTGTCTGTCTGTGTGTCTGTGTGTTCGCGATGGACTCGAAAGCGGCTGAACCGATTTCGATGAAACTTGGTATGTGGGGGTATTTTCGGCCGAGAACTGGCATAGGCCTATTAATTTGTCCGTGCGACGTGACCTTGACATTGAAATCGGGTAATTTCAAGGTCAAACGCCCGAATATCTCGGGATTTAGATGAAACTTGGTATGTGGGGATACTTTCGGACGAGGGGTGACATGAGCCTATTAATTTGCCTATGCGGTGTGACCTTGACCTTGAAATAGGGTCATTTCAAGGTCAAACGCCCGAATATCACGGGATTTCGATGAAACTTGGTATGTGGGGGTATTTTCGCCGGGGAGTGGCATAGGCTCATTAATTTGCCCGTCCAACGTGACCTTGACCTTGAAATCGGGTCAATTCAAGGTCAAATCGCCAATTTTGATTGGATTTCGACGAAATTTGATACATGGGGTTACTTTTGTCCACTGAGTGTTTTGGACGGGTCAAATCGTGACCCCGACCTCACCTTGACCTTATAAATGATCAATTCAAGGTCAAATCGGGTAAAACCGGATGGATTTCGACGGGCACGTTTGTCGGGTACTTTTGTCCGTGCAGTATTTTGGACTGATCAAATCGTGACCCCCATTTGACCTTGACCTTTAAAATGGACAATTCAAGGTCAAAGCCCGGACGAAGTCGGGTCACCTTCTAGTCTATTATATATTTTGGAAGATCTGTCTGTGTGTGTGTGTGTCTGTCTGTCTGTGTGTTCGCGATGGACTCGAAAACGGCCGAGCCGATTTCGATGAAACTTGGTATGTGGGGGTATTTTCGGCCGGGGACTGGCATAGGCCTATTCATTTTCCCGTGCGACGTGACCTTGACCTTGAAATCGGGTAATTTCAAGGTCAAACGCCCGAATATCAAGGGATTTCGATGAAACTTGGTATGTGATGATACTTTCGGCCGGGGAGTGGCATAGGCCTATTAATTTGCCCATGCGACGTGACATTGACCTTGACATCGGGTCATTTCAAGGTCAAACGCCCGAATATCACGGGTATGTGGGGGTACTTTCCTATGGGGAGTCTCATAAGCATATTAATTTGCCCGTGTGACGTGACCTTGACCTTGAAATCGGGTCAATTCAAGGTCAAATCGCCAATTTTGATGGGATTTCGACGAAATTTTATACATAGGGTTACATTTGTCCACTGAGTGTTTTGGATGTGTCAAATCGTGACCCCGACCTTCAAAATGATCAATTCAATGTCAAATCGGGTAAAACCGGATGGATTTCGACGGGACGTTTGTCGGGTACTTTTGTCCGGGCAGTGTTTTGGACTGGTCAAATCGTGACCCCACTTGACCTTCAAAATGACAATTCAAGGTTAAAGCCCGGACGAAGTCGGGTCACCTTCTAGTCTATTATATATTTTGGAAGATCTGTTTGTGTGTGTGTGTGTCTGTGTGATCGCGATGGACTCGAAAACGGCCGAGCCGATTTCGATGAAACTTGGTATGTGGGGGTATTTTCGGCCGGGGGGTGGCAAGGGCCTATTAATTTTCAGATCCGAGGTCAACTTTTTACGTGCCGAGGTCAAATCTGTTTTTACGCTGTGTTACGGGACTTTCATTTGAGTTCGGTGCTTACAAATCGATTCGAAACAGCGCGAATAATAAAATGCCAGTCATAATAATGACAGTGTGAGAATCTTCCGTGTTTCCTCTTTCCAACGATATATAATGCGTATGTATCCGTTTTAGTTATCTGCCTCAATTATCAAGAAGAAGTGGTACTATCTTCCATCAGGATAAAAACAATGCGTAACTTCTATGACGTCGTTAGATGTCATAACGTTAGACCACGTTAACGCTTAACCGGTCGATGCATTTGACTGTTTCAGACGTCTTGGCGATATCTCGGGCACCGATGGTAATTTATCTTTACGTTGAAACTTGATAATTAATGAGCGTGTGTATATGAGGCGCGTTTATATACTTGAGTGGAAATCAAATCGGGTTAAACTGGCGGATTTTTACGGACGAAATTTTATGCATAGGGTATCTCGGTATCCGCTGGGCCGATTTCCCGGTATCCGCTGGTCCGATTTCCACCATTTTTGGGGTGTTGGTGTTTGACCCCACCTGACCTTGACCTTCAAAATGGTAAATTCAAGGTAAAAGCCCGGACGAAGTCGGGTCACATTCTAGTCTTCTATACTATATATTTTGAGACTTCGTATATATGTGTGTGTGTACTTCATAGAATCCAAAACGCGTGTACAGATTGAGCTCAAACTTCCTATGTAAGTGTCAAATCCCACCGACACGACCGTGGTCGCGGTTTAGGGAAGCTCAGAGCACCCGTTCTCCAATCTCAAATCACCGCAAAGGCACGGCGTGGGTTAATCAAGTGATTATTTAATGAGCGTTTGTTTTTGACGCATCTCTATAAAGAGCGTCTGTTTGCCATTCAACGTTATTTGCATCTGCAGAGAGATATACGGAACATACATTAAATTTAAAAAACATTTGTTTCTGACCAACCCTGCGAGCACGGATGGCGCGCTTTGTTTTTACAGTATATAATTATATACCGAAATCATCCAAGATAATCACGAATATAGCATCAGATTTCTCCCCAGATATACCGTTATAAACCTACTGGAATCTGCCAATCTACGGGAAATTCCAGGGAATGCCGATTGAGCTCAAACTTGCTACCCACGGGGAGTGTCATATATATGAGTGTGTCCTTTATAGACTCGAACCGATTGAGCTCAAACTTGCTAAATAAGAAAATAGCCCCCAAGCCGTAAATATCAACAACAACGATATTACTAAATACACGTTTTCGGCAATGTGAGAGTTTTCGGGGAGCCGTGATGCCAACAACAACGACCCGAAGACAGATTTCCCGACGGGAAGCGTTTGTTTTAAATTCAATGTTATCGTAGAGAGATTTCACGAAACAAAGAATGCGTTGTCTGTCGTTCCTAGGAAGGGGGGATTTCTACGGGTAAATTTTTCCGCCAGAAACAAAAAAAATAATTAAAACAATTTACAATTTAATTAAAACAATTTAAAATTAAAAAAAATTAACAATAAAAAAACAATTCAGAAACAAAATATATTAAATTTAAAAAACATTAAATTCATATTCAAAAATCCCTGAATGCCAACAACAGATTCAATGCAATGTTATCTATTATGCAGAGAGACGACATTACGACGGGTACGGCAGACTCAAAATATTATGCAGACAGATTTCCCGACGGGAAGCGTTTGTTTTAAATTCAATGCAATGTTATCGTAGAGAGATTTCACGAAACAAAGAATGCGTTGTCTGTCGTTCCTAGGAAGGGGGGATTTCTACGGGTAATTTTTTCCGCCAGAAACAAAAAAATTAATTAAAACAATTTACAATTTAATTAAAACAATATAAAATTTAAAAAAATTAACAATAAAAAAACAATTCAGAAACAAAATATATTAAATTTAAAAAACATTAAATTCATATTCAAAAATAAAAAACAAAAATAAATAAAAACAAAATAATTACCAAAATGTCATGTTTCTGAAACAAAGCCATGGGACGAATGCCGCCAGTGGCGGGCTAACCTGCTAGTCTATTATATATTTTGGAAGATCTGTTTGTGTGTGTGTGTGTGTGTTTGTCTGTGTGATCGCGATGGACTCGAAAACGGCCGAGCCGATTTCGATGAAACTTGGTATGTGGGGGTATTTTCGGCCGGGGGGTGGCACGGGCCTATTAATTTTCAGATCCGAGGTCAACTTTTCACGTGCCGAGGTCAAATCTGTTTTTACGCTGTGTTACGGGACTTTCATTTGAGTTCGGTGCTTACAAATCGATTAGAAACAGCGCGAATAACAAAATGCCAGTCATAATAATGACACTGTGAGAATCTTTCGTGTTTCCTCTTTCCAACGATATATAATGCGTATGTATCCGTTTTAGTTATATGCCTCAATTATCAAGAAGAAGTGGTACTATCTTCCATCAGGATAAAAACAATGCGTAACTTCTATGACGTCGTTAGATGTAATAACGTTAGATCACGTTAACGCTTAACCGGCCGATGCATTTGACTGTTTCAGACGTCTTGGCGATATCTCGGGCACCGATGGTAATTTATCTTTACGTTGAAACTTGATAATTAATGAGCGTGTGTATATGAGGCGCGTTTATATACTTGAGTGGAAATCAAATCGGGTTAAACTGGCGGATTTTTACGGACGAAATTTGATGCATAGGGTATCTCGGTTACCGCTGGGCCGATTTCCCGGTGTCCGCTGGGCCGATTTCCACCATTTTTGGGGTGTTGGTGTTTGACCCCACCTGACCCTGACCTTCAAAATGGTTAATTCAAGGTCAAAGCCCGGACGAAGTCGGGTCACCTTCTAGTATATATATATAGATGAGATGACATGAAGTATTATGACGGTACATTATGTTTTAAAAACCGCTCCTGGATCATGCCTCAAATTGTTTTTTATCACGATGGACGACGAAATCAGTATACTTGTACAAGTTGGGCAACAGAACCATAAAACATCCCCATATCTTTAATATGTCTTACAGGTACGTTCCTTTTCCATCATGATATGCATACACCTATTTTATACACATATCACGTGAAAAATTACATGTATGACGGCAGAATGATGAGCCATTTTACTATTCGGTATCCTTTGTAGACTTTTAGATAGCCGACGGGTCAGTCTCGGTTCCCAGTCGACCCTTCATACTAGTATTGTCCTGCTAGTCCGGGGGTGGGGGCGGAATAATATTGAATAATAAGAAGAATATTGTATACAGCCCGATTGATACATTAAAAACGTTACGTTTCAAACACCAACGACACTTGCAGCAGGTTTCCTGATCTGGATATGACCACGTTAGATTAAAAATCGGTCCCGATTTTCGCCCAATCAAGTCGGGAGTGCGAACCCGCGCCAACCTCGTCTAGCCCAGACTTCGATGATGGTATCCACGACTTATCCACCTCATATATACCATGGAAAGACTGACCTTCTATTGTCGGGTTTAAGTAATTTCATATTGACTATGTCAGAGGGGACTGGCATAAATAACAATCAGGCATTCAATGTGTTACTGTTACTCGGTTCTTTGTTTTAACCCTTTACCCAACAAACCGGCCAAAACCGGCCAAATAAAGCTTCAACAGCCTAAAATATCTTCGGTCTGTCTCAATAGAACCATACAAATATGGATATCATTGGAACCGGCTCCTTGACCACATTGTGATAGTTACAGTTATGCCCTGTGCCAATGCATTCTCTTATATATGCGAGTCGACCATAGGTCGCCTCGCATATATAAGAGAATGCATTGGCCTAAAAAAAATCTTTTTTTAACACTTTTTACCATTTTTTCTTACATTCTTTAACAATTTTATAATTTTGAATGTGTTAAGCCAATGCATTCTCTTATATATGCGAGGCGACCTATGGTCGACTCGCATATATAAGAGAATGCATTGGCACAGGGCCCTTCTGTTGGGTAAAGGGTTAAACAATCATATTCATCTGCAAATACCTCGCCCAAATTGCCATCGATTTCAAGGGATGCGGATTACTTGAGCAATCAGGGGCACCATTCTGATAGCACTTTTTAATAGTAACTTGGTACAATGAATGTAATACGTTGGGTTGCATGAGACATTGCATGGCGGGGATGATGGCGATTAAGTGAAACATGACATATTTCACCATCTATTCTGACCACCGTATTGGCAGCCATCTTGGTTTAGTAAGCCATTTTGTAATCCAAAAACGACATTGAATTATCGTACACAACAAATATCTCCGCCACGCTACATTCGAGAAGATGACAAAAATGGCTTTAGATTATTTTTTAGAGAAAAATACCTAAATTTGATAAAAAAAATTGGTGCCAGGAGGTGCATTGTGTAATAGTTTCACTTAATGTTCGAGTTTGTAGATCGGGATCTATAACTTAAACTATAGTTTAGCAGTTTAATAACGACCGTTGTGTTAGTTAAGCCATTTAAGCAAGTAATCGTGCGTTCTTACATATTTCCACTTATAATCCGGCCACCATATTGGCAGCCATCTTGGGGTTAGTATGCCGGTTACGTAGCGTTTTTCCGAAGACCCATAACTCCGAAGGTCCGATTCTCCGAAGTTCAGATTCTCCGACGCCCCGATTCTCCGAAAGCCCATAACTCCGAAGTCCCGATTCTCCGAAATCCCATAACTCCGAAGACCCATAACTCCGAAAGCCCATAACTCCGAAGGCCTATAACTCCGAACGCCCATAACTCCGAAGGTCTATAACTCCGAAGGGCCGATTCTCCGAAGGTCCGATTCTCCGAAGGTCCGATTCTCCGAAGATCATGTTTTATCGCTTATTAAATAGTGTACAGTCCAGTGGCGGAGTCAATGGTGCCCTAGGGAATACCGCCCCCAAAAAACATGTCAAATGTCATGTAAACGTCAGGAAATCCCTCCTAGGCATTCAAATATTCACAGTGTTCCTGCCCAGGGGAGCCCCCTGACCAACGATTGGGGGCGACCCCTCCCATGTATGCGCTCCACAAATCAGGCCTTCGTGATATGCTTTCGGCATATCATATGCGTGATATATCCCCCACATATCCCCCACATATGCTAATTAATGTGCACCCCTAAATGGGAACCCTGGCTCCGCCACTGGTGTGCACCGGGTATATTATAACGAAACGCTGCAAGAATGTCAGAGTAGCCTAACATGCACAGGGGCGACAAGTTCTTCCCAGTTCACCCATGTACATTTTACTCTGGCATCTCATGGGCCAACGTAACGTTATAGTATCTGGTGTATAGTCAGTGGCGGGCCAGGATTCCCATTTAGGTGGGGGCAGTAGGAAAAGTTTGAATATTTTGATGCCCCATGAACGATTTCCGGGCGTTTACATGACATTGGACATGTTTTGGTAGGGGCCCATATTGTCTGAAATAGTAAGTAGAGGTTTAATGGGGGCAGTGGAAATTTTGGGACCCCTTGGCTTCGCCACTGGACTGTACACTATTTAGTAAACGATAATACCACGATAAAACAAAATCTTCGGAGAATCGGACCTTCGGAGTTATGGGCCGTCGGAGAATCGGGCCTTCGGAGTTATAGGTCTTCGGAGAATCGGCCCTTCGGAGTTATAGGTCTTCGGAGTTATAGGTCTTCGGAGAATCGGCCCTTCGGAGTTATGGGCTTTCGGAGAATCGGATCTTCGGAGTTATGGGCCGTCGGAGAATCGGGTCTTCGGAGTTGTGGGCCGTCGGAGAATCGGGTCTTCGGAGTTGTGGGCCTTCGTAGTAATAGGTCTTCGGAAAACCGGTCTGACACCAGTATGCCATGTTTTAATCCAAACGGACTGACATTGCCGTATACACCAATTACCTGCAGCCTTACTACATTCTTTTCTTGTTTGCCTTCCGGAAAATTAACAAAATGCGTTTTATATAATTTGTTTGGGGGAAACATCAACAATTATTAAAATTTCGAGTGAGGGATACATTATTGATTTTACTTCCTTGTTCGAGCCTGTATACATAATTCTTTAGCAGACTGTCAATGGCCGTTGTGTTAATGTAGCCATTTGATACGTAATCTGACGCAATCGTGAGTTTTGTGTGCCTTATACCACAGCATGGCGCATCTTAATTTTAGGGGGGGTGGGGGAATTTTTCTGCGGCCTACAGCGATAGGTTATATATCAAAATATAACTAATTGGCAATAGTTTCTCATCCATATTAAATCCAGTCGTAAGTCGGGATTTTTTTCACCCTGTGCCAATGCACCTCGCCTCGCATATATAAGAGAATGCATTGGCCTAACAATTTTTTACAATTTTAATAATGTTTTCTTGTATTCTTTAACAATTTTATAATTTCACCCATACAGAGCCCCAGACAAACATGAGCAGACGACACTCTTCTATATGCTTCTATATATGTGTGGGGCTCCCTGCAGGGTAATGGATAGTGCGGCATAGTCGTCTTACTTTAAGATTTATAAGAAACGAAAGACAACGCTTTGCATGAATCGTCATATTCGCCCCACCCAAAATATTATTTGACGTCACATGACGTCATGACTGCCATTCCGAGATTCAATGGTTACATGTATTACCTTACTCTGATTGTCGCCTCATTCTCAGGTTTCAAAATTGGACGAATATCTCTTCTCAAAAGGTGTCTCAAAAATGTCGGCTTTATTTAAAAAATAACCGATTGTTTTCATCGGGTGCCTCAAGATAACCACGCGGTGAGAAAAAAGTCCGCCTGCCTGACAAATCCAACATACGGATTCCGAAAGTTAAGTGCTCATGCTAACCAAAAGTGTAGGTCTCATAAATTCCCTCTCGATGCGACACCTATGTCCATTTTTGCTTGGCCTATTACTTATAGACATTTCAACTTTCCGGATTCCCAATTGCTCCAGTGACTGTAAATTATCCCCTCTCCAATTTGAGCTACAGTGTCATTGGCACTTTCATTTGACTAGGTTTTTTAGTTTAGTTTACATGTTTTATTTTTTATTTTCGCTGAGTCTATAAAATTACGGGGCCGGACACCTGGACTAGTGGTGGGCGTGGTTACCGGAAACATCGCTATTGTTTTTATCTAATCACACCCTACAGACCACATCCCTCATCTGATCATCAAAAAACTTCATATAGTTCACCAGGGTGACATCTAGATGGGAGACATCAAGCGGCCATCTTGGATTTCATCAAACTTCATATTGATCTGCGGGGTGACCAATAGATGGGAGGTATGAAATGTTTTGAATTTCATTGGCAAACGTGGCCGCCAGCCGTCATCTTGGATTTTGCTTTATATACATGTATATCTCTTCATGTGGATATCTAGTATTACTTAGACATTTTAACTTTCCGTATTCCTGTCATCATTCGAAAGATAAAACATTATCTGATAATCCCATGAAAATTAACAAGCGTGTGTAAATTACATTTACCTTTGATCATATTATTCCTCACTTAACAATCACATGCTCCCTTCAACATTTCGTTTCATCCTATCTATTTTTAATCACATCTGTGGCAATATTCATATACATTCATGTGTCAAACATTTCTTTGTACAATATAACTTGCAAATAAATGTATAGATATATAGATATATATATATATGAGATCATATTTTTCACGAGGCAAATCGCGAGCGCGAGCAGCATGCAAGCGTGCATTATAATATATAGCCGTTTATTTAGATGAATATGTTTACATATATATATATCTCATATATATTTTGAAGACCTCTGTATGTTTGTATGTCTGTCTGTCTGTCTGTCATTGATACAAATCTACGATTTTCGACCGATCGGGACGAAACTTCGTACGTGTGTGTAGTTTGACCAGGCGGTCGTCGTTGTCGTGTTGGCGAGCCCAATAGGTTATATATTATATATTTTGGGAAATCTGTGTGTGTGTGTGTCTGTATGTCTTTCTATGGACTCGAAAACGGCCGAGCTACAGATACAGACCTTTTATCGGCTACAGAAGTATTACTATATATATATACAAGCCGATGAGCCCGACGTTGTCCGGGCTATTCAAAAACCAAATTTCAAGCCGATAGCTCCACCCGTTTCCGAGATCTGGTCTGCGCATGCGCGAAGCTGGCGTCGCACGGGATCGGCGACCCGATAAAATTCGTATCCGGTGCAAGATACATTCACATACCAAATTTCAAGCCGATAGCTCCACCCGTTTCCGAGATCTGGTCTGCGCATGCGCGAAGCTGGCGTCGCACGGGATCGGCGACCCGATAAAAATCGTATCCGGGGCAAGATACATTCCCATAGCAAATTTCAAGTCGATAGCTCTACCCGTTTCCGAGATCTCGTCTTCGCATGCGCTGCACGGGCGTCGCACGGGCTCGCCAATACGACAAGGACGACCGCCTGGTCAAACTACACACACGTACCAAGTTTCGTCCCGATCGGTCGATAATCGTAGATTTGTATAAATGACATACAGACATACAGACATACAGACAGACAGACAGAGGTCTTCAAAATATATAGGAGACTAGCCGATGAGCCTTCGTACGTGTGTGTAGTTTGACCAGGCGGTCGTCGTTGTCGTGTTGGCGAGCCCAATAGGTTATATATTATATATTTTGGGAAATCTGTGTGTGTGTGTGTCTGTATGTCTGTCTATGGACTCGAAAACGGCCGAGCTACAGATACAGACCTTTTATCGGCTACAGAAGTATTACTATATATATATACAAGCCGATGAGCCCGACGTTGTCCGGGCTATTCAAAAACCAAATTTCAAGTCGATAGCTCCACCCGTTTCCTAGATTTGGTCTGCGCATGCGCGAAGCTGGCGTCGCACGGGCTCGGCGAGCCGATAAAATTCGTATCCGGGGCAAGATACATTCACATAGCAAATTTCAAGTCGATAGCTCAACCCGTTTCCGAGATATCGTCTGCGCATAATAATAATAATGTATAGCATTTTTAAAGCGCCTTATCCCATGAGGCCCAAAGCGCTCAATGATACAACAGATGACCGAGCTCCAGCACATTTAAACACATATACGCATGTACACACAAACAATAACTACAATGAAATAAATCAAACAATTCATATACAAATCAGGATGAAGGCTGTGTGTATTGTATAAAACAATGCAGGAAATGTGTGCTCAGCTTTGGTCGTCGTCGTTGCCATAGTGAAGTTTAAACAGATACGTTTTGAGTTCTGTTTTGAAAGATTCCAAAGTAGCAAAATTCCTAAGTGTAAGCGGGAGTGAATTCCAAAGGTTTGGGCCGTAGCATTCAAAAGATCGACGACCATAATTAACAAGGTCACGTTTGGGGACAGCAAGTAATATTTTATCAGCTGACCTTAAGCCTGGTTTACCAGGTACATAGCATGAAAGAAGAGATTCGATATATACAGGGAGGGGCGAGAGATAGTCAAATTTCTTACAACATAAGACAGCAATTTTATAGTCAATGCGGGCTTGAATTGGTAGCCAGTGCAGTTCTTTGAACATTGGTGTCAGGTCAGAAAATTTAGGCTTCTTAAGAATCACACGAGCAGCAATGTTCATCATACGTTGAAGTTTATCAATTTCTGTCTTTGGTAAGCCAGCCAGAAGTGGGTTACAGTAGTCAATCTTGGAAAGAACAAACGACGAAACAAGAGTTTTAGCAGCATCGGTGGTTATGAATGGCCTGATGTGAGAAATTCTCCTTATATCCAGAAATAGACTTCTGCATAAATTGTTTATGTACACTTCCATTGACAGAGTACTGTCCAGGTGAATGCCCAGATATCTGGCACACGACGATGGCTTTATGTCGGAATCACCTATACGAATGCAGTCCAAAGGGGTGTTCTTAATTCTGTGATCTGTTCCAAATAACATTATCTCGGTTTTGTCATCATTTAAACACAGTTGGTTTGCGCCCATCCAATTTTTCACTGCCGTTATACATTGCTGCATTTCTGAGATATTGTTTGCGAACTCTGATGGTGAGCTGGGCATATACATCAGTGTATCGTCTGCGTACATGTGGTATTGTAGATTTCTCTGTGTGATGATTTGCCCCAATGGCTTAGTGTACATGAGATAAAGCACGGGCCCAAGGACTGATCCCTGGGGGACACCAAAGGATAGTTCATATGGTTTGGAACAGAATTCTCCGCTGTGAACAGTCTGGATTCTGCCTGATAGATATGACTTGAACCATTGGAGAACTTTCCCTGAAATTCCGAATGTTTTGTTAAGGCGTGAAATTATGATGTTGTGATCCAAAGTATCAAAGGCATCAGAGAGGTCGAGAAATGAGGCTATAGTGACATTGTGATCATCTGCTGCACAAAGCAAGTCGTTGGTGACGCGGACAAGTGCAGTTTCCGTACTGTGGTGTCGTCGATAAGCTGATTGGAAAGGTTCATTCATGTCATTATCCTCCAGATGTTGTCTGAGTTGATAGAGTACCACGCGCTCAAGAAGCTTGGATATAAAAGGAAGGTTAGAAACAGGTCTATAGTTCTTGAGATTGTTCCTATCCATGTTTGGCTTTTTCAGCAACGGTTTAACCACAGCTTGTTTGAAGCAAGTGGGAACTATACCGTCTTCCAGGGATGTATTCACTATCCTCGTAAGAAACGTTACTAGTTGGTCGCTATGCTGTTTAAGAATGAGTGATGGTACAGGATCCAGAGAACACGATTTTGATGGCATTGACATGAGAACACGTTTAACCGTCTCTGTTGTAACACATTCAAACTTAACAAATTTGGTTCCAGTGAATTCCTCAAACTCAGCTTCTCCTGCAGACACTTGTTGTATATTCGCACGAATTTTGGTAACTTTGTCTTGAAAAAATGTGGCAAATGTTTCTGGGAGTGTATCCATGGGAATGTCACTAGGTAGAGTAGAACATTTACCTTTGCCCAGCATAGTGTTGGTAATGTTGAACAGTTTCTTGGTTGATTTGCAATTTGCTAATTGTTCACTATAAAAGTCAGATCTCGCATGCTTTATCAACTCGCTTACACATGTATTCATTTCCTTGAAAATTTCGCGGTGAACAGTTAATTTAGATTTTCTCCACATGCGCTCCACCTTTCTGCGTTCTCGTTTCTTATTCAAAATTTGGGAAGTTAGCCATGGTGCAGATGTCCTGTTGGTAATCTCGCGTGTCATCGTGGGTGCATGCTTATTAAGAATAGAAGACAGCTGGTCATTGTAATAAACTGCCAAGTCGTTGCAGGAGTTCAAGTTTGTGGAAGATAGGAATGCTTCACGGATCTCCGATGAGAATTTACTTAACACGATGCTTTTGAGATTCCTTGAAGTGACTTTACGTTTGAGTGCAACAGGTTTCACATTCCGGAAAGAAAATTCAATCAGGAAGTGGTCAGAAACAGCTTTATCAGAGACCTGGAGACTGTTAATTTTCATGGTGTTTTCTTTTATAATCACCCAGTCAAGTGTGTGTAGTGAACGATGAGTCGGTGACGTTATGATCTGTGTGAAGCCAAATTTATCCATGAGTTCTCTTACACAATTTACATTGCTGTCAGATATTGATTCAAAATGTAGATTAATGTCACCTAGGATGAATGAATGTCCATCTGTTAAACTATATGCCGTGAGTAAGGCTTTGAAATCTTTGACGAATTTCGGAGTTTTTAGCTTGTTCTTTTTACTCGGTGGAGGTCTGTAAATACACACGAATGTTATGGGTCGAGAAGGTGTTCTAATAATAAATTCAGCAGCCTCGAATGTTGAATACTGTGTGATAACTTTCCAATTGACAGCAAAGTCTGATTTGTGTAACAACCCGATGCCCCCGCCAGTGCCCTTTCTTGGTGATGATATCATGTTATAGCCTACAGGTGTTGCTTGGCTAATCAGTGCTTCATCCCCAGCAGGCATCAGCCAGGTTTCAGTTATGAAGAAGAAGTCACTTTTGCTATCAGCCACAAGATCGTTGATGGTGTGGACCTTGTTCCTGATAGATCGGGCATTTAAGAGGTTAATAACTATAGGATCCTCTTGGAGATGTGGTGTAGCTATTTCAACAAGAGTACTGTTGGTGTGTTTTGGTGATTTAGCACAATGATGATGTTGGATAGAACTTCGAACATGTTCTGTACTCCATGGAATATTGTATGTCCTTGATGAGTCAAAAGTAGGGTGACAGAATTTTGGATCCAGAATACGGTGTTTCTTCATCACCTTGAACAAGGAGGCTCTAGGCCGGTGTTGGTTGTGATTTGTTGTCTTGTTGATGGTGTGAAGTTCCTCAGACGTGTACACAATGAAGCCCATGTTGGTAGTTGGCAGACAGGAATGGTGTTTACAAAAACCAATTAGAGGTGTGAAATCAGAAGTGCTTGGTAACACTATACTAATCTGGAGTAGTAGGCCCTTTGTCGTTGGTGTAATCCAGTAATGGGTTGTGTAATCCAAGCTTGATGTCAGAACAAAGCTCAGGATGAGAAATTGGAAAAACACCAACATATTCCAACAGAAAACCTCACAAAGTCAGAAAAATATGATAAATTTCTGCACAAAAATCACAAGGTCTGAAGCAGCACATTTAACACATTTAGCAAGCCAAATGTCACAAAAATATTCCAATGAACAATAGTAGAAAACAATCGAATAGCGCGAAGCTTGCGTCGCACGGGCTCGGCGACCCGATAAAATTAGTATCCGGGGCAAGATACATTCACATTGCAAATTTTAAGTCGATGGCTGCACCCGTTTCCGAGATATCGTCTGCGCATGCGCGAAGTGGGTGCCACACGGGCTCGCCAATACGACAACGACGACCACCTGGTCAAACTACACACACGTACCAAGTTTCGCCCCGATCGGTCGAGAATCGTAGATTTGTATAAATGACATACATACATTCATACATACAGACAGACATACATACATACATACATACAGAGGTCTTCAAAATATATATGAGATATCTCATATATGTGGAGCTCCGTGGTCCAGTGGTTAGCGCGTTGGACTTGTCTTCGCTGTCAACACAGCGAGGCGAGTTCGCGGCTGGCTGGTGGTCTGTTATGAGTTTCCACACAGCAGTGGCTTGGCCGACTTGAGCGATGTGCAATTGTTGGATTGTACACTGTTTGAATCTCGCGCCAAGTTGTGACCCTTGAGCAAGGTCGCTCGTACTGTGTCTGCTTTGCACCACCCATGCATTACAAGGGTACCTGATAATGAGCAGTGAAAGATCTTGTCAGTATGCTAGCCATATGGTATCCTCGCATACTCCCGGCTGTACCTCCCCCTGTCCCCGGGGAGCAGTAGATGGTTACTGAATGTTCAGGCTCATCAGGGTAATAATTGTAAAACTTTGAGCGCTTTGGGCCTCATGGGAAAGGCGCTTTACAAATGCTATACATTATTATTATTATATATTTTGAAGACCTCTGTCTGTATGTATGTTTGTTTGTTTGTTTGTTTGTCTGTCATTAATACAAATCTAAGATTCTCGACCGATCGGGACGAAACTTGGTACGTGTGTGTAGTTTGACCAGGCGGTGAACGTTGTCGTATTGGCGAGCCCGTGCGGCGCCCGCTTCGCGCATGCGCAGACGAGATCTCGGGAACGGGTGGAGCTATCGACTTGAAATTTGCTATGGGAATGTATCTTGCCCCGGATACGAATTTTATCGGGTCGCCGAGCCCGTGCGACGCCAGCTTCGCGCATGCGCAGACGAGATCTCGGAAACGGGTGGAGCTATCGACTTGAAATTTGCTATGTGAATCTATATTGCCCCGGATACGAATTTTATCGGGTCGCCGAGCCCGTGCGACACCAGCTTCGCGCATGCGCAGACTAGATCTCGGAAACGGGTGGAGCTATCGACTTGAAATTTGGTTTTTGAATAGCCCGGACAACGTCGCCCGGACAACGTCGGGCTCATCGGCTAGTCTCATATATATTTTGAAGACCTCTGTATGTTTGTCTGTTTGTTTGTTTGTCATTGATACAAATCTACGATTCTCGGCCGATCGGGACGAAACTTGTTATGTGAATCTATATTGCCCCGGATACGAATTTTATCGGGTCGCCGAGCCCGTGCGACACCAGCTTCGCGCATGCGCAGACTAGATCTCGGAAACGGGTGGAGCTATCGACTTGAAATTTGGTTTTTGAATAGCCCGGACAACGTCGCCCGGACAACGTCGGGCTCATCGGCTAGTCTCATATATATTTTGAAGACCTCTGTATGTTTGTCTGTATGTTTGTTTGTCATTGATACAAATCTACGATTCTCGGCCGATCGGGACGAAACTTGGTACGTGTGTGTAGTTTGACCAGGCGGTGGACGTTGTCGTATTGTCGAGCCCGTGCGGCGCCCGTGCAGCGCATGCGCAGACGAGATCTCGGAAACGGGTGGAGCTATCGACTTGAAATTTGCTACGTGAATGTATCTTGCCCCGGATGCGAATTTTATCGGGTCGCCGAGCCCGTGCGACGCCAGCTTCGCGCATGCGCAGACGAGATCTCAAAAACGGGCGGAGCTATCGACTTGAAATTTGGTATGTGGATGTATCTTGCCCCGGATACGAATTTTATCGGGTCGCCGAGCCCGTGCGACGCCAGCTTCGCGCATGCGCGGACGAGATATCGGAAACGGGTGGAGCTATCGACTTGAAATTTGGTTTTTGAATAGCCCGGACAACGTCGGGCTCATCGGCTAGTCTCATATATATTTTGAAGACCTCTGTCTGTCTGTCTGTTTGTCTGTATGTCTGTTTGTCATTAATACAAATCTACGATTCTCGACCGATCGGGACGAAACTTGGTACGTGTGTGTAGTTTAACCAGGCGGTGGTCGTTGTCGTATTGGCGAGCCCGTGCGACGCCCGTGCAGCGCATGCGCAGACGAGATCTCGGAAACGGGTGGAGCTATCGACTTGAAATTTGGTATGTGAATGTATCTTGCCCCGAGTACGAATTGTATCGGGTCGCCGAGCCCGTGCGACGCAAGCTTCGCGCATGCGCAAACGAGATCTCGGAAACGGGTGGAGCTATCGACTTGAAATTTGGTATGTGAATGTATCTTGCCCCGGATACGAATTTTATCGGGTGGCCGAGACCGTGCGACGCCAGCTTCGCGCATGCGCAGACGAGATCTCGGAAACGGGTGGAGCTATCGACTTTAAATTTGGTATGTGAATGTATCTTGCCCCGGATACGAATTTTATCGGGTCGCCGAGCCCGTGCGACGCCAGCTTCGCGCATGCGCAGTCCAGATCTCGGAAACGGGTAGAGCTATCGACTTGAAATTTGGTTTTTGAATAGCCCGGACAACGTCGGGCTCATCGGCTAGTCTATTATATATTTTGGAAGATCTGTGTGTGTGTGTGTGTGTGGGGGTGCGTTTGTGTGTGTGTGTGTGTGAGGGTGTGTGAGGGTGTGTCTGTCTGTCTGTGTGTTCGCGATGGACTCGAAAACGACCGAACCGATTTCGCCGAAAATTTGTATGTGGGGGTGCTTTCGGCCGTGGAGTGGCACGGGCCGTGCGTCGTGACATTGGCGTTTACCTTGAAATCGGATCGATTCAAGGTCAAATTGCGAATTTTGATGGGATTTCGACGAAATTTGATAAGTGGGGTTACTTTTGTCCACTGAGTGTTATGGACGTGACCCCGACCTGACCTTGACCTTCATAATGATCAATTCGAGGTCAAATCTGGTATAACCAGATGGATTTCGACGGGTACTTTTGTCAGGTACTTTTGTCCGGGCAGTGTTTTGGACGGGTAAAATCGTGACCCCACCTGACCTTGACCTTCATAATGGACAATTCAAGGTCAAATCGCGCAATTCGCCGAAAAGCAGAGGGGAAACAGCCCGGACCAATTCAAGGCCAAATCGGGTAAAACTGGATGGATTTCGACGGGTACTTTTGTCGGGTACTTTTGTCCGGGCAGTCTTTTGTCCGGGCAGTGTTTTGGACGGGTCAAATCCTTACCTCACCTGACATTGACCTTCAAAATGGACAATTCAAGGTCAAATCGCGCAATTCGCCGAAAAGCAGAGGGGAAACTGACCTAGTATATATATATATCTATTATATATTTTGGGAAATGTGTGTGTGTGTGTCTGTCTGTCTGTTCGCGATGACTCGAAAACGGCCGAGCCGATTTCGATGAAACTTGGTATGTGGGGGTACTTTCGGCCGGGAAGTGGCATGGGCCTGTTAAGTTGTCCGTGCGACGTGACCTTGACCTTGAAATCGGGCCATTTCAAGGTCAAACGCCCGAGTATCACGGGATTTCGATGAAAATTCGTGTCTAGGGATACTTTCGTATGGGGAGTGTCGTAAGCCTATTCGTTTGCCCGTGCGACGTGACCTTGACCTTGAAATCGGGTCAATTCAAGGTCAAATCGCGAATTTTGATGGGATTTCGACGAAATTTTATACGTAGGGTTACTTTTATCCACTGAGTGTTTTGGACGGGTCAAATCGTGACCCCGACCTGACATTGACCTTCAAAATGATCAATTCGAGGTCAAATCTGGTAAAATCGGATGGATTTCGACGGGTACTTTTGTCGGGTACTTTTGTCCGGGCAGTGTTTTGGACGGGTAAAATCGTGACCCCACCTGACCTTGACCTTCAAAATGGACAATTCAAGGTCAAATCGCGCAATTCGCCGAAAAGCAGAGTGGAAACAGCCCGGACGAAGTCGGGTCCACCTGCTAGTATGCTATATTTAATAAATAGAGCATGGCTTGGAGTGAAATACGCCGATATAGTGCATAGTGAGGTTGTGTAGTTCACGACGCGAAGCGGAGTGAACTACACAACCGCACTATGCACTATATCGGCGTATTTCACGACAAGTCATGCTCTAATTATTATATTGTATCGAACAAATATTTTGATTTAGCAGTAGGAAACTACTATTTTCAACTTTTACTAAGTTCAGACAATTGATGTTCGCCTTACTGAAGCTTTAATTTGGATCAGCGGCGAAATAACAAGTAGTTTCAGAACAAAGTTTGATGTAGTGTTCGTTACTATTTTTAGTAGTCAAAACTACATATGCATAGTGCACGATGGGAGAGACTTGAAGGCGTAGTATACAACTACGACTAATAGAGTCGAGTAGCCAACCAATCGGAAAGCTTGATTTCAATAACAAAGTCACGTGAGATACAATATAGCTATATAGAGATCTATATGCCTGCAATTATGAAACACGGAGTTGGTAATGGTATCACTACATGGTTCCTAGGAATCCAGGTCGGTCACTCAGTCGGTCAGGTGCATAGCGTATTATTGATATCTTATCTATATTTCTACGAGAAATATGCAGTGTGTGTGTGGGGAGGTCTGAATAAAAGGTGGACACGGAGTTTGTAACGGCGTGTCTACATGGTGCTCAGGAGTCCCGGTCGGTCACTCAGTCGGTTAGGTGCATAGCGCATTATTGATATCTATTTTCGACGTGATATATAGCTATGTAGGGGTCTTGGGAACGCGAAACACGGTTGCTAATGCCGTGTCTACAATGATACATAAGAGTGCCATCTGGTGAATCAGTCGGTCGGGTGCATAGCACATTATTGACATTGTATATATATTTCGACGAGAAATATAGCAGTTTCGGGGTCTGGGGAAAATGCGGAACTCGAAGTTTTAATGGCGTGACTACGCGGTGGCTTGGAGTCTCAGTAGGTTACTCAGTGGATCAGGTGCATAGCACATTATTGATACCGTATCTGTATTTCGACGAGATATTTAGCTGTTGGGGTCTGGGGAGAATGTGAAATACGGATGTTGTAATGCCGTGCCTGGGAGAACCATTTTGCTGAATCGGTACCGGTCGTTCACTCAGTCGGTCAGGTGCATAGCGCATTATTGATATCTTATATGCATTTCGACAAGATATAAATCAGTGTCGGAGTCTGAGGAAGGGGCGAAACACGGAGTTTGTAACGGCGTGTATACACGGTGCCTAGGTTTCACGGTCGTTGACTTAGTCGGTCAGGTGCATAGTGTATTGACATTTTGTCTATGTTTGGACGAGACATATAGCTGTGTCCGGGTCTGGGGTGAACGAGAATCACGGAGTTGGTACTGCCGTGTATACATATCCCATTTTGGTGAATCAGTCCGTCAAGTGCATCGCACATTATTGATATATTATCTATATTTCGACGAGAAATATAGCAGAATCGGTGTTTGGAGAAACGGCGAAACATGGAGTTGGTAATGGCGTGTCTACCTGGTGTCTATGGATCCCGATTGGTGACCCAGTCGGTCAGGTGCATTGCGCACTATTTAAATCGCATCTATATTTCTACGAGATATAGAGCTGTGTCGGGGTCTGTGGAGAATGCGAAACACGGATGTTGTAATGCCGCGTCTAAAATGGTGGCTGGGAGTCCCATTTTGGTGAATCGGTCGGTCAGGTGCATAGCACTTTATGGATATAGTGTCGGGGTATGATGAAGGGGAGAAACACTGGGTTTTTAACGGCTTTTCTACATGGTTCCTAGGTCCAGTCGGTAACTCAGTCGGTCAGGTACATATATAGCGCATTATTGATATCTTATCACTGTTTCGACGAGACGTATAGCTGAGTCGGGGACTGGGGGAGAATGCTTAACACGGAGTTGGCAATGTCGTGTCCACAACGATGCCCAGGAGTCCCATTTGGTAAATCAGTCGGTCAGGTGCACAGCACACTATTGATATGATATCTATATTTCGCCGAGAAATATAGCCGTGTGGGGGAGGTCTGGATAAAAGACGGACACGTTGTTGGTATACATGTTACCCGGGAGACCCGTTCGGTCTGGAGGTTAACGCATTCTTGATATATTATCTAAATTTCGAAGAGAAATTAACAGTGTCGGGGTCTGGGGAAAGGCGAAACACGGAGTTTGTAATGGCGTGTTTACATGCACGGTGCATAGTTGTCCTCTCTGTGACTCAGTCGGTCCGGTGCATAGCCCATTATTGATATTGTATTTGTATTTTGATAACAGCAACAATAGCGAAACTTAACAAATGCATGAAACTTATATATTGCGGCGTGTCATGACATGTACTATTTGAGGTATTTTATAATTAATAATGGATTGTTATGATATTGAAACATTTGGGGGTGATATGTGCATGGCAGTTTATACCTACAAATTCCATATACAATTTTGGTGAGATTCCTATTCTTGAGTACAACAGTATACAACGGTAGCGAATTAGTTTGCACTATCGACACCTATTTGGGTATATTTTACGAATAGCTGACGTCGTTACACGGCGTATGGCTTAAGCGTGGGTGTTGACTAATTGTGGCGACAGTAGACTGATAAGTTTTCACTTGCGTCAAATCCAGATGAGAAGACAGTATATGTCGATAAATGACCACACGCAGCTAGGCTTTTGATATGGGGTGATATTCTATATTTACGATAGGGTATGAGACAGGGTCACTTTACAGGACCCGAGAGTGAATTATTGCAGCATAGTGGGGCTTTTCTGATATATCTGGCCTACATATACTGAAAAATGACCACAAGCAGCTAGGCTTTTGATACAGTAGGTCATCACGGAATTCCAAAATATGGATGGTATGCTATACGATATTTACCCTATGGTATGAGATAAGGTCAATTTACAGGTCCCGTGGGAGAAATATTGCGGCATAGTTGGGCCCCTCGTGTATATCTGACCTATACATATCGAAAAAGGACCACACGCAGCTAGGGTTTTGATGAAGTAGGTCACCACGAGCACCAAAATATGGAAATGGGATGATATTCGATATTTACCCTAGGGTATGAGGCAAGGTCAATTTACAGGTCCCGTGGGAGACCAATTCTGGCAAATTTATGATTTTCTAATATAACTGACTTACATATGCCGAAAAATGACCACATGCAGCTAGCTTTTGATAAAGTATGTCATCACGAACACCGAAATATGGAAAAGAGGCGATATTCGATATTTACCCTAGGGTTTGATAAAATGTCTATTTACAGATCCCGTTGGGACATATTGCGGCATAGTTTGGCTCTTCTGATATATCCGACCAATATATACCGAAAAATGATCACACGTAGCTAGGCTTTGACAAAGTGGGTCATCACGAAAACCGAAATATGTAAATGAGGCGATATTCGATATTTACCCTAGGGTATGAGACAAGGTCAATTTACAGGTCCGTGTGGTCACATATTGCGGCTCTTATGATCTATCTGCTCTATATATACCGAAAAATCATCACACGCAGCTACGCTTTTGACAAAATGTGTTATCACGAACACCGAGATATGGAAATGAGTCGATATTCGATATTTACCCCAGGGTATGAGGCAAGGTCAATTTACAGGTTCCTTGGGGGACATATTGTGTCATAGTTTTGCCTTTCTGTGATAACTGACCAATATATACCGACAAATGACCACAAGCGGCTAGGCTTTTGATAAAGTAGGTCATCACGAGCACCGAAATATGAAATGGGATGATATTCGATATTAACCCTTGGGGTTAACCATAGCTGCTTGTGGTCATTTTTCGGTATATATAGGACAGTTATATCAGAAAAACACAATTATGCCGCAATATGTCCCCACGGGACTGTAAAATGACCTTGTCCCATACCCTAGGGTAAATATCGAATATCGCCTCATTTCCATATATCGCCATTCGTGATGACCTACTTTATCAAAAGCCTAGCTGCGTGTGGTAATTTTTCTGTATATATAGGACAGTTGTATCAGAAAAGCACCTGATCCACTGAGACTCCAAGCCACCGTATAGTCACGCCATTAATACTTCCCCAGACCCCCATACTGTTATATGTCACGTCGAAATGTAGATACAATATCAATAATAATGTGCTATGCACCCGACCGACTGATTCAGCCGATGGGACGCTTAGGCATCATTGTAGACACGGCATTACCAACCGTGTTTCGCGTTCTCCCCAGACCCCGACATATATATATATCGTCGAAATATAGATATTAATAATGCGCTACGCACCTGACCGACTGAGTGACCGACCGGGACCGGCACCATGGAGACACACCGTTACAAACTCCGCGTCCGCCTTTTATTCAGACCTCCCCACACACACACACACACACACACACACTGCATATTTCTCGTAGAAATATGGATAATATATCAATAATGCGCTATGCACCTGACCGACCGATTCACCAAAGTGGTACACCCAGGCACCATCATAGATACGGTATTACCACATCCGTGTTTCAAATTCTCCCCAGACCCCGACACAGCTATATATCTCTCGAAATATAGTTATCAATAATGCGCTATGCACCCATATATGGCAAATTTTGGTACGCCGAAAAACATCACAACTTTTGTACCCTGTTGTTACGTCGGGTACATTGGTTACATTTTATGAGCACAAATTTAGCAACATAGAAAATATATTTTCTGAACTACTTTCAGGGCCATGGGTGCACGGGGTACAAATGGTTACTTACTAATTTAATGCCAAAGGTAGAATTTCTAGGTTTTTGAAAATTACTCCCAATGAGTTAAAAAGATGCCAAAATGTTTTGATAGACCTTCATCAGTTGCAGATTGCTGACTATATGCCATGCTAAGCGCATGTCATATCATGTTTCGACTCGTTAATTACCCGTACTACTTGAGCAATTGATTTTAGTGAAACATAGAGTTTTGTTGAAAAAAAAACCTGAGAGTTATCATTTGACGACAATTACACAAGGAAATGATATCGTGGAATGGACTTGCGTTCCAAAGCTGAAACACCCGCACACCTCCAGCCTGAATATTCAGCGACAAACAACTAAAGTAATTATCCAAAATGTACCAATACACAATGCTACCGTTATCCCGGAGCAATGCTAACGAACGCAGGGAGCGGAGATGGGAACCTGCTAACGGGAACAAGGGTGGATACAAGTCGACGACATGTCTCTGACTGGAATTTCCACATTATTAGCATTATTTCTCATACAAACTTATATATATTATTTTTAAATTTAATAACTTTATTTACATATTAAGTTGAAGATACAAAAACATACATTCATGCATATACTTTATGTTTTTGTATATTCAAGTTAATATGTAAATAAATTTATTAAATAAAAAAAAAAAACCAGACAACTTTATTGGCATTTTGAACTTACAACCTAGAAGTCGACTTTTAGTGACTATTTTGAACCGGATTTTTGTTGTTGATATCGATGTATCCGTGAGTAGAATGTTGTTTTGAACGTACATTATTACAGATTGGTAACTAGTTTATTGCATTGGAGTATACCACGTTCTGTTTTTGTCTGGATCGAGTGACATTGCGAGAACCATTTTTGGAGGATAGTCAACCAGACAAATCATATGCTTCGTGCATCTTTTCGTAATTGTGTGCGCCATTTTGGGGATTTGATTATCTGATGATAATAGTGTCAAGTGTTACAATTCACAAATGCTCTCATGTACATTTACAGTTTTGATTGATCTTTCCTAACAATGGATAAAACTAAGTTAACAGGCGTAACTTATAACTGTTATGTGTGGGATACACGTTGCAAAAAATGGTTTGGTTAGAGTGGCTGATGTGCAGCTGGGCAATCCTATTTGTATATTTCCTGCATGTATAAAAGTACACTGCTCTTGGCACGTCCTTTTAGACCCTTTCCACCATTGACTATTCTCTCTTCTGGACCTCTGGATTATAAGTAATCTAATGTGATATATTGTCTTTAGTTTCTAAAATCGACAGAAGAGACTACCACTCACCCGGTTATGTTGACTACTTCTAAGGAATTAAAAACATTAACGACGAGAAATAGTAATAATTTTCCTGTTTCGTCCACTTGGGTATAGTGTACTTACTCCAGAAACCGCACTATATAATTATAAAGTTAGATTCCTTCTGTTATCAAGCTCGTATATGATAATATATTCACATAATGGGACGAATCCGAACGATAAATAAAAATAGCACTAACATCGAAGGCATGTGACATGTTTGTATTGTTCCACATATCAGTCTCGCTTTGAAGGCACGTGAGGCCTTAGTTGTCGAAAATATTCATATTTGTTCTAATCACCGTAAACAGAAAAACATTAAAACGCATACAGTTTCGTTCATATATACCATGACCATCACGTAAACAGCATGTTATCATAAAGACCTACTATATTTTACCTAAACAAGAGCCTGATTGTGTTACAGAAGACAGCACAATGTTACTGACTAATCACACACAAATGGCATACACGCTCTTTATTAGTTCCATATCAGGAATTCACCAACAAAGAACGCTCTTTATGTTTACCATCATAATATAAACACACACCAGAAAAGTAACTTTTTATGCTTTTGTTTACATAAACAATGGTCAAACATTTGACAATAACATAATGTGTATGCGATATTTCTTATTTGTATATGGACAAAGTCTGTCTACATTTTGATGTTCTTTCTGTTTGTGGCGGTTTTTGACGGGTGGAAATATTTTCAAAGAATACCCACCGCCAAGGCCAACCGTACCTTTAACAATTACGCACCTGAAACGACACAAACAAAAACCTCTTCGCAATGTCTTTAACAATTTTATAATTTCACCCATACAGAGCCCCAGACAAACATGAGCAGACGACACTCTTCTATGTGCTTCTATATATGTGTGGGGCTCCCTGCAGGGTAATGGATGTTTTTTTTATTTTATGTCCTAAAAATTGTAAGAAACATTTATTTTAAAAACATGATAAAAAATTGTTAAGCCAATGCATTCTCTTATATATGCGAGGCGACCTATGGTCGACTCGCATATATAAGAGAATGCATTGGCACAGGGTAAAACAATATGTTAGAATTGACTGACATCATCCTGTAATTTCACGTGTTTTCACGTGTTTTCAGGTGTGAGGAAGCCTAGGTATAAGCACATTCCAACTCACATGGGCCATTAATTTTTGGTAATAGTAAATTAATAACAATCGGTAAACATGTATGCGTTATAAACATTAGCAATTCATGGGAATGCCATCAAGTGTGGATCCAAATCAAAACGCGGGATGGCCTGTTCAACCAATGTCTCAAGCAACTTCTGTTGTTTCTATGCAGCAAGGTCGTCCAGGGTTTATTGCAGTTCCACTGCATGTTCACTCAATCTCGGCCATATCTGTCCAAGTCCCGTATCATGCAAAATCATTATCAGTTACTAATCTTGACACACAAATAACAGCTGTTTTTCCAACCTTACTGTATCAATGTTATTATATCTCAGCCATATCGGCCCATAATTACACACGCGAAGCCGGTGGTGTGGTGTTTTTTTGTTGGCTCGGCACCAGCCACAGCTGTTGTTACTTCGACAATGGTAGTCCAGGCAAATGTTGCCACCACGTGCCGCTACACCGCCACCATGACCACCCACATATATTGGTACGTCAACCAAGGGTTTCAAGGCTATGATGCGGTCCAAGCTGGTGTCTGTCATTATCAACAGTCCCATTCTTTTCAAAGCATGTTAAACCCGGATGTTAATCTAATAAATGTAGCAATGGAAGTCCCAGGAGTTTATACACAATTATCAGCCAAGTCTCCATCTCCCAATCTGTTCAAGGGATGCCAAACCCACATGAAAATAGGATGCTCAAATGCCAAAATACTTTTCGTACGATGGTAGTGACTCGTGGCCGTCATTTTAACTATTAACTGTCAACTTAACTGTTGCCTCTAACCGAAGCACACCCTCTGTTGGTGTTTAACAGGGAAAGCAAGTGAGTACTTCACATTGATCATTGAGCGCCACCCAGATATATCAGTGAATGAATTGCTAGCCGGGATGGAGAATCGGTTTGGATTTCACGGTTTTCCCGAGCTACTCAGGTTTCAACAGGCAAAAGAAGCCGCCGATCAGTCTCTGGAGGAGTGAGCTGAGGCTGTACTCTCATTTGCTACCCGACCATTTCGGAAATATCCAACTGAATTCAGTTTATGGTAAGCAGTCTTGCGCTGTTGCAAAGGTTATTCCGATAATATGGCATCAGAACTAATTATCATGGAAATGACCCAAAGCATGGAACTAGCCATCAACATAATCCGATGTCAATTGCACAATCAGGCTGCAATAAATGGCGCTGTCGATTGCGTCGGGTATGACAGTGAAACGCCACCCGTTAGAGCGGTGAGATCGACAGGTCGGGTTAAAAAAAGCATCCAATTTCTAGAAGTAGACCTGATTAATCTGACTTGGGTACATTCAATTTGCCTGAAGTTCAGAAACTAACCAGGTTCTGATGTATCAGTCGGGACAGCATCCTAATGGGAAGTTGCTTTGATTTTTACCCTGTGCCAATGCATTCTCTTATATATGCGAGTCGACCATAGGTCGCCTCGCATATATAAGAGAATGCATTGGCCTAACAATTTGTTATCATTTTTTTTAAATAAATGTTTCTTACAATTTTTAGGACATAAAATAAAAAACATCCATTACCCTGCAGGGAGCCCCACACATATATAGAAGCATATAGAAGAGTGTCGTCTGCTCATGTTTGTCTGGGGCTCTGTATGGGTGAAATTATAAAATTGTTAAAGAATACAAGAAAAAATTATTAAAATTGTAAAATATTGTTAGGCCAATACATTCTCTTATATATGCGAGGCGACCTATGGTCGACTCGCATATATAAGAGAATGCATTGGCACAGGGTAAAAAAAATAACCCCTCTTCAGCCCCATCTCTGATCTTTGAAAGTTTGATTCTACATTGTATTCAAATACCGACGCGTTTTACCGACATAATTTCTCCACCGTTGTATTCCAATATCTGAACGTTGTATAGTCAGATTTCGCCGTGTTGTAGTCAGATGTCAACGTGTTATATCATGTCGATGTGTTGTAGTCAGATTTCGACGTGTTGTACAGGTAGTCATATGTCGATGTGTTGTAGTCAGATGTCGACGTGTTTTAGTCAGATGTCGATGTGTTGTAGTCAGATTTCGACGTGCTGTAGTCAGATGTCAACGTGTTATAGTCAGATGTCGCCGTGGTATAGTCAGATGTCAACGTGTTATAGTCAGATGTCGACGTGTTATAGTCAGATGTCGAAGTGTTATAGACAGATGCCGAAGTGCTGTAGTCAGATGTCGAAGTGTTATAGTCAGATGTCGAAGTGCTGTAGTCAGATGTCAACGTGTTATAGTCAGATGTCGAAGTGCTGTAGTCAGATGTCAACGTGTTATAGTCAGATGTCAACGTGTTATAGTCAGATGTCGAAGTGCTGTAGTCAGATTTCGATGTGTTGTAGTCAGATATCGACCTGTTGTAGTCAGATGTCGACGTGTGCACATAATCAATTGGGATTGCTGGTATATTCCCGAGGTGTAACCTGTACTCTCACAGGTGCGCAAAACCTTGTTAAACTTATATCTGAACATTTCATTTGGGACAACTACTCATCAATGATGCTTTAGTATAGAAAGGGCTGAACTTATTATCTAAACATTTTCTACGGTATAACTACTCACCAATGATTCTTTAGTATAGAAAGGGTTGAACTTATTGTCTGAATATTTATACGGGATAACTACTCATCAATGATGCTTTAGTATAGAAAGGGTTGAACTTATTATCTGAATATTTATACGGGATAACTACTCATCAATGATGCTTTAGCATAGAAAGGGTTAAACGTATTATCTGAACATTCCCTACGGTATATCTACTCATCAATGATGCTTTAATATAGAAATCGTTAAACGTATTATCTGAACATTCCCTACGGTATATCTACTCATCAATGATGCTTTAATATAGAAATCGTTAAACATATTGTCTGAACATTCCCTACGGTATATCTACTCATCAATGATGCTTTAGTATAGAAAGGGTTGAACTTATTATGTGAACATTTCCTATGGGATAACTATTAAACAGTGATGCTTTAGTATAGAAAGGGTTGAACTTATTATGTGAACATTTCATATGAGATAATTACTCATCATTGATGCTTTAGTATAGAAAGGGTTGAACTTATTATGTGAACATTTCATATGAGAAAATTACTCACCATTGATGCTTTAGTATAGAAAGGGTTGAGCGTATTATGTGAACATTTGCTACGATATATAGTCTTTAATGATGCTTTAGTATAAAAGGGTTGAACTTATTATGCGAACATTTTCTACGGTATAACTGCTCATCAATGATGCTTTAATATAGAAAGGGTTGAACATATTATCTGAACATTTTCTACGGTATAACTGCTCATCAATGATGCTTTAGTACAGAAAGGGTTAAGCAAATTCTCAACAACATTGTAAGAAATCAAAACTGTGTTCCAAGAAATATATAAGATTTGAATGAACTGAAGATAACGAAGTTGTGAGGGTATATGAACTGCTTTTTGTATGTAGTGGAGTCAAACTTCATTTCTGGACGATATTAATAGAAATATTTATGTGAACTGCCCATCGCCATATATCTAAATATAGTGTAAGTGACAAACAAACATCAATTCACCAGACGCTGTGTATTGAGTATACTAATGGTTTCCATTGGTGCACTTTATATGTGCATGTGTAGAATGAAGATGTATGCAATATATTCACGAGTATATTAACGGGTTTGATGACACGGCGCGAGTGCTAGCGCGGAAAGATAGAACGAGAGGCGGTGTCTGCTGCAATGGCACAAGTTCCGTATGGACAAACCTATTAACACGAGTGTCGTCTGTGTTCATTACACGGACCTCGTCCTAGAATCCGCGTATTAACAGAACATATTTATACAAGATTTATTCATCCATATACAAGGATTGTTTTATCATGTCTGATGATGCTTTTATTTTATAATTTCATGGTTAAGCGAACATCATTTACGTCAATTTGATGCGAAGGAACTTGTATTGATATGTACTTCACATAAATCAGTTGGTCTTCGGTGTTGTCTGTCCCCTTTGTAGTTGGAGACACTAACCAAGTTCAACACGTCATGTCTGGGATCATCAGTCTCAATACTGGTTTATCTTGAATTTCTCTCCTGAATCCCTTGAATACGGGTATATGTTCCATCGTCGTACATAATATAATTCAAACAAAGATTGAATGACGAAAACTGCTGTATATTTTAATAAGAAGAAAATGTTCATTACAAAACATCAGTAACAATTTGCTTGATTCCTCAAGTTTTTCAGTGTTGTATAGCTCACAAACAACTAAATCAGTAGAGTTGTAATAGAATTAAGCTGATATACACTAGTCTATTAGTAATGTCAAACCTCCATATCTTTCTGAGTACAGCTTTAATAATTCTGCTTGCATACTTGTTACCATTGTGTGAGTTATAACTTGTGACTCCTTGGAATTTGAATACATGTATTTAAACTCTTATTCGTTCCTCAAGTTAGCATACTCCGATTAATATCATATATAATGTACTGCATGCACAGTGTACTCAATACATTAAACATGGATCAATGCCATGTAATTCTTGTTACTAGTGTCGGTATCTTTATTTAGACGGTCCATACTCTTAAAAAGAACATATAGAAACCCAAATTATTAAGCCATTACGACAATTTTGGAATTTTGCATTACTCAAAACCAAATCGTATATATAGTTGGAAATTTTATAAGACCAAATATAGTTGGACATTTTATGCCCCCCCCCCCCAGTTGGAACCCTCTAGCAACGTTCCTGGCTGCTATGCACAAAAATGTATGCTATGGAAGTTACTGGATGTTGTCATTATTTGATCTTCATAATTTTGTGAATTATTTACTGTGGAACTTTCGGGGGAGCGGTGAAATTTGAATGGGAGAAAAAACAGCACACAACCGACTTCATGGGATGAATTTAGCAGGTTGGTGACTGACCCAAGCCTGCTCATACCAAAAAACCAGCTAAGATATTTGGATAGCGAGATACTAAAGCTATAGCATCTCGATATCCCAACATCTTAGTTGGCTTAGTACGAACAGACTTGGACTAGTTGGTGACTATCCATGTCGGGTTTCCGATTTTGTTGAAAATATGTGTGGTACCAGCACCAATGACACAGACGATATTATTGTCTCCTGTGTAAAATATTGAGTTTTTTGTAAAATTTTGCTTTGAATATGAGTTGATTCTCATCAGCTCGCCATTTACACTGAAAAATAACCTCTTCAACAATAGACGTGTTCGCACAAGGTTACAATGCTCGGTGAAGCGATCAACTTAATTGATTCGTCAAAATAAGCATCACAATCCATGTCAATTTCAAAATTTAATACAAATAGCCGAATAACATTACTGTTATTCATTTTACATGTAAATGTTGTCGACCTATTGAAAAATATTCCATAAACAATGCATACGTTACAACCAACGTGTCAATGTGATGGGCGCTTGACCAATCACGTGACTGATATAGTCCGGCAAACATGGCGTCTATTCATGGAGAGTTTAGATCATGTTATGAATCTCTACTCTGACTACGCCCATAGAGATCATACTCCACCAGTTCAAATCTGGGAACTTTTTGATGTTCTGCATGACGGAAGTTTATAACACTAAAAACACAGTGCATGCAATCTCAACCCGCCGGTTGTTTTACATTTCATAAGCGACACACCTATAGTTGTGGCGTCACTAATTTCCAATTCACATTCAACCTGTCTTTTGTGATTCAACATCCGGGCGGTTCTAACACATGGGACCTTAGTTTTCGAGATACCCCTACCCTCGGTAGAACAAGTTGAAACCAACTTTTTCTGGAAGATAAATCTATATTGTTTACGAAAATGATTCTTGGCCTTGTCGGAACTGGTGGCAGCCATGTATGGTAAGACTATTTGTGAAGGTACCCTAGAGAAAAATTAGCCTATTTTGCGGTTGACCAACAATAGACAATTTGTTAGAAGACAATCAAATCACAATAAACAGAACGATGCACTGGGGGGAAACTGTTTCACAAGAATCGATTCTATCGCTATTTCCGTTCCGACCCTATTGTTACATTTACTGATTTTTCAACCATTTTGAACGACAAAATATGTACATCATTCAGAAAAATGGTAAATATATAGTTTTAAAATAGTTCTCCACACATACTTCAGTGGATCTAGATCCAGGAAACATTCATTTCAATGTTCCAGAATGGAAACACTCTCCATATCACATATTAATGTTAATGTTATGTGATGATCAGTCGTTTTGTGTTGATAATTTTGCAAAACTTCATCTTAACCTTCGAAATAGTATGTATGAAACAAGAGAGGATCTCGTCAGTTTCAACACGATTTATATTTGATCATATATATAAGCTCAATCTTGACACATCAAACTATTTGAAAATGTAAAAACAATCAGTAAAACGCGTAATTGCAAAGTAACACGTGGGTTCCGACTCTATAATGTTGGTTCCGACTCTTTCTCACCCCAAATTGATAGGTTCCGGTTCGATTGCCGGTTCAATCGACACGAAATGACTCTGATTTTAAGACAGAGTAATGCAATAAAAATGGACACGGAGCTTCAAAACTTATTTTGGATTCGCCGAAGCTTATGTATGTTTCTTGACTATTTGCGTCAAACATTTATACAGTTAAATTTCAATCGTAAGATCATCATTTGCAGATAGCATATAGTCACACACTTATATATCTCTATTTCCCGAGAATCAGATGATATTATTGCAAGAAGAAGTTTGCCATCGGTGACTATCACGTTAGACATTTTGTAGATTCACATCCTGATGATTAACTTGTTATTCTAGTGGGAGAAGATGACGTTGAGTCATTGGGTGGAAACCATAGATAAGAATCGTTCGTTTTGGGGTGCAAGGGAAGGTACTGAGACAGGGCGATGTAGAATTCGTGCTGAACGATAAACAATGTCGCTTGAAGTTGTGTCTGCGGCAGAATTTCATCTATTAGTAAGTCCTTGTGCCAAAGTTTCAAAAAAGAACACACAAATGAAGGATGTTCATTCCAGGAGGTCATTATTTACCGACACGATCGACTCCAATATTGATGTAGATTTCTGCGATCCAGTTAACGAGATATCTGCGATATTGGACCAGATAACTGGCCTCTTACCAGAAATAATACACCAATTAAAAGACGCAGACAGGTGTCCAGACTGGATGTCTTTTCTTCAACAATTAACCTAGGCGACATTCGCTATAAATAATGTCTATTTTCAGCTATTTCTAGATGTTGTACGATTTCTTGAATCCGAGGGTGCAAAAGCATGCGATATACTCCGGAGGTAAAACAGTTCTCGGCCGTTGGCTGCAGACTATTTCATTCTGAATTCATTCGGTTTATGGGAGGGACGAAATGTGCAGGGTTCCAGGATTGGGAAAGTGTTGCTACAAAGATGTGCCCCAGTTTAAAAACACTAAGGACAAAATTAAATATTCCAGAGAGTGAATGCAACAAACCAGGAATCATTGGTCAACATATAGAACATTTTAAAAGTGCAGCCACAAACGACGTCTCGTATAAACTTTGTTTATCCCTTTACCCAACAGAAGGGCCCTGTGCCAATGCATTCTCTTATATATGCGAGTCGACCATAGGTCGCCTCGCATATATAAGAGAATGCATTGGCTTAACACATTCAAAATTATAAAATTGTTAAAGAATGTAAGAAAAAATGGTAAAAAGTGTTAAAAAAAGATTTATTTTAGGCCAATGCATTCTCTTATATATACGAGGCGACCTATGGTCGACTCGCATATATAAGATAATGCATTGGCACAGGGCATAACTGTAACTATCACAATGTGGTCAAGGAGCCGATTCCAATGATATCCATATTTGTATGGTTCTATTGAGACAGACCGAAGATATTTTAGGCTGTTGAAGCTTTATTTGACCGGTTTTGGCCGGTTTGTTGGGTAAAGGGTTATACGGGAAAAGGATTGCAATGGGCTTTGGGACATGCACATCGTGTAGATGTTGATTTATTCGGGCAGCTTTGGCGGGCGTGCTGGTTACTGCCGGTGTGGTGAAGGTGTTTACTGAATTAAGTTCATCGCCGACCTCCATCACATCATCATTGGGGGGCGCTGCATCGGCCTGTATCACCAGATCGACGGATAAAACAAATAAGAACAGCGACTCATCCAGGCTCAACAAGGAACATAATCTCATCGCGCTATTCAATAAACATTAGTGGCCATTTAGGTTACCCGTTCCTTGCTGTCATGGTGTGTCATAACTGGCAAAATGAAGCTGGGCAGCCTGAGAAAACAAGCGTCGATCGAATAGAACCGGCTCTTTGGAAGGGACGATAGAATCGATCTAGAACATGAAAGTCACAAATGAGTCGGAACATTTTCACTATTTTTGATGGTTCATTTAGATTGTTATTCTGCTGCGAGAATCTTGGGAGATTGTTTCATTACACTCTGCCACCATCCTGGTATACGTCCTGATCATTTCCGACAATATTTACAGGCGAATAGACCAAATTTGCAGCGTCGAATGATACATTGAATTTACATGGGAAATGCACACGCTCGAGTTGTATGGTCTAAATGTGTGGATAAAAAGTCAAAATGGAGTCGGATCTCAACGCCGATAGAGACGGGACAAACGGGTGATAGAATCGATCCTGGTGAAACAGTTTCCCCCTTGATCGGAACGTTTTTATTTGTTCTGGTTTGTTTGAGATTTTGCGATGTCATTGTAGAAAATGTAACGTTCTGCGTCAAAACTTCATGTTTAACGTCGCTCTGCCAAGAATATAATTGGGCATAATTATGTTGTTCAAAGGTTTCAAAGTGGCACCGTCAGATCACTGAGATCAGGGATGGGACTGAATAGGGGCACGCAAATTGACAAAAAAGTGTTTAAATTAATACACATTCCCTCCATTCTTATATGTAGGCACTCCCATGAAACATACATTTATCGGCTTGTACATAGAGATTATCACTACAGTGAAGTGATCTGAGTCTCCATATCACGCCGAGTTGAGAAGGTGAGATCCCAGATCAGACGAGCTGCCGCAGGCTGCGAGTCTGATCTGGGATCTCACCTTCTCAACGAGACGTGATGTGGAGACTCAGATCACTTCACTGTAGTAATAATATGTTTATTATATGACCAATTGAACTTAATTATTACAAACAACCTCTGAATTTTTTTTTTTTTTTAAAGGGGATCAGTTGAATTCAAATTTAATTAACGAATCGCAACAATTTAATCAACAACAATTTCAAGATTAAATTTCTCAATTGAAAATAGTCCAGGAGCCTCGTTCTGATTCAGACACGCATGATCTGGAATCGGATCACGATACTATCATGATCCGATTTGACGGAAAACCACCACCAAACAATGGTGGTATTTAGTGAAAATAATGACAGTCATATAATAAATGTTAATACTCGGGTGGCCATACGTACTGAAGTAATCATAGTATATGTCTTAGTTAATACCTGTTCCATAATTATGTAGATTACGATCCCAGCTCGAAATTGCATGATTTAGGTGACATTCTTCAGCCGATTTTGATTTGTATCGCTTATAATCATGGACTATCTCTCGGGTTTTCAATTCGTTGTTTATAACGATATCGAAAAGTCACAAAAATCACACAATATCGAGCTGGGACAAACCCTACTGTGAAATGGATTATTAAGGAACAAACATTTAACAAATAAATATTCCCTGCGTTGTTTCTTCTATATTACCTAGATCCAGGTCAGAACATCAAAACGTTCACGTGTTTTGAACTAGTAGAATTATATCTATACGGACGTTCACAGAGATTCGTGGCATGATATAGGGGGGTTATTCCCAGTGGAAATGACGGAGCCGTTAATTTGTCTGTGATGTGAGGGTGGCCTCACACGCCAGTCTGGAACACTGATTGTACCAAAAATCCTCCACACTTCTGGTTCCCATCTCCTGTGCACACAAAGTCACATGATGATTCGGGAAGGCGTCCATGTCTGCCATAACTCATTCCACAGAAACACTCATCCCCGAACTGCATGCCTGCATAGTGGTATCCTGAAAGTATCCATAAAAATGAGAATTTGTTCGCCCACATTGAACACTCACTACCTATATACGAGCGCCTGCGGCGCATAAGATACTATGGGTGGCGGGATGGGGTGGTGGGTGGGTACTACATGTATACGAGCGACTGCGGTCCATAAGATACTATGGGTGGCGGGATGGGGTAGTGGGTGGATACTACCTATATACGAGCGCCTGCGCGCATAAGATACTATGGGTGGCGGGATGACATGATGGGTGGGTACTACCTATATACGAACGCCTGCGGTCCATAAGATACTATGGGTGGCGGGATTGGGTGGTGGGTGTATACTACCTATATACGAGCGCCTGCGGCGCATAAGAAACTATGGGTGGCGGGATGGGATGATGGGTGGGTACTACCTATATACGAGCGCCTGCGGTCCATAAGATAATATGGGTGGCGGGTTGGGGTGGTGGGTGGATACTACCTATATACGAGCGCCTGCGGCGCATAAGATACTATGGGTGGCGGGATGGGATGATGGGTGGGTACTACCTATATACGAAAGCCTGCGGCGCATAAGATACTATGGGTTATCTATTATATATTTTGGAAGATATGTGTGTCTGTGTGTCTGTGTGTGTGTGTGTCTGTCTGTTCGCGATGGACTCGAAAACGAAAAAACCGATTTCGATGAAACTTGGTATGTGGGGGTATTTTCGGCCGGGAAGTGACATAGGCCTATTAATTTGCCCGTGCGACGTGACCTTGACCTTGAAATCGGGTCATTTCAAGGTCAAACGCCCGAATATCACGGGATTTCGATGAAACTTGGTATGTGGGGGTATTGTCGGCCGGGGAGTGGCATAGGCCTATTAATTTGCCCGTGCGACGTGACATTGACCTTGAAATCGGGTCATTTCAAGGTCAAACGCCAGAATATCACGGGATTTCGATGAAACTTGGTGTCTAGGGATACTTTCGTATGGGGAGTGTCGTAAGCCTATTCATTTGCCCGTGCGACGTGGCCTTGACCTTGAAATCGGGTCAATTCAAGGTCAAATCGCGAATTTTGATGGGATTTCGACGAAATTTGATACGTGGGGTTACTTTTGTCCACTGAGTGTTTTGGACGGGTCGAGTCGTGACCCCGACCTGACCTTGACCTTCAAAATGATCAATTCGAGGTCAAATCGGGTAAAACAGGATGGATTTCGACGGGTACTTTTGTTGGGTACTTTTGTCCGGGCAGTGTTTTGGACGGGTCAAATCGTTACCCCAACTGACCTTGGCCTTCTAAATGGTCAATTCAAGGTCAAAGCCCGGACGAAGTCGGATCACCTTCTAGTCTATTATATATTTTGGAAAATCTGTCTGTGTGTGTGTGTGTGTCTGTCTGTTCGCGATGGACTCGAAAACGGCTGAGCCAATTTCGATGAAACTTGGTATGTAGGGTATTTTCGGTCCTGGAGTGGCATGGGCCTGTTAATTTGCCCGTGCGACGTGACATTGACCTTGAAATCGGGTCATTTGAAGGTCAAACGCCCGAATATCACGGGATTTCGATGAAATTTGGTATGCGGGAATACTTTCGGCCGGGGAGTGGCATAAGCCTATTCGTTTGCCCGTGCGACGGGACACTGACCTTGAAATCGGGTCATTTCAAGGTCAAACGCCCGAATATCACGGGATTTCGATGATAATTAGTGTCTAGGGATACTTTCGTATGGGGAGTCTCATAATCCTATTCATTTGCCCGTGAGACGTGACCTTGACCTTGAAATCGGGTCAATTCAATGTCAAATCGCGAATTTTGATGGGATTTCGACGAAATTTGATACATAGGGTTACTTTTGTCCACTGGGTGTTTTGGACGGGTCAAATCGTGACCCCGACCTGACATTGACCTTCAAAATGATCAATTCAAGGTCAAATCGGGTAAAACCGGATGGATTTCGACGGGTACTTTTGTCGGGTACTTTTGTCCGGCAGTGTTTTGGACGGGTCAAATCGTGACCCCACCTGACCTTCACCTTCAAAATGGACAATTCAAGGTCAAATCGCGCGATTCGCCGAAAAGCAGAAGGGAAACAGCCCGGACGAAGTCGGGTCCACCTGCTAGTCTCATATATATTTTGAAGACCTCTGTCTGTATGTTTGTTTGTCTGTCTGTCTGTCTGTCATTAATACAAATCTACGATTCTCGACCGATCGGGACGAAACTTGGTACGTGTGTGTATTTTGACCAGGCGGTAAACGTTGTCGTATTGGCGAGCCCGTGCGGCGCCCGCTTCGCGCATGCGCAGACGAGATCTCGGAAACGGGTGGAGCTATCGAAATGAAATTTGCTATGTGAATGTATCTTGCCCCGGATACGAATTTTATCGGGTCGCCGAGCCCGTGCGACACCAGCTTCGCGCATGCGCAGACGAGATCTCGGAAACGGGTGGAGCTATCGACTTTAAATTTGCTATGTGAATGTATCTTGCCCCGGATACGAATTTTATCGGGTCGCCGAGTCCGTGCGACGCCAGCTTCGCGCATGCGCAGACCAGATCTCGGAAACGGGTAGAGCTATCGACTTGAAATTTTGTTTTTGAATAGCCCGGACAACGTCGGGCTCATCGGCTAGTCTATGATATATTTTGGAAGATCTGTGTGTGTGTCTGTCTGTTCGCGATGGACTCGAAAACGGCCTAGCCGATTTCGATGAAACTTGGTGTGTGGGGGTACGTTCGGTCGAGGACAGGCATGGGCGGGTCAAATCGTGACACCGACCTGACCTTGACCTTCAAAAAGGTAAATTCAAGGTCAAATCGGGTAAAACGGGACGGATTTCGACGAAATTTGATACCTAGAGTTACTTTTGGACGGGCAGTCTTTTGGACGGGTCAAATCGTTACCCCGACCTGACCTTCAAAAATGTCAATTCATGGTCAAATCGGGTAAAACGGACGGATTTCGACGACATTTGATACCTAGAGTTTCTTTTGGACAGGCAGTCTTTTGGACGGGTCAAATCGTTACCCCGACCTGACCCTGACCTTCAAAAAGGTCAATTCAAGGTCAAATCAGGTAAAACGGACAGATTTCGACGAAATTTGATACCTAGGGTTACTTTTGTCCACGAAGTGTTTTGGACGGGTCAAATCGTGACCCCGACGTGACCTTGACCTTCAAAATGGTCAATTCAAGGTCAAATCGGGTAAAATCGGATGTATTTCGACGGGTTCTTTTGTCGGGTACTTTTCTCCAGGGAGTGTTTTGGACGGGTCAAATCGTGACCCACACCTGACCTTGACCTTCAAAATGGACAATTCAAGGTCAAATCGCGCAATTCGCCGAAAATTAGAGGGGAAACAGCCCGGACGAAGTCGGGTCACCCTGCTAGTCTATTATATATTTTGGGAAATCTGTCTGTGTGTCTGTCTGTGTGTCTGTTCGCGATGGACTCGAAAACGGCCCAACCGATATCGATGAAACTTGGTATGTGGGGGTACTTTCGGCCGGGGAGTTGCATGGTCCTATTAATTTGCCCATGCGACGTGAATTTGACCTTGAAATCGGGTCATTTCAAAGTCAAACGCCCGAGTATCACGGGATTTCGATAAAAATTAGTGTCTGGGATACTTTCGTATGGGGAGTGTCGTAAGCCTATTCATTTGCCCGTGCGACGTGGCCTTGACCTTGAAATCGGGTCAATTCAAGGTCAAATCGCGAATTTTGATGGGATTTCGACGAAATTTGATACGTGGGGTTACTTTTGTCCACTGAGTGTTTTGGACGGGTCGAGTCGTGACCCCGACCTGACCTTGACCTTCAAAATGATCAATTCGAGGTCAAATCGGGTAAAACAGGATGGATTTCGACGGGTACTTTTGTTGGGTACTTTTGTCCGGGCAGTGTTTTGGACGGGTCAAATCGTTACCCCAACTGACCTTGGCCTTCTAAATTGTCAATTCAAGGTCAAAGCCCGGACGAAGTCGGATCACCTTCTAGTCTATTATATATTTTGGGAAATCTGTCTGTGTGTGTGTGTGTGTCTGTCTATTCGCGATGGACTCGAAAACGGCTGAGCCAATTTCGATGAAACTTGGTATGTGGGGATATTTTCGGCCCTGGAGTGGCATGGGCCTGTTAATTTGCCCGTGCGACGTGACATTGACCTTGAAATCGGGTCATTTGAAGGCCAAACGCCCGAATATCACGGGATTTCGATGAAACTTGGTATGCGGGGGTACTTTCGGCCGGGGAGTGGCATAAGCCTATTCGTTTGCCCGTGCGACGGGACACTGACCTTGAAATCGGGTTATTTCAAGGTCAAACGCCCGAATATCACGGGATTTCGATGATAATTAGTGTCTAGGGATACTTTCGTATGGGGAGTCTCATAATCCTATTCATTTGCCCGTGAGACGTGACCTTGACCTTGAAATCGGGTCAATTAAAGGTCAAATCGCGAATTTTGATGGGATTTCGACGAAATTTGATACATAGGGTTACTTTTGTCCACTGGGTGTTTTGGACGGGTCAAATCGTGACCCCGACCTGACCTTGACCTTCAAAATGATCAATTCAAGGTCAAATCGGGTAAAACCGGATGGATTTCGACGGGTACTTTTGTCGGGTACTTTTGTCCGGCAGTGTTTTGGACGGGTCAAATCGTGACCCCACCTGACCTTCACCTTCAAAATGGACAATTCAAGGTCAAATCGCGCGATTCGCCGAAAAGCAGAAGGGAAACAGCCCGGACGAAGTCGGGTCCACCTGCTAGTCTCATATATATTTTGAAGACCTCTGTCTGTATGTTTGTTTGTCTGTCTGTCTGTCTGTCATTAATACAAATCTACGATTCTCGACCGATCGGGACGAAACTTGGTACGTGTGTGTAGTTTGACCAGGCGGTAAACGTTGTCGTATTGGCGAGCCCGTGTGGCGCCCGCTTCGCGCATGCGCAGACGAGATCTCGGAAACGGGTGGAGCTATCGACTTTAAATTTGCTATGTGAATGTATCTTGCCCCGGATACGAATTTTATCGGGTCGCTGTGTCCGTGCGACGCCAGCTTCGCGCATGCGCAGACCAGATCTCGGAAACGGGTAGAGCTATCGACTTGAAATTTTGTTTTTGAATAGCCCGGACAACGTCGGGCTCATCGGCTAGTCTATGATATATTTTGGAAGATCTGTGTGTGTGTCTGTCTGTTCGCGATGGACTCGAAAACGGCCTAGCCGATTTCGATGAAACTTGGTGTGTGGGGGTACGTTCGGTCGAGGACAGGCATGGGCGGTCAAATCGTGACACCGACCTGACCTTGACCTTCAAAAAGGTAAATTCAAGGTCAAATCGGGTAAAACGGGACGGATTTCGACGAAATTTGATACCTAGAGTTACTTTTGGACGGGCAGTCTTTTGGACGGGTCAAATCGTTACCCCGACCTGACCTTCAAAAATGTCAATTCATGGTCAAATCGGGTAAAACGGACGGATTTCGACGACATTTGATACCTAGAGTTTCTTTTGGACAGGCAGTCTTTTGGACGGGTCAAATCGTTACCCCGACCTGACCCTGACCTTCAAAAAGGTCAATTCAAGGTCAAATCAGGTAAAACGGACAGATTTCGACGAAATTTGATACCTAGGGTTACTTTTGTCCACGAAGTGTTTTGGACGGGTCAAATCGTGACCCCGACGTGACCTTGACCTTCAAAATGGTCAATTCAAGGTCAAATCGGGTAAAATCGGATGTATTTCGACGGGTTCTTTTGTCGGGTACTTTTCTCCAGGGAGTGTTTTGGACGGGTCAAATCGTGACCCACACCTGACCTTGACCTTCAAAATGGACAATTCAAGGTCAAATCGCGCAATTCGCCGAAAATTAGAGGGGAAACAGCCCGGACGAAGTCGGGTCACCCTGCTAGTCTATTATATATTTTGGGAAATCTGTCTGTGTGTCTGTCTGTGTGTCTGTTCGCGATGGACTCGAAAACGGCCCAACCGATATCGATGAAACTTGGTATGTGGGCGTACTTTCGGCCGGGGAGTTGCATGGGCCTATTAATTTGCCCATGCGATGTGAATTTGACCTTGAAATCGGGTCATTTCAAGGTCAAACGCCCGAGTATCACGGGATTTCGATACAAATTAGTGTCTGGGGATACTTTCGTATGGGGAGTGTCGTAAGCCTATTCATTTGCCCGTGCGACGTGACCTTGACCTTGAAATCGAGTCAATTAAAGGTCAAATCGCGAATTTTGATGGGATTTCTACGAAATTTGATATGTGGGGTTACTTTTGTCCACTGAGTGTTTTGGACGGGTCTAGTCGTGACCCCGACCTGACCTTGACATTCAAAATGATCAATTCGAGGTCAAATCGGGTAAAACCGGATTGATTTCGACGGGTACTTTTGTCCGGGCAGTGTTTTGGACGGGTCAAATCGTGACCCCACCTGACCTTGACCTTCAAAATGGACAATTCAAGGTCGAAAAGCAGAGGGGAAACAGCTCGGACGAAGTCGTGTCCACCTGCTAGTATGGATAAATAGAGGGTGGTTGCATGACTAGATATAAAGTATATAGGTGTACATGGAAGGATAGTGCGGTCATGTATATGTATATGCAAGCCTGCGGTATAGCTTGGTGGTCGTTGGCGAGAGGATATATAGGGAGTGGCGTTGTTGTAATTGGTGGGTGTATATTCATATATGTCGTGGATGTATATTGTCATTGGTGGATGTATAGGAATACAGTGAGTAGCTGTATGATCATTGATAGCGTGTCTGGTTGTACAGTGAGTGGCTGAATTCAGTGAATTGTCATGCGTATATACAAGTCTGAAAGGTAAGATTGACCGCGTGTGCGAAGTATTGGTACATCTTGGAGGACTATATGACCATTGCTGGTGTGTATATGTACACCTGGAGTGACTCTATGGTCATGTGTGGGGTGTATATGTATATATCGAGTGGCTATATGGCCATGGTATGGCGGATAGGTAGGTATACAGGGAGTGACTTGCCATTGCTGAGATGAATTGGTGTACAAGGAGTGACTGTGTGATCATCAATGTGGTGAATAGGTATACATGGAGTGACTTTGTGGTCATGGATCAGGTGTAGGGGTATACCTGGTGTGCATGTATGGTGACTCATTGCCGCATGGTCATGTGTTATGTTTACGGGTATAAACAAGTGTGGTTGTATGGTCATGGGTGAGGGGTATGTGTGTAGCACGTTTGGATATATGGCCATTGGTGAGGTGCATATGTATACCTTGAGTGACTCTATGGTCATGGTTGGTATATATGTTTATTTTGAGTGGCTATTTCGCAATGGGCGTGGCGAGTAGATATATAAAGAGTGACCGTATGGCCAATGGTCAGGTGTACCAGTAGTGACTGAATGTGGTGAATATGTATACAGGGAGTGACATTATGGTCATGTGTCAGGTGTAGGAGTTTACCTGGTGTATCTGTATGTTGATTCATGGCTGTTATGGGTGTATTGTCTCCCTTAAAGGAGTATTCACACTGTACAATTGGCTCAAATTACTATACCAGTCACTGGTTTCACAGAGTTTGCCATGACCAATATCACCATTTCACATTCGAACTCAATGTGGTCAATTTCTTACATAAGGAACACCGGGGTCTAACTTTAACATATATTTGTTTCATTTAATGGCGTATCCGGACTGTAAAATGGGATCAAATGACCATAGCCATCATATGTATTCGAAAAGTTCGTGATGACCCATATCACACGACATGGTCCTTTTATTACATAATGATCCCCAATTTCCATAGGTCGCCTCGCATATATAAGAGAATGCATTGGTCTAACAATTTTTTACAATTTTAATAATTTTTTCTTGTATTCTTTAACAATTTTATAATTTCACCCATACAGAGCCCCAGACAAACATGAGCAGACGACGCTCTTCTATATGCTTCTATATATGTGTGGGGCTCCCTGCAGGGTAATGGATGTTTTTTATTTTATGTCCTAAAAATTGTAAGAAACATTTATTTAAAAATAATGATAAAAAATTGTTAGGCCAATGCATTCTCTTATATATGCGAGGCAACCTATGGTCGACTCGCATATATAAGAGAATGCATTGGCACAGGGTAAAAAAATCGAAACGTTCTTGATGACCAATATCACCCGACATCCAACTGCGAGTGGTCCTTTTATTACAAAATGATCCCCTATGTCCAACTTAAACACATAATTGTGTCAATTAAGGGCATAACCGCACTGTAAAAATTGGCCCAAATACTATAACAATCATATAGGCCTATCACGATATACACAAGTTCGGGATGACCCATATCACCAGTATTTCGAACTGTGTGTGGTCCTTTCATCACACAGTGATCAACAATGTCGAACTTGAACACATAATTGTGTCAATTAAGGCCGTATCCGCACTGTAAAATTGACCACATGGCTATAACCATCATGTGTTCACAAGTTCGTTGTGACTCGTATCACCTGTATTTCGAACGGCGTGTGGTTCTTTTATTGCACAATGATCCCCAATGTCCAATCTGAACACATAAGACTTAGTATGTCAATTAAGTGCGTATCCATACTGTAAAATGGACCCAAATGACTATAACCATCATATTTTGGCCTATCTCGATATTCACAAGTCCGTTGTGACCCATATCACCAGTATTTCGAACAGCATGTGGTGCTTTTATTACACAATGATCCCCAATGTCCAATCTGAACACATAAGTTTGTCCATTAAGGGCGATCCACACTGTAAAATGAGCCGAAATGACTATAACCATCATATTTTGGTCTATCACGATATTCACAAGTTCGTGATGACCCATATCACCAGTATTTCGAACTGTGTGCGGTCCTTTTATTACACAGTGATCAACAGTGTCGAACTTGAACACATAATTGTATCAATTAAGGGCGTATACGCACTGGAAAGTTGGCCCAAATGACTATAACAATCACATTGGCTTATCACGATATTCACAAGTTCGTGATGACCCATATCACCAGTATTTCGAACTGCGTCTTTTCCTTTTATTACACAGTGATCAACAATGTCGAACTTGTACATATAATTGGATCAATTAAGGGCGTATCCGCACTGTAAAGTAAAATGACTATAACCATCATATTGGCTTATCACAATATTCACAAGATCGTGATGACCCATATCACCAGTAGTTCGAACTGTGTGCGGTCCTTTTATTACAACTTTGATCAACAGTGTCGAACTTGAACACATAATTGTGTCAATTAAGGGCGTATCCGGACTGTAAAGTTGGCCCAAAATGACTATAACCATCATATTGGCTTATCACGATATTGACAAGTTCGTGATGACCCACATCACCAGTATTTCGAATAGCGTGTGGTAATTTTATTACACAGTGATCAACAATGTCGAACTTGAACACATAATTGTTTCAATTAATGGCGTATCCCCACTGTAAAATGGGCCCAAATGACAATGACCATCATATTGGCTTATCACGATATTCACAAGTTCGTGATGACCCATATCGCCAGTATTTCGAACTGCGTGTGGTCCTTTTATTACACAGTGATCAACAATGTCGAACTTGAATACATAATTGTCTCAATTAAGGGCGTATTCGCACTGTAATGTTGTCCCAAATGACTATAACCGTCATATTGGCTTATCACGGTATTTACAAGTTCATGGTGACCAATATTACCAGTATTTCGAACTGTGTGCGGCCCTATTATTACACAGTGATCAACAATGTCGAACTTGAACACATAATTGTGTCAATTAATGGCATATCTGCACTGTAAAGTTGGCCCAAATGACTATAACCATCATGTTGGCTTATCACGATATTCACAAGTTCGTGATGACCCATATCACCAGTATCTCGAACTGTATGCGCTCTTTTTATTACACAGTGATCAACAATGTCGAACTTGAACACATAATTTTGTCAATTAATGGCACATCTGCACTGTAAAGTTGGCCCAAATGACTATAACCATCATATTGGTCTACCATGATATTCACAACTTCGTGATGACCCATATCCCCAGTATTTTGAAATGTGTGCGGTCCGTTTATTACATAGTGATCCTCAGTGTCCAATCTGAACATGTAAGTGCGTATCCGTGATGTAAAATGTGTCCAAATGACTATAACCATCATAGTTTGGCCTATCACGATATTCACAAGTTCGTGATGACCCATATCACCAGTACTTCGAACTGCGTATGGACCCTTTACTTCAGAGTGATCCACAGTGTCCAACTTGAACCTATGATTTTGTCAATTTAGGGCGTATTCGCGCTGTAAAATAGGCCGAAATGACAATAATCATCATATTTTGGCCTATCACGATATTCACAAGTTCGCGATGACCCATATCATCAGTATTTCGAGCTGAATGTGGTCCTTGTAGCACACAACGATCGATGTAGTCCAAATTGAACACATACTTGTGTCAATTAAGGGCGTATCCGCTCTGTAAAATGGCCCCAAATGACAATAACTATAATGTTTGGCCTGTCACGATATTCACAAGTTCGTGATGACCCATATCACCAGTATTTAGAACTGCGTGTGCTCCTTTTACTACATGGTGATCCACGGTGTCCAACTTGAACCCACAATTATTGTGTCATTTAACCCTTTACCCAACAGAAGGGCCATGTGCCAATGCATTCTCTTATATATGCGAGTCGACCATAGGTCGCCTCGCATATATAAGAGAATGCATTGGCTTAACACATTAAAAATTATAATATTGTTAAAGAATGTAAGAAAAAATGGTAAAAAGTGTTAAAAAAAGATTTTTTTTAGGCCAATGCATTCTCTTATATATGCGAGGCGACCTATGGTCGACTCGCATATATAAGAGAATGCATTGGCACAGGGCATAACTGTAACCATCACAATGTGGTCAATGAGCCGGTTCCAATGATATCCATATTTGTATGGTTTTATTGAGACAGACCCAAGATAATTTAGGCTGTTGCAGCTTTATTTGGCCGGTTTTGGCCGGTTTGTTGGGTAAAGGGTTAAAGGCGTATCCGTGCTATAAAACGGGCCCAAATGACTATAGCCATCATATTGTGGCCCATCACGATAAATGTGACGATATTCACTAGTACGTGGTGACCGATATCCGTAGTATTTCGAACTGCTTGTGGGAGTGAGAGAGAAGGGATAGAGGGGGTAGAGGGGAAGATAAGGAGGGAGAGGGGAGAGAGGGAGAGAGATGGAGAGAGATGGAGAGAGAGAGGGAGAGAGATAGGGAGAGAGGGAGCAAAAGAGAGAGGGAGAGAGCGGGAGAGGGAGAGAGAGAGAGGGAGAGAGGGGAGAGAGGGAGTGAGGGAGGAAGGGGAGGTGGGGAAGAGAGGGGGAGAGGGGAGGGGAGGGAGGGAGGGGAGAGATGAGAGGGAGAGAACAGTATTTATTACGTCAGGTTTTGATCAATGTGTTATACGCGTATATCTTCCTCGTGGTTACTCACCTTGAGCCGCACAAAGGTTGATGCAGAAATCATGTGAGTTCTGGTCTTCCCAGATCTTTAGTCCGCAAAGGTCCCGGTTCCAATCGTCTTTGAAACACCCCAGATATTCTGCTGTACTGCTGGCCTCTTGTGGGTCTGTGGTTGAAAACAAAAATGTGAGACTCATATACATGCGTACTTTAGTAGAGGCTCTTATGTACTCCCGTGTGCATTTTGTGAAGAAATATAGCGACTATGCTGGTGACGTTGCTTGATATCTCAAGCACCAGAAAACAAATGTTAGACACCTGGGGGTAGCGACTGGGTGGATTTATGACGTCATCAAGATGGCCGCCATCCAAAATTTCAGAGTATGCACTAAGTCAGTTTAATTATTAGCTACTGGTGAATTTATGATAAACAATAGAATATCTCACCCCAGATGTGAAACTAATACATAATACTTCCTCCTGATAGAAAAAGTGGCCACCATAAACCAAGATGGCCGCCAAAATGGCGACCGAAATTCGGAAAAATTGATGATTTTTCACACTTTCCTCTTGAAACATTAACTAATGTTTGAAATGGGTACATAATAGCGACCTGAATTTGAATAAATTATAGTATCCAATCATTTAGACAACATAATAGGTCATATTTCGGATCTCATTCCTACCAACTATCTTTAAAATGTGAATTCAAAAATGTGCTATGAAAGTTAACCAAAACTCAATTCTGTGATTCTAGCCAAGTGTTAAACAGAAAATCACTGAATTTGATGAAGATAATGCAAATCTGTTTTAAATATGTGAATTGCCATATAATTACACTGAAAATAATGCATCTTCGTTTAAGATGGCGGCCAAGATGGCTGCCAAAATGGAGAAATCACACAATCTGTCAAATTTTCATTGATATCACCCATGTGTTGGGGAAATGAGAATATGTGTGAACATGTGTGCTCCCTCTTCGTGGAAGATCATGGACTTATGGTATACTTTGTAAAGTTGGTGAACCATAGCTGTTTATAGCCGAGAATTCAATATAATGATACCATGAACATTAGATCAAATCACCACCATGGCAGCCACAAACAATTACAGAATAGGTACTGAGTGAGGAAGAAAATTTACAGAAAAGGTAAAATATTTCTACACCAATGATGAAATTGCACCAAGCTTCCTTTTGAAAGAACAAAATTGATTTAAAAAACCCAAGATGGCTGTCAAAATGGCGACCGAAATATAGAAATTTGTTGATTGGCACACATGTCCCTTACATCATTTTCGGTTATTTGTAAACTGTGGCAAGCAGAACTTATCTTTTGTTTTTATCAGTTATGACATCTATGAAAACATGTGTTGTAATTTGGATCTAATTGTTGTCCATACTATGAAAAATGCAAATTCAACAATGCGCCATGTAATCTCACAAAAAAAAACTTGCTTATCAAGGTTCTAGATTAACCTTGGACATAAATAGGCAGAATAAAATAAACAAAAGTGTACACAGTTTTAAATATGGTTAGTGTCATTCATTTACACTTGTGACGTTGATCTATTTGACCCAAGATGGTAGCCAAAATGGCCGCCAAGACTCACAATTATAAAATTTGACAAATGTTTATATCCTCAAATGGCATTCAGCAAAGGAGGTGGATATATTCGCCCACAATAAATTAGATACTATCATGTTAAGGTATGTTGTGTCTCTTTTTGGACAGAAATGGGGTTTTTTTTATAACCGAGAATATATCAAAATGGATTCTTAGAAATCGAACATGAAATTGCTCAATATAATTTAAATGATCCTGCCCGTTTTGGGAAAGGAACCCAAACCGTATATTAGCTGACTGTCGTTATAAGAGCATAACGGGTACTCGAACGCAAAAGAATCCCTGCAGTTATAATACAGAGAGAAATCCAACATTACGGCTATATTATTTCATTTGGGACATATCTGCTTTATTCGTTGTCTAATCTTGACGAATAGTTGGTCACGTTGGATTCGGCCGGCCACAAACATTTAGAATATCCAGGAGCTTGACTTTATCGAAGTCGACGACTGTATTGCTATCATACTGCCACCTGATATATAATTGCTCAACTTACAAATATCAGCGACGCACGGGCCTTACATAATTTAGTCCAAAGCAGTAGAACATTATTTCTTCTAATTATGATACTGTTTTGTATAAGATACATTAAGGGTAGACGGCATTTTTTATTTTCTTGTTTTGGCATATCTGTGTGTTTCGTCACCCAAACATCGTTTGAATAGTTGAGACATTGTCACACTCCTCAACACGTGAGTCAGCACATGTACCACTCATGTTACTTCGTCAAATATATGGTCGGATTGATGAGAGGCTATCTACAACCAACACCCACCAGCAACTGCCGTTGAATTACAAACATCCAACATGCTAACAGCAGGGCGCTCCAGAACAATCTCCGATTGCATATCAGAGATGTTATAGCATGTTTGCTTCGGTTGTGGCATGACGAGTCCATAATACAGATTTATGATATAAATATCAATATGGCCGCTGATTTCATAGCAGATACATTGCAGATTCACTTCACTGTGCGCATAACCGAGGTACTGTTGGTCAGTTTATTTTTAGAATATAACAAAAACATCACTATCGGGCAAAAATAACGCAAGGTTTGTCATTCTCCACGCCGGGTGCCGCAAGTGACAATAACGGCTCCTTAACTCATTCTTGGTTGTCAACGGAAAATAACGTGAAAAGCAAAATCCCTAGTGGCTGGATATGAAATACCTCACCGAAACACCAGAATCTCATCTTTGGTCCATGCCATTTGATGGGGCATCGAAGCAACTGGATACAGTGACGGGTAATCAAGACAATTTAATGGAACGTTTATTAAGATTTCTTACAAAACGTCCACATGGGGACTTTCAATAGCATTATACAGCGAATGTTCGTTCACAGAAAGTAAAGACCTTAGATTCACAGAAGCCCCGCAATATCGTATGAAATCCTTTAATTGTCCATCGAAAATATGCAGTTTATATAATTTGCTGGCAAACCGTGCAACCATAATTGTCGGATTCGACAAGAAGGCCAGTTACAAGCTGAAAGCGTGGGGATATATAGATACTCCGAAAAAGGTGGAAGTGATAGACAAAAAAGTTATGCTTGAATTGAGAGAAGATTGTGGATTGCTAGCTATTTGAAGAGTCCACAACTGAAATTGACTTCAACTGATGCTCAGGAAAGTATAAGCTTTTCAACGTTTAACGACCTGTGTTTTCTGCAGACATGAATTCATTGCAGTGTGGTAGCAAATGTTCTTCTATAAAACAACTGGAAGGAATACTACAAACTTTCCACTCAATAATACACGTATCTCAACATGTCGGTGAGTTCAATCGCATCTACAGCCAAAATCGAACTGTGTGGGAATATATATCCTATTAGTTTTATCTGGAACGTTGACGATAGCCGATACAATTACAGAAGTGCAGTCATTTAAAACAAAATTGGTGTCAACATGTTTCTTGTATGACCTTTTGATGAGACCGTATAACGCAAGTATGGAAGAACTTCGATAACACGTGCGACAGATATGACATGACCTGAGTGTATCTAATATAAACATGATGTCTGCATCAGTTCTGCACCGGTTAGATGTGAAACATACACGGAACGAACTTGCAGTATAGGTGATGTCAAGAGAACTCTCTCCTCTGTGGAAGTCAAATATAACAATGGAACTCATATCAGGCTATCTTTATACCCTAGTTCTATCGATCAAAATCAGCCACACTTTCGCAGATCTTGGGTATGGGGTCAGCGAGTTGACCCATGAGTTTTTCAGTTCTCACCGGCAGTTTCTGTTTTGGTACGAACCTGAATTTAATTTATCTCTAGTTGCTATTGTTCGTATGAAATAAGCAGATGTCTGCTAAAAATCCACCAACGCATTCTTCTTCGCAGAAGACACATAGAGCGCACATATGAAGGCTCTCGTTTGGTAGTCTGCAGCAAGGCTATCATTGTCGTATATATAATCCCCCCTGGTGCACCCACCCAGTGCATTGGATTTGAACTAGATGTTATTCGAGGAATTTAATTTTTCGCAGTTTCACATAAGTGTACCCTGTGTTTTCGTACATGTATATCAATATCAACAATATTAGCTCATATTCTTATATATGGACTTAGTATACACTAATAAATGGAAGCTGTCTGTATTGTCAATGCATTATATTCCGCTACTGTTTTGGGTACTGCATTGGTCGATGTTCATTCAATTAATTTCGGTAGAATTTACTTAGTATGATGGCATTACACGAGCAATATATGAATCAATTGAACAATTCTCATCCAAACCCCATAAGGGGGACGATATCAGATGAAGTAATTAAAGTATTGCTCAATACCAACAGCCTTATTGTTGAGTTATGGATTTTTCCGACGTACATATAATGATGGTGTAACCAGCATATATTCAGATTTGGATATTTTCTAAACAGGTCACCATCAGATGAAGTTATCTAATTTTCGTGGTTTCTATGTTTCCACTCTCATGAAATCTCGGGTAACAGCTACTTTTCGCAAACTATTCATATTGCATCAGCATTCCTGGGTCTTTTGCCAACAGGGAACAAATATGTTTACCAGTAGTCACTGAAACCCACATTAGGAGTGTTATCAATGCAACTAGCAAATTTGGATGATTTCTACATTTTGGTAACAATCTCAATCACTATCTTGAATTTAGATGCATATGCTTAAATATATGTCAATGTAACAATCATGTCATGGTTGTCGAATGATTAGATATTAGAATTTATTGGAAAATATGGTTCCTATTACCCATCGATTTCAAACCGATTTAAAAAAATTTAAGAGGCGAGTGTGAAAAATCAACACTTATTAGAATTTCGGTCGCCGTTTTGGGAGCCATCTTAGATTTTGAGCTCCAAATTTCACTGTCAAGAGGAAGTGTGATGCAATGGCATCATTGATGGCGAAACAAAATCATTTTACTCCTAAATTTTCCTCCCAGTCTCAATGCCAACTCTGAAATTGTCCATGGTTGCCATTTTGATGATTTTGTCTCATTTTCTTGGGTATAAACAGGATTTGTTCACAATATATTCATATTGTTTCATAAATCCATGTTCTTTTGCCAACATGTTGCAAATATATCCACCTGTATTCACTAAATCGCACATTAGGAGAAAATTGGACAGAATTAAATGATTTTTCTAGTTTGGGAACCATTTTGGCCGCCATCTTGAATATATGCATTTTGTTTATTGTAATTATATGGTAATCTATATATTTAAAATTGTTGCACATTTTCTTCGTCAAATTCAGCTATTTTCTGGCTAACACTTGGCTCGAGTCACAAAATCGATTTTTGGTAAATTTTCATAACATGTTTATGAATTCACATTTTGACGATATTTGGTAGGAATAAGAACCAAAGTAGGACATATTATAATCAGGTATTAAAATTTATTTAAAGTTAAGTTGCTATTAGCCACCGATTTCAATTAACCGTGAATGTTTTAAGAGACAAGTGTGAAAAAAGAAAAAAAATATCCAAATTTCGGTCGCCATTTTGGCGGCCATCTTGGTTTAATTTGGTCAATTTTTCTGTCAAAGTGAAGATTGTTGTAATTTATCACAACAATAGAGAAATATTATATTTCCTATCATAAATTCACTACTAGCTATTTATCAAACTGACGCAGTGCCTACTCTGAGATTTTGGATGGCGGCCATCTTGATGACGTCATAAATCCACCCAGTCGCGACCCCCAGGTGTCTAACATTTGTTTTCTGGTGCTTGAGATATCAGGCAACATCATTAGCATAGTCGCTATATTTCTTCACAAAATGCACACGGGAGCCAAAAAATGGACATAAGAGCCTCTACTACTTGTAAATACATAATTTTATATAACTACTTTGAAATCGTTAGAACATTGAAGTGGCACCTAACAAAGATAAAGTATTCTCTCACTTGTAAAAGCTTAATTCGAATCAGCTTTCCCACACGATACACAGATATGAAAGGACTAGCTGACACAGGCTCCCTTGGGGAGCCTTTATTCATCGTCGGCTGATCTCTGGCCCCTTTGTTCGTTAGGGCCCGCGCCCCGTGTGCGCTTCGCGCACGTGACATGGATTGTGAAATAACACCTTTAAGACCTTTGAAATTTATATACGAACAAGCTTTCGGCTTTCACCTTTCTCGAGTTCACTCACAATGAATATAATACAACGTTACACAGTTACAAATACAAGATGCAACGTAATAGCAATGGCGCGTAATGTGATGTAATCACTGCTGATATAAAAATGGCGCGCAATATAATATCTAGTAAGTTATAACCATTTGGCCATAAAGTCAGCATCTTTATTGATGCCCAGATGCAGGCTCCCGAATGCGTCTATCATTTGTTGATCTTTGATTCTGCGGTCCTCACGCACGGGCAGACCACCACACAATACCTGTAGACGAATGTCTTTAACTGAATGGTCAGGTAAGTTGAAGTGGCGGGCATATGGTAATCCCACATCATGTTTCCTGATATACTGTCGATGGCCATTAACTCTAATGCTTAGAGAATTGCCAGTCTCACCAATATAATGCATGTCGGGGCAACGAACACATGTCATGTAGTATATCACCCCGGCCGACGTACACGAATGTTTTCTTTTTGGTGTGAATCGCTTCCCATCCTTAGTATACATGACATCATTGGAGATGAGTTTGCACAAGCCACACCTAGGCCTATGACATGGAAATGTCCCGCTGTCACGTCCATTCACGGTGTCATCGGTGAGTCGGCTCGACATACGCTTATTTCGGATGTTCGGGGGGCTGTCGCATGGCAAGAACTGGCCTCTCGGGGAACACCTCACTGAGATAGTCATCTTCAGCCAACACATTCTGCAGATCAGCCGCGATACCACGAAATTTGTTTAATTCCGGATGGTAAGTTACTACCAATGGAACACGATCCGATTCGTCTTTTGAGGAACTCTCCATCAATTCACCCCGCTCTTTCGACCGCGCCTTGTCGATCTGTTTGTCGATTACCTTCTTATCGTATCCAAGGCCCCGAAACGCCGCCGATAGCTGAGAATGTTGGTTGTCGCGAACATCACTATCTGAATTGATCCGATTATATCGCAAACTTTGACTAAATATCACGGATCGTTTACAATGATCCGGGTGGAAACTTTCGGGGTTGAGATATGTATATCGGTCTGTAGGTTTTCTGTAAACAGTCGTAGAATGAGTGTCTCCACATCTCTTGACGGTGACATCAAGAAAATTTACAGATGAATCAGAGTACTCCATTTTAAGTTGAATTGAAGGCACGCACTTGTTGAAATCACGCAGAAACTCTACCAGCTCTTGAACTCCATGGTCCCATACCATAAATACGTCGTATGAATCGGTAGTATGCTTTGGGTTTATTACGATGTGAATCTAGAAATCTCTTCTCCAGGTCGGACATAAATATGTTGCTATACTGAGGTCCTATGGGCGATCCCATGCTGGTTCCCATTTTCTGGAGCCACATTTCGTTGTTAAACGTAAAATAATTATGTTTTAGTATGAAGGAACAGAGATCAACAGTAGCTCTGTTAGAAACTAGATTATCACCCGAATAATATTTATTATGCTTCTTCAATATATCCTCATGAAAATAGGTTCATATTGGACATAAATATTGACATTGGTTCATATTGGACTTATTTGGTTCTGCAGTAAGCCAATAGTGGACTTATACCAGTTATTCGGATGGCGCGGGCCACAGTGAAAACAAATATATAAAGAGCATACATCTGGTGCAGAAATAGGCCCATGGTGAGCTTATTTGTTTGTTTTTAATTTATTTAAGTAAATTGTTTTAAATAAAAAATTTGAAAAAAACTAACGCCGTTATAACCTCCGCCAGGGTACCCCGAGTCACCGCACTAAATTTGAATGAAATAGGACCAGCAGTCTGGGAGAAAAATCCGGACAGACCTTCTCCTAAGTTCTTCATAAGCTTGGCCTAAATTAATCTTTTATATATACAGATACATGAGATGACATGTAGTATTATGACAGTACATAATGTTTCAAAAAGTGTATTCATGATACTCGATCCCTTAGTGTAGTCACACAATAATATCGCATCAACGATAATATATAGAGGACCTACAACGAGTCCCCAGTTCATAGCGGAATTTACAAAACGAGTGCAGTTAATTAGGTCCAAACCTAATTTACTGGACGATTTTGTAAATTCCGTTTTAAACAGGGGACGAGTTGTAGCTTCTATTTATTACATGATCCAATACCTGGACAAAACATACGTAAATCAACAAATGGAATGCGAAACTAACATCGGCTTCTTGATACTCCCTTAGTATAGTCACATATATTGCATCAACGATAATGAGCATTATACACATATCACGTGAAAAATGACATGTATGACTACAGCATGATAAGTCATTTTACTATCCTGTTACCAGTCGACCCTTCATACTAATATTTTTCTGCTAGTCCGGGGGGGGGGGATATGCACCCAGTTTGAAGTTATTAATTCTGACATCAACATTGCCATGCTGGCATAAACCATAAATCACATACATAAATACATATATCATGAACTGTAGCTAATTTTTCAAATTTAGCGATAATTCACTAAGTCTTGATTAGTCTTTAATTATGGCTTTATGGTTGCCATGTTAAATAATGTCAGAAGATTAACTTGATATGGCTGTAGGTATGCATCCATGCTTGTCATATAATAAAGTATGAAATATTCAGTGGTCTGATCAAGACATGTTCGTGTGAATGTCCCTTTGGTGGTTATGTGAGCCATAATTGTAATTATGGTCTTGTAAACCATGTACATGTATAGGTCTTTGGTACGTCTTCAAGTTTGAGTGCATGAGTACACGCACAATGCAAATCGTGGTTGGTATGCCATTACACAAGGACACTTCTAATATATCGATTTAAGATATTTCAACTACCCTAAATAAAAAGAATAGTTAGGAAATAATTTTTCAGATTACTTTCAGTTGAATATCGGAAGTTAATTCTGTTAGATTATCCAATAGTCATACAGCCCATGTACCTCGTCGGTACCAAATCGGCAGGCAAATTTTGACCTATATAGTCAGTAAGGGTACAAAATATGTAGTACAACTAGGCTTGATAGCAATGTCAAATCTGTAGTATTTCTTGTATCAACCCCGTATAAATATTGTATGTAACTAGGCTTCAAATTCCATGTGGGAAATTTGGATACTTCCATATATCACGTTTTCCCGTTTCTCATGTTATATTACATTACATTCTCCTCGCTTTCTCTCTTCATCCCATTCTGTCCACCCCCTCCCTCTCTCTGTCGTCGCTCTCTCTCTCTCTCTCTCTCTCTCTCTCTCTCTCTCTCTCTCTCCCTCTCTCTCGTTCGCTGACTACTTGAACCATCGCTTTGGTTTATCATTGTAGACAGCAAGCAGTTGCGAAGAAATAAATTCTCATTTTTAGTTTGCTGTTTATGTTTCCTTCAGCTTATACTAGCATTTATTCTGATGTATTTATTTAAAAAGCAGAAGGCTCAACCGTATAGCCGAAATAAAGGCTTGCAGTATAAAGGTTTAAAATTGGGCAATGTCGTGGACATATATATAGTTTCTTGGTCGTATCATGAAACTATCGGTTGTAATGGTAAAGGAAAGACCGCCGTTAATTTCACAATGCTGGGTTTGAGTAAGATGCATTCCTAAATTCCTGAATGTGACAAAGGCGAATATTTTCTATTGTGCCATAATGATCACGTACCGAATCGAAATGGCACAAAAGGTTATTGGTTTATTATGACACATGTACCGAGTCGTAATGCAATACGTTTGGTGTATTATAGTGGCACACGTGACAAGTCATGATGGCAACATTTTGGGTGGTTCATTAGGAAGAATTTACTTCAGGGGTGTGCCTGCAACGTTAAGTATACATTAAGAGGTTATATGCCACTAGGAGTAAACCGTCCACTCTAAAACTTAAGAAATCGCGCCTAAGTTGCGCGTTGATACTACTAACCAAATGCACTCGTCAATTAGATTTTATTTCAATGTTTGATTTTTGGAGTATTTTTCCTCCTTTGGCGGAATTTGCCAAGTCTATCCATACCAAGTTTGTACCCGACGCGAGCTTCCCGTAAGGCAAGATGCATTCACTAGCAGAAGAGTTCAACTGTTAGGGCGTATATAGCTATAGAATACCGACGTACCGGCTCCTGCATTAACCTCGATCCTTCATTAGCATGTTTGAATTTCGCATCAAATATAGATCAGTGATGCACCTCTTACATTATACATGTACGTATTTACGTTTATTGCATTGCCACGAGTAAACTGTTCGCTCTAGAAAAATATTAAAATCGCAATAATTTGCGTGTGGACACTAACCATGAGACACATACGTCAAAAAGTTGTATAATTATTATTATGTAGCAGGCTGTGTAAGATATACGCGTCTATAGTAGGCTGTGTTCCTGATATGATCGACTCGTCTACATAACCTCTTCGCTGCTGTGACGTCCGTAACTATTACGGACGTAAAATTGCACGTCATGTGCTATATAGTCCGGACCTACTTCAGCACACTAGCAGTAGGCCATTATTCATAACTGGAACTCAGATATTGGCTCATCGGAATAACTGTATCTCGAAGTTTCAAACAGTGTATGATGTTCCACGATTGTTGACGATAATAACCTTTCAACTAAGTCAGTGTTATGGTTCTTGTGATATTTCCGTCATTTTTTTCCACTGGAAGACGACCATAACGTCAACAGTCCAGCACACGACGTCATAACGTCATTTAGCAGCAAAGAGGTGAAGTGTATGGTGGGCTGTGTGAGTTTTATGAATTACGTGTTATGCTATATAGTGTCGCCACAAGTAAACCGTTCGCTCTAAAACTTAGAAAATCGCAATTTAGTTGCAAGTGGATTCCAACCATCATTTACAAGAAGTAAGAAAGATCTTCAGCAAATTGCGGATTAGCAATCATACTCTAGAAATTGAAAAAGGGCGACATAAACAACCGAAGATTCCTGTAGACAAGAGAATATGCAGAAAGTGTGGATTGGAAACGGAAACCGAGGAACATTTTATTTTAAAATGTCCTATTTACAAAAGCATTCGTCTCCGTTTCTTTGACGAAATAAATAAAGTAAATCACAAGTTTATTAATATGACTGATGCCCAAAAATTCATTTTCATACTGCAATATCATCTGTAACATGGTCCGTCTCTTTTTCCACAAAAGGTCTGAAACACCAGATTTTCAACAACAAACATGAATTTTTTTCCATTTTAATTCTGATTACAATTGTGTATACTTATTGTATCATATATATATTTATTGTTATTTATGTTGTGACATCGGCCCCGTGTGGGTGTAATTGTCAATAAACTTATCTTATCTTATCATACACTCGTCAAAAAATTGTATCTTGATGTTTCATTTGTTTGGAGTATTTGGTTTTCGGTGGAATTTGCCAATTTGAACCCACCCGCACGCGAGATCTCCGTTGAGCAGGTTGTTTATTCGGTAGAGTGGTCAAACTTTGGGAAGTTACGTACAGAATATCGGCGTACCTGCACCTGCAATACCTGACATACCTCGATCCGTTATTAGCCCGTTTGGATTTGGCGGGGGAAATAGTTTAATGATACAGCACTTAACTATAACTATTTACATTATAAAGTCTCGCCACGAGTAAACCTTCGGCTTTAGCGCGATTTGAAGAGACACGACAAAGTTGCTACTGGACACTATCTATCACATCCACCCATCAAATATTTTTTATCTCGATGTTTGATTTTTTGACAACCCCCCCCCCTTGATTTTCGTTCGAATTTGTCAAAAGTCTGAACCCACCCGAAGCTGTCTCGCTGTTGGGCGGTTTGCTTTTATAGCAGTGCGGTAAAACTTTGGTGTCGTACCTACATAATACCGGCGTACCGGCTCCTGCATTAACCTTGCTCATTAATTAGCCCAATTGATTTGGCGCTATAAATAGGTAATTTTCTTGTCCCGGCCGTAGATCAGTAAAGGTTAGAACAAAAAAAATCAGAGCGGTACATTTCTGTCCGCATCACTCTCCCCTTTCGGAATATGCAAAAAAAATATTATAGCGCTGAACTTGTTTTTTTGTTGTTTTTGTTTTGTTTTTGCTAAATCTGACGTTTACACCCTCCACCGGTTTGCCTGGTCTCACCACCCGGCCTGGTCTCACCACATCCCCGGGCCTGGTCTCTCCTTCTCGCTCATTTCAGCTCCTCTATTAGTCAGTTTCCTCCATTAGGGAGAGCAAATATTTTTTTTTAACATTCAAGGGCGTGTAACTCGGTCAATTCTGGACGGATTTACAAAATTTTCCCGGCATCGTTATCGGAGTGACATGCAGACCATGCCATGTAAGATTTGCCGCGATCGTGATTTTAAAGACATTGAACACCCCTCCCCACGCCGCTGCCAATAATCTGACAACGGCCATTATGTAGAACTGAACCACGCTTAAGTTGCTCTACACCATAGTATTTGTCCGGTTCCGCTACCTCAATGTGTTCCAGATATCTCTACAATTGTCGATAAGTTTGAGAGGCCGGTTTAAGGGCCATAACTCCAAAAAGCAAGCACGGACAAAATTATCAATGCCGTAACTGCCGTCTACTGTAGGAGCTGTACACACGCCGAAAATATGAGCGTTCTACATTTAGCGGTTCCTGAGATTAGACGTTACAAAAATAACTAAGAAAAAAAATAATAATAGAGAAAAATGGAGAAACGTAAAAGGGCGATAACTCTGCAGAGAAACGTCGTGCCGAAATTCTGATGCATACATTTTCAGTAACTCTTAGATGCCTACAGAAAGTTCCGTTCCTAGTGCCATTATTTTCTCAGTATGTCCAATTAAACGGAAAACGGCCTCAACAGAAATACAATATACTCCCATATTAAAATATGGAAGTATAATTATCCGTTGATGTATCCTTCCATAGATGATTCAGTTGACGTTACAAGAGCAGCACGCGACGCGGAGACGACACAACTATGGAAGGCCGTTGAACGTCTTCACGATCAACGTAATAGGTCACTTTGGTGATTTTCAGTGCTTCTGCATTATTATTGGTGTCCGGTTACACTCTGATCGATGAAAAGGTGGCAGTTCCAGCTGGACTGTATGTAGCTGACAATTATAAACTTTATCCCGGCTATTCTGCAGACAATGATAATAATGTTGGCATATTTCAACACACTACGTTTGTGTGGGTATAGGCTCTAAATAAGCTATATAATACACTAGCAGGGTTACCCGGCGTTGCCCAGGTTAAAGTGATGTGAAACCCTCTGCATGCTGTGGATATAGAATACTCTTGCTCAAAGTGTTAAACATATTCTCATAAATTGGATATTCAAATAGCATCACAAAACATGATTCTTACACAGTCAAGGAATATATATAAGTAGTGGCTCACCTTGTTGATTGTCATTTTGTTCATCGCGATTAATCTGTTCCACCAATAAAGAAGTATTTATTTATTTACAACTGCGTATAGTTCAGACGTTATAACATGATAAATGAACATCATAAACACATTAGTTTGCAAAAATAAAAGACGACAATTGGGTTTTATATATAGAGATGTATCAATCAATCTAGGGGTTAGAATAAGATTTTGAGGACACCTGGCTATCATATCTCCATGAAGATACAGATGTTTTAAAGAAATGTCCAGGTGCTCTGTTCGTGGTGCTATATATTGACTAAATAATCTCAGTTTAAAAGAAATGTTGCTGCTCACGTATATCAGCTACATGTGCCCGACACAGAGCTAAATTTTGAGTTGTTTATGTTAGTCGATGGGTCTGTTCTAAAAAATCCGCTCTATCGGGCAGATATACTCTTGTCAGTATTTGAGGATCCTGAAAAGTCGTGTGCTACTGGCTGCGTTTTCTTTTATATCAGAAGAAAATATATTTGACTGCACACTGTGAAAATTTATTGAATGAAACAGACTCGATTGTGTTATAATATATACATGAGCCATTCTAATATGCAATCCTCTGACGGTTCGAGGTCTCGCAGTTTGCAAGAATATATGTATCTCTTAAATATAATCATAAATATTATTAAGGCTTCTTTGTATCTGTTTTTGCTAGCTCATTATGTGAATATGAGAGTTGAGAAGATATAATTATTCAAGTGACTTAATTAAGTCACCATTTGTCGAGATTGTGAAATTTGAACGCCAAAACTCATTAAAACGATATGGAGATGGCCTTGGTGACTATATATAACTTATAGGGGGATATCGGCGAATAGCAATCTTATCAATGACGAATAGCAATCTTATCAACGATAGTGAATATCCTCTCGCCATCCTTGACCCAAACGATACCAAATGTGATTTAATTCATCGTATCATTAGAGAAGAACGTGCATGAATTTGGTGGAAATTAGTGCTAAATATATTTGTTTCAGCTTTTACATCCTCATTCATGACTTTACCGGCGCCACTTTTGACATATTTAAACCACGTCCATTAGACTCATGCATGATATACTGGAGATGGTTATATAAAGGTTTGGTGGTAATCAGCAAATAAACAAAGTCTTATAATAGTTATGACCGCCCCATCTCTCAACCAAATGGCAGCAATTTGGCGTCTTTAAATCACACGATTATATTCCTTGTATAAGAAGAATAATATGTCAATTTGGTGCATCTAAACCACACGATTAGATTCCTCGTATCACTGAGAAGAATATGTATCAGTCTGGTGGAAATCGGCGCTAAACATATTGTTATAATTTGCTGTGTCCCTCTCACCTCTATGCACCACTGACTCAAGTGGCCCCACTTGTGACATCCTTATACCACACAATTACACTCCTGATATCATGGAGATGGTTATTTATAAGTTTGGTGCTAATCCGTGACTAAACAGATTTTTATCAAATTTGGTGCCCACCCCTCCCCATCTCTCACCAAACATCACAAATATGGCGTCTTTAAATCACACGAGCAGATTCCTCATATAAAACCCGTCGTCTGTCTGTCTATGTATCTTTGTGTGTATAACTCGTACACGCTTTTGACGCGTTTATAATGTTTCAACCATGTGTCCACAGTAGCCCAAATTTGGACCACTGCCTATATTGTGTAGTAGAAGATGACTCAGCAACTTTCACGCAGATTGGTCAACGAATACACAAGATCGAACATGGTCCCCAAACGCCGTATTTGCACTCAAGTAGACACTATTTGTTATGATGTCTGTCGAAATGACGTCATATGACGTCGCACACAAACACACTTGTATAGATGAAACTTCCATGCGTTCTACCATAACATTGGAACAGGGCGCAAAGTTAATTTGCCATCAGGTTGAGTGTGCATATAAGTAAGGGTGTTGATTGTGTCGTGGATGTGCATGTGCTGTATCTAGAGTAGAACGTTCAATCATCGTTGGAAATAGGTGCTATTTTTAAATATTAATGTTGTGCCCCGAATACCCTCGAACTGAAGAATTGGTAGGCGTCCAGAGGACCAGAACCTTTCGTACTAAACTATTGGCATTCATCCTCTTAGACAATACGTGCGTAGTATATCCATATGTCCCACACGAACTACCCATGCAGTGGTTCGATTACATCTTATATACGGGAAATGAAAGTTAATTATTCATAATATTCGTTATCAAGAATTCTGAAGGTATTGGTGTGTGAGGCGTCCATGATATTGGATATCCACCCATCTACTGGACTCCCCGCATCAATTATGCCGTTGCTATCAGCTAGCGAATCCGCCTTAGGGCAAATTGGCTACGCCCATGCCTGCATACATGCTGAATTGGGGGGGGGGGGGGGTAAATACATTTCTTGGTGAATAAAGTGTTCACACGCCACCATGCCGTGACAAGAGAAGCATACTATTAGCCATTTCTAATATATATAATAATTTGGTCTTATACGCGAACACCAGAGTGTAACAAAGGACATTTTATTTACCCGTCATTTTTGACGGCCAATCTCCTAGTATATATATAATTGGTGAAAATTCGCGAGTATACAATGTCGTATCAAATTTAGGTCCCCCATATCTCTCACCCAAACGGCACCAATTTGGGGTATCTAAACCACACGATTAGATTCGTCGTATCACGGAGAATAATATTATAAATCTGGTGGAAATCGGCGCTAAACATATTGTCCCTTTCACCCTCTATGCATCCCTGACCCGAATGGCCCCACTTGTGACATTCTTAAACAACATAATTAAACTAAGTTTGGTACGAATCGGCGACTAAACAAATTTTGATCAAAATTAGTGCACACTCCACCCCACCTATCACCCAAACACCACCAATATGGTTTCTTTAAATCACACGATTAGACTCCTCGTATCATGCATAAGAATGTGTATTACTTTGGTGGAAATTGGTGCTAAAAATATTGCGCCACTGTTGACAGATTTAAGCCGCACCATTAGACTCCTGACACCACGTTGATGATTTGGAATACGGTTGGTGGCAATCAGCGACTAAACCAATTCTTATCAAATTTAGTCCCCCCCCCCAAATCTCTCATCTAAACGACACCAATTTGGCGTCTTTAAATCACACAATTAGATTCTTTGTATCATAGAGAAGAATTTGGATCAATTTGGTGGAAATCGGCGGTAAAATTGTTTTTATCAATGTTGGTGCCCTCTCCCCTTTTGTGCATCCCTGACTCGAACGGCGCCAATTGTGACATATTTAAACAACACCATTAGATTTCACTTATCATGGGAATTATTATATTTAAGTTTCGTGGCAATCGGCGACAAACATTTTTCTGCCCTTCCCCCTGTTCTGCCCCTGACAACAACGGCGTCACTTAAAAAAATTCTAACTCTCACCATTATCTTTCCCGTAAAAAGATACCCCTAGTAGACCCCTTTGGTGACATTTATATGGTCCCTCGGCGCTAAAATTAGTTTGATCAATGTTGGTGTCCTTCTCCCCTTCCGTGCATCTCTGACTCGAACGGCGCCACTTTTGACATATTTAAACCACGCCATTAGATTCCTTATATCATGGGGATGATTATATATGGAAAAACATTTATGCTCCTCACATGTTCTGCCACTGACAACACACAGCGTCACTTTAGAAAATTCTAACCCCCACCATTATCTTTCTCGTAAAGAGTTACCCCTAGTAGACCCCTTTGGTGCCATCTAGATAGTGCCCTGTGAATTTCTATAGAACGCAGACAGACATTCGCAAATATAGATATAGATAACACGGTATTTAAGCACACTTGAGCACTCTCTATGACAATTTGTATCAAAATGCGACAGCGAATAACATAATTAACCAATTCGGATATATATATCATCAAATAATTCTTGTTGGTACGAATAGTTAGTTACCCTCTATCAACGAGGCTTGGTTACAAGAACCGAGGTCTCGATACATTGGGTCTCATGTATACCGTTCTAAAAGTATATATAATATAATAAGTTTAATGGATCTCATTGACAAATTATCAAATCCTCAAATCATACAGGTTCGTTCAGTTTCATCACCCCACAATAGACTCGTTGAATTTTGTATTCTAACATTTACCGGATTATTTTCCATGACACATATTTCGCACACAAAGAGATGGAAATCTAGTTGATTTTCCTCTTGTAGTTTGTCAGTTGCTTACCGGTTGGGATGTATTTGCTTGTATTAGCAATAGCTATGTTACAAAGCAGTCAAGGCTCTAAGCGGCATTTCCAACAACGAATATACCAGCAATGTGGTAAATCACCCAAAACTGTCAAACTATCTTATATATCTATATTTGCGAATGTCTATCTGTCTGTCTGTGTTCTATAGAAATTCACAGGGGACAATCTAGATGGCACCAAAGGGGTCTAACAGGGTTAACATTTTACGAAGAAAGATAATGGTTCGGGTTAGAATTTTCTAAAGTGACGCCGTAGTTTGCCACCATAATCATCCCCATGCTATGAGGAATCTAATGGCGTGGTTTAAATATGTCAAAAGTGGCGCCGTTCGAGTCAGGGTTGCACGGAAGGGGAGAGGGCACCAACATTGATAAAACTAATTTTAGCGCCGATTTCCACCAAATTGATACATATTCTTCTCCATGATACAAACAATCTAATTGTGTGATATAAAGACGCCATTGGTGTGGTTTGGATGAGATATGGGGGGGGGGGGGCACTAAATTTGATAAGAATTGATTTAGTCGCCGATTGCCACCAGACTTATTCTAAATCATCCAAATGGTATGAGGAGTCTAATGGTGTGGCTTAAAGCTGTCAAATGTGACGTCATTCGAGTCAGGTTTGCACTGAAAAAGAGAGGGCCACCAAAAATGATGCACAACACTTTTAGCGCCAATTTCCACCAAATTGATACACATTGTTATCCATGATACGAGAAATCAAATCATGTGATTTAAAGACGCCATATTGGTGCTGTTTGTGTGAAAGGTGGTATGGGGGTGGGTGGGCACTTAATTTGATAAACAATTGTTTAGTCGCCGATTATCAGGAGTCTAATTGTGTTGTTTAAAGATGTCAAAAGTGGTGCCATTTGAGTTAGGGGTCGACAAAGGGTTAGAGAGACACAAAAATTTATAAACAATATGTTTAGTGCCGATTTCCACCAGACTGATACATATTCTTCTCCCTAATTCGAGGAATCTAATCGTGTGGTTTAAATACGCCAAATTGGAGCCGTTTGGGTGAGAGATATGGGGGCCCTAAATTTGATACGAAGTGCCAATTATCAACAATTTTATATATATCCATCTCCATAATGAGTCTGTATCTGTCTACACTAAACACACTCATTTTATATATATCCATCTCCATAATGAGTCTGTATCTGTCTACACTAAAAACACTCATTTTATATATATCCATCTCCATAATGAGTCTGTATCTGTCTACACTAAAAACACTCATTTTATATATATCCATCTCCATAATGAGTCTGTATCTGTCTACACTAAAAACACTCATTTTATATATATCCATCTCCATAATGAGTCTGTATCTGTCTACACTAAAAACACTCATTTTATATATATCCATCTCCATAATGAGTCGGTATCTGTCTACACTAAAAACACTCATTTTATATATATCCATCTCCATAATGAGTCGGTATCTGTCTACACTAAAAACACTCATTTTTGTTTGTTTGTTTGATTGATTGTCCGCTTATGTGCGAACAAACTGCTGGACCATTTGAGCTCAACATTTGCATATATGGGTAATTTGACTCGGGGATCGTTATTAGATAGGTCCCGATCACATCAGATGTCTTAAAAGGGTACTAATAATTATGTTATATATATTTTGGCTAGATGCTACCAAACGGTTGGATCATCAGAGCTGAAAATTTGAACATATGAGTAATTTGACTCTGGGAATATTATCAGATATGTCCTGTAGACCTCAGGTGTCTTAAAATGTCACTAGTAATTAATTAAATTAAATAAGTAATTATATACCCAAAATGGTTGCAATCTGTTGACCCCAGACGACTTAAAGGGAAAATATGAACAATAAAGAGCGTTCCTGGTCAGTTTAGATATGTAGGAAAATTAGTACATATGGTTCACATGACTATGGGATTGTAACTCATTTGACGTCATATGAATTAAAGGGGGACTAATAAATTATATGATCAATAAAAAGCGTTTATTATCAGCCCCAAGGTGAAAACTGGTGCACAAAGGTAAATTGACACGGGGACTGTCACGGTATAGGTGTTGCTGACCTCAAATGATTTAAAGAGGCACTAATAATTTACAATAACGAGAGTTTATTATCAAATTAAAATATAGAACATTATCCGGAGAGTCATGTAATATATAGGTGCTATTTACCCCAGATAACCAATACTTGTTTAAAACGAATTGAACTTCCCTCGAGCAACGACGGGTACCACAGCTAGCCTATAATATAGCTCAACGATTCTATGCTAAATAGCTCATGGGTGACCTGATGCATTCATCTTAGTTTTCTTGTATTAATATGTTAATAATTATTTTTTAATAATTGTATTAATACACTATTCAGCGTCGGAAGGGCATGTGGCCGCTGTTTTTCTTGTATATGTATTGTATATATTGATCATAATATTATGCTACTTAAATATATCCGGAGTATCCTCAGGCAAATAGGTTCATATTGGACCTAAATATTGACATTGGTTCATATTGGACTTATTTGGTTCTGATATAACAGTAGAGCCGCTTATGTACTTTCGTGGGAATTTTTTGAACAAATGTAGAGAATATGATATTATGATAGTGTATCACTTACTTAGTCGAAAAAAGTTTGTTAGACTTCATGGGTCCGCGACTGGAGATAATTATGACGTCATAAAGATGACGTCATTGTCGGTTCAGTTCAGATACAGGGTTGTCCCAAGAACTGACGAATTCTGCGCATATTTCTTAATTGTTATACATTGTTTTAGTTAAGACAATTCATTAATAGTTGTTCTCAAAGTACAGTACCCAAATTCACGGGAAAATATTATTACAGTCAAAGATGGCTGCCAAAATGGCACCAGAACATCACCAATTTTGCGATTTTCAAGAATCTCATGAAAATGACATTCCGTTCGGTACCGTTTGCGAATTCGGACAACTATGTGATTAATTATTGCTTCAGCAATGTATTGCTGCAATTCTATTGTACAAAACATGTTCGATCTGTCAAAAATCCTCTTTAGACAACCGAATTTATAGCATCTTGTCAAATATCAATTCCAATATTGTAGCAATATATTTAAAGAAATGAGCGGAATTCAGTGATGAGAAAGAAATATTCGTGCCACAAACAGAATTATTATCACACTTCAACAGAACTCTTCAGTTTCATCCAAGATGTGTACCAAAATGGCAGTCAAAATACAAAAGTCAGTGTTCGTTATAACACCAAATTTCGCCCTGGCATTCCGTCATGGGGAATTAGGTTAATCAGCCAATTTTAAGTACAGGCGCATAGCCTTAATTTCTTACACAAATTGGCGATGTCATATATGGTAGATGTGTCTTTTCTTCAAATGTCCTTATATTAAGTGAGGGTGGTGTTGAAGAGAAAATCCAACTCACTATGTGAAATTATAAATTATCTTAGACCGCAATTTTAACTTGGGGGACAAGTGTTACCATCCCAAACTCTACCTTCTGTGCTATACTCTATGCCAGAGACTAATTGAGAAATATTGGTCGTTACCATATCAAATGGCAACTGATGCAGATAAGCATTGGTGTTAGTTCTTGTCATGACATATCAGTAGAAAATGCATAATTATAGTGTATCATATAAGGTAGCAATACACAGTTGTTTATTGTGATAGCTATGAAGTGGGATTGTACTTCTCAGCTATACCATGAATCTTGGCAAGCAAGAAACAGAACCTTGTTTATCAACACAAACAACAGTAAAATTAATTATTTGGCTGTCACTTGGCCTGCTTGTCTCACGGTTCTTTGCGATGTAACCTTTAATTAAATTTTCATGTTAACGTCATTTGAACCTTGTTTAGCTGAAGTTAGCAGGCTTTAATCGTATTGATGTCTACGGCAGATAAAAATAGAATAGACCCCATAGGTGGGTAATATATCCGTATATGGAGTAGCGTCCTGAATCAAGCTTAAAGTGATAAATTGTTAATACCAGGTTCTGAAATATGGATGAAGTTATTCAACAAATATAGCATATGTGGAGTTTTCTGTCTATATATAGGTTATTTACCTCCCAGGACATATTCATTCAGCTGAAATTAACATCATCATACACCATGCAAGATCCCCGGAAACGGGCAAAGTGGTGTGTCTGGTTCTTGGCTTTCCTCTTGTTCAGAGTTAATTTGTGGTAGCCATACAAAGTGATTCGCCCAATATATGAGCGGTGTCTTGGCAAAATAGGCTGGTATGGACCATTGATAGTATACAGCAAATTAACATCCCATATTGATTTCTATGATGTTGGCATGTGAACAGTTTAGCGAGACAATACATTGCGTTTGTACATTAGTTCAATATGAAAGTGGTTCTTGACAATAGTTGTGATTGTGCAGGCGGTGGCACTTGATTTATACTAATTCCCTTGTTTTGACGAACCGTTTCCCACACGGCGGAAAACGGGTGAAGAATCCATTGGTAGTGATTGTCTTCTGGGGTCATATTATCCGTTTGATTTATTATGTCCAATATACTCTGGAATCCAGGCTCTGAATACTCAATGAAATTATGGGGGAACGCAGTCCACTAACTTCTTAAAACATAATGTGAAGTAATAGTTGGAGTTAATAACAGCTCGTGACGTGCCATGTTGATTCTGGTTAGAACGTTATCATGAACAAAAGGAAATGCGGAAATTGAGGAAGTGGAATTAGCACGCGTAACTACGGAGATGGCCATGTTCACTATAATTATGGCATCTTTCAGATCATACTATATAGTCCGATCCATATATATCCTAATGCCTCAAAATGTTCTAATTCTATTCGACTAGGATTTATAACATCAGTCTGGTTATATTCCATAAACTAGCAGGGTTACCTGGCGTTGCCCAGGTTAATGCGATGTGAAACCCTCTGCATGCTGTGGATATTTGTTTGGGAATAGAGAATACTCTTGCTCAAAGTGTTATAAGTATTTTCATGAATTGTATATTCAAATAGCATCACAAAACATGATTATTGCATTCATGGAATATAAGCAGTGATTCACCTTGTCAATTGTCATTTTGTTAAGCGCGATTAATCTGCTCCACCAATAATGAAGTATTTATTTACAACAGTTTCTGCGTATACTTCAGACGTTATAATATGATACATGAACATCATAAACACATTAGTTTGCAAAAAATAACAGACGACAATTGAGTTTTACATATTGAGATGTATCAATTAATCTATATAGTGGGTTGGACTAAGATCTTGAGGACACCTGGCTATCATATCTCCACGAAGATACAGATGTTTCAAAGAACTTTCCAGGTGCTCCTCTGTTCATGGTGCTATATATTGGCTAAATATTCTCAGTTTAAACGAAATGTTGCTGCGCATCATATCAGCTACACGTGCCAGGCACACGGAGAGCGAGATTTTGAGTTGTTTATGTCAGTCGATGAGTCTGTTCTAAAACCCTTTTCAGATGTCAGTATTGGAGGATCCTGAAAAGTCATGTGCTACTGACTGCGTTTTCTTTTATATTAGAAGAAACTATATTTGACTGCACACTGTGACCAACATTTTTGAACAGGCCTTCCATATCTCTTGACATATTGTAACTTTGTTGTGGAAACTGTATTGAATAAAACAGACTCAATTGTGTTATAATATATATGCAATCCTCTGACGGTTCGAGGTCTCTCAGTTTGCACGAATATATGTATCTCTTAAATAGAATGATAAACATACGTTTAATGCTTCTTCTATGTATCTCTTTTTGATAGCTCATTGTGTGAATACCCTGATTGCCGTCCCCATATAAATATGACAGTTGAGAAGATATAATTGTTCAAGTGACATAAGTGGGTCATCATCTGTCGAGATTGTGAAATGTGAACGCCCAAAACTCCTTAAAATGATATCGAAGAATAGCAATCTTATCAATGATAATGCATGTCCTCTCACTATTCGTGACCCAAACGACAACAAATGTGATTTAATTCGTATATCATTAGAGAAAACGTGTAGGAATTTGGTGGAAATTAGTGTCAAATATATTTGTATCAGCTTTTGCTACTTTTGACATATTTAAACCACGCCCATTAGACTCATGGAAATTCGTATCAAATTTAAGGTCCCCATATCTCTCACCCATAGGGCACCAATGTGGTGTATCTAAACCACACGATAAGATTCCTCGTATCACTGAGAAGAATATGTACCAATCTGGTGGAAATCGGCGCAAAACATATTGTTAGAATTGTTTGTGTCCCTCTCACCTCTATACACCAATAACTCGAATGGCCCCACTTGTGACATCCTTAAACCACACAATTACACTACTGATATCACGAAGATGATTGTTTATAAGTTTGGTGATAATCGGCGACTAAACAATTTTTTTTTATCAAATTTGGTGCCCACCCCCTCTCCATCTCTCATCCTAACAGCACCACTATGACGTCTTTAAATCACACGATTGGATTCCTCGTATCATGGATAAGAACGTGTATCAATTTGGTGGAAATTGGCGCTAAAAATTGTGCATCAATTTTGGCGCCCGTCTCCCTTTCAATGCACCCCTGACTCGAATGGGGCCACATTTGACAGATTTAAGCCGCACCATTAGACTCCTCATACCATGGGGATGATTTTGTATAAGTGTGGTGGCAATCGACGACTAAACCAATTATTATCAAATTTAGTGCCCCCCCAATCTATAATCCAAATGACAACAATTTGGCGTTGGTAAATCGCACACTTAGATTCCTTGTATCATGAAGAAGAATATATATGAATATGGTGGAAATCGGCGCTAAATTTAGTTTTATCAATTTTGGTGCCCCTCTCCCCTTCCGTTAATCCCTGATTCAAATGACACCACTTTTTACATATTTAAACCACACCATTCGATTCTTCATAACATGGGGATGATTATATGTAGGTTTCGTGGCAATCGGCGACAATTTTTTTTATGCCCCTCCCCCTTTTCTGCCCCTGGCAACAACGGCGTCACTTTAGAAAATTCTAACCCCGACCATTATCTTTCTCGTAAAACGTTACCTCTAGTAGACCCCTTTTGTATCATCTAGATGTTAAAATTAGTTTGATCAAATTTGGTGCCCCTCTCCCCTTCTGTGCATCGCTGACTCGAACGACGCCATTTTTGACATATTTAAACCGCACCGTTAGATTCTTCATATCATGGGGATGATTATATGTAAGTTTCATGGCAATCGGCGACAAAAACAAATTCTGCCCCTCCCCCTTTTCTGCCCCTGACAACAACGGCGTCACTTTAGAAAATTCTAACCCAGACCATTATCTTTCTCGTAAAAAGTTACCCCTAGTAGACCCCTTTGGTATCATCTAGATGGTCCCCTGTGAATTTCTATAGAACACAGACAGACAGACAGACAGACAGACAGACATTCGCAAATATAGATATAAGATTGTATATATCATGCTCCATTCATGCATCATGATAAATCTACACCAACCAAGTGGCATATATATATTAACTTCAGCAGAACATGGTCATGGTGAGGCTACGAAGAGCTCCATACATTTCCACGTGATAAGCAATCCAGATTGATCAGATAGACATTAGTTTATACGATATTTGTTCCGTTTATAATACAGTAACAATAAGTATACGTTTAATCGTTGATCGGATTCAACATCGACGTGCAGAAATATGGAAATGAAACCGGTACTTAGTATGAACTGGTGACAAGAAGGAGTTTAGGCATGAGGCAATCATCAACATTTCTTCCTACGCATATATGTTTGCTAGAATGGTAGAAGGGAGTGTCTGATCATTTTGTATCGATTTTCCATTTTAATCACCCATACAAGTATTGATTTTACGAAGACTTTTATTGATATTATGTCAGAAAACGTTCATGTAACTTCGACGGACTATCAAACCTCGTTCATTTACCAAGTATATAATCAGGGAGCCGGCTGGGTTCTATTTGCACAATCGCGTACGAAAGGTTTGATGCCCCAGATTTATTACACCCCAGGAACCTTCAAAGAAATCCGATTTCTTAAGTTTCGCATTCCTGGCGTTTAGGGACCAGAGACCCCACAAAAACCCCAAAAATGACTTCTATTTTAACTTTTGTGTACAAAGCTGATTTTTACATTTATAGTGCTCTAGCCACCACTGATCAACAATACACAATTTCTGAAACGAAATTCCCTGGCGTTTTTATTTCAGAAGGGGGTTTTTGAAAGTACGCCCCAAAATCCCAAAAATGACTTCTAATTGAACTTTCGAGTACAAAGCTGATTTTTATATTAATAGTACTTTGGTCACCACTAATGAAAAATACCCAATTTCTGAAACGAAACTCCCTGGCGTTTTCATTTCAGAAGAGGGGGGGGGGGTTTGAAAGTACCCACAAAACCACAAAAATGACTTCTGTTTTAATTTTCGAGGACAAAGATGATTTTTTTTCCTGACATGTTTTCCTGCTATATAACTCTGGTCATAAAAAACACCCTCTAAAAACCAAACTCCGTGGCGTTTCATTTAATAAAGGGGATGGGGTTGAAAATAACCAAAACACCCCCTCCCCATAATAGTTATATTTGCACTCTCGTGCGCAAAATGTTTTTATCTCTTAAAATTTGCCCATTATCATCACTGGTCACAAACCAAGTGATAAGAAACGAAACCCCCCGGCGAATTCATTAAAAAGGGTGTAGACAATTATGAAACAATAAAAAATTATGTTACGGGTACGTTCACACGCTGGCAAATTTAACTACCAATTTTACATGAATTTCGTCGCAATAGGCTGTATGGTGCTTGGTCAGAATCAATAGTGCAGTAATTCGTAGCATTTCATTTGTACTCATAACAGCGATAAAACAAAGGAAAAGATATAATAAGTAATTTGAAACTGAATGATAAATAACATGTAGCCGTCTATTAGGAATTCCATGAACACTTGACAGTCAATTTTGCTGGCTGTATGTGAACGTAGCCTATAATTAAATGTTTTTTTTTTTAATTTCATGTTGTTAAATTTGTTTTAATGGTCCCGCAACACACACTATGCATAATGTAGATATATACCGCCTATACTTCTCGATTTTCACTGGTGTGTGAAACAATGTTTGCAAGTAATTAGTCAACAAATTCCGATGGTTTCTTTTCAAATCAAATCGATTTAATCGACAAACTTTTCGGAGATCGGAATGACTTGTCCGATTTTGGGAAATTACATGTAAACAAAAAATAAAATAACAATGTCATGTAGTATATGCTTGACTTCATAGTTATTCATCTAACTCGTCGCTATCATCTGCGTCATCATCATCATCATCGCTGTGTGCATTCGTTGCGACTTCGTCATCAGTACATTCGTCGCATCCAGAGTTTTCATTTGTGGTCCGCCAAACCACACGACACGATAGCAACCGTCAACCATGCAGCTCCCAACCTAAACTCGGTTGTTTTGGGATATGATTGTTCGCAGCAGCATGCCACATACCAGCAACAAACTTAGCTCTCTATATTTTCTGGTCCACTACATCTTCGCATGGAGGAATGCTACTCCCCTCTATGCCCTTCAAGTTGTATAGAAGTTTCTCAAATGTGGAAAATCGGTGGTAATTAAGTGGAATCAGCTTACGTGCACTATCAATGACGCACGTGTAGTATTTCAGAGCTTCGTATGACTCCTTTGACATCGTGTCCGTCGCGAGATCAGTGAAAGCTACAATGAAGCTCTTATTAGTGTGGTCGTTGGAGAGTTGAACCCGGAATAAATTGGATACAAGCTGATTTTTGTGTTATTCGACGCGGAAAAACACCAGGAACAACATATCCAAAATCCGCAAAAATCCGCTCATGGGAAAATTCAGGATCCAAGATGGCGTCCATAATGTCTGTTGTTATCGCAAAATACTGAATTTCTGCGTTAGGTGCTCCAATTAATGCCAAATTCGTAATAAATTGAAATATATACAAACAATGCTTTGTCGTAAACCATATCTGTAGAATGTATTTCCCAAAATGGCCGCCAAAATGGACAAAATCGAATGAAATTTACATGTTGTGCAAAATTGAAGAGCTAGTCCTATACGAGTGAACAAACTCTCGAATTATGCGAGGAAGAATGATTGCGGAGTATAAGAGAAACTTTTGATTAGAGATGTACGAAATATCTCTGATGTATCTCACGAGAGAGCAAGCGAAACCAGGGTCTTATGAAACGGTTAAATCTTGACTTTTGTACGCCCAGAAACGGAAACATAACGCAGTTTTTTCTGTACTGCTTATCTTGAATCGTGTGATATATATGTAATTAAACAGCTAAATGGGATTTAGTAGAGATGTATTGACTATGAGACCTTTTTCTAGAAGCAGAAAAATGTGTACTCCGAGCAGTCTCACGAATGTGACCGATCATCATTTATTTTGATATCTACAGCATGAAACCTTTAAAAATTAACTGATATAAAACGGTATGAAAGATATTCATATAGTACTGGGTAAAATGCGTATATTCCATTGTCCGTGTCTCAAAATAGTGGTCATAGTTGCCTCAGATCAAGTGATAAAACACGAATATTTCGCTTTTATCACAAGAATGCATGGTGGTATACCATGAACTAAATTTATTAAAACACGAATGAGTACCATAGACTATCGTCAATAAATTCTAAACTTGACCAAAATTGCCTACATACTCTGTGACAAAGACTGTGTTTATACCTGGAAATTATATTTGGTTGAATTCACCAAGGCCACATCTACGCGAAACTTACTACGTTTTCTTCAACCGCATCACCACGTTTACTCCTTCTCCCTAATGTTACACATAGCTGCTGCATACAGAACCACAATTAGTACTATTGCATGAATGTGTAACGTTGAAATAACATCTTAAACGGTGATCACTCGATATTTAGCATGATTATGTGGGTGGTAATGGTAAGATATTTTCAAACAAAAATATACTGAAAACTAATAGTGTGCATTGCGTAGCTGCATATTCCAGTTGTAAAGTTGTGATTGAAGTAATTTGAACAAAATTGTCTACTAAGAACACGGTTTGTTAGCAGCATGGAAATTAGTCTTACATACAATGTGTGTTGTACCGTCTCTTTGATCTGGTGAGGCGCGGTGCTAATCTATTGAAGATATGAGTGTTTCTTTACAGTATAATAAGCATTGCTACAAATATGTATTGTTTAATATCACCGGGAGTGTTGACAATTCCGGAAATATAACTAACATTTAGACCGCTAGAGTGTGCACTTAAATTTCGGCGTTACATTCAAAACATAATCATCATGCCGAATGAAACTACCATGAACTGTGAGGTGAAACATTAGTTCGTGTGTTGCATGTCAGATATTATTATTTTTGGCCCGACAATTGGATGTTGGATAAGCAGAACACACAAACTTTAAAGACGCAAATCATTGGGGTTTGACTTGCGGTACAGTGGCCAATAAATCCTTCAGATGGATCTGTTTAATGATGTGTGTACCTTTAAAGATATTCAACAACCGACTTGTGTATTATCAATACATATTTTCACTCATATGTGGTTATCCAATATGTTGCTTTCTTTGTTGTATTGCTTGCAGTTGTGGCCATTTTGACAGCCATTTCATGGCCACGATTGTATGATTTTCTGTGCGTGTCACTCTATTCGCTCCCGTGCTATAATTTAACACAAACTGGTATAACGGCGTAATTCCGATGCCACAATATATCGTATAATGACTTGTTTCGAGAACTGATGTAGTATAGACAACCATGTTGGACGCCATCTTGGATAACAAAGTTTCCCCACAGCGGATTTTTGATATGTTGTTCCTGAGGCTTTTCCGCGTCGAATTCTGCTTCAACGACCACACTATATCCCACACAAGCAGTTCGAATGGCCTCTTCTTTCCCTTCCTATAGCAAATGCTGCGGTATAATCACACCCTGTGTATGCGTGGAAACCAGGCAAGGCTTACTTATTGCGGATTGTCTCGTGTGTTACTTCATGCTGTTCTCGCCCATCCTTCTAAACGCGTGGATATATAGTGTTCGACACATACGAAGAACCATCTATCAAAGACTGCGAACGAAATCGCAGAGGAGCGGACGATTGCTCGTATGTAATTTCAGGTCCCGATTAGCTCCGACCTAAAGATATCCCCAAAGCACTAAAATCTTCTTCCTTCAAGCAACAGCTGCCGCGGTTCTTTGTCAGAGACTGGTATTCCGAACATCATATGGCCATTTTGACCAACCGAGAAGTGTATCTAGGAGTTGATGATGAATGTTGGATGTACACCGTGGTTGACGGAAAGGTATACAGGCAGCTCGTTGAACATTTGAAAGGCAGTGTACCTTTTTTGTGGGCCCAGGACACTGCGGCATCCCCCATTGCTCACTATGAATGTGGGCACCATAAAACAACATAGTGGACTTATGCCCGGTATTCTTTTAGATGGCGCGGGCACAGTGAAAACATACCTATAAAGAGCGTATACATGGTTCTGAAATAGGCCCATCAAAATGGTTTAACACTAACGCCAGTGTACCTCGAGTCACCACTTCAAATTTGGTTGAAATCGGTCTTGGGGTCTGTGATATATATGCAGACGGACAGACAGACAGACAGATCCTACTCTGTTAGATATGTGTATATATATATATATATATATATATATAGATAACGCTCACCTTTCTGGAACACAGCGGCACCAGTCTCCCGGGTGTACAGTTCACGTTCGCTCACGTGACAACCTGGCGAGTTGAACGAGAATCTCCGACATCCGGGTTTGTTGAGGCAGTACGCAGCACAGTCCTCTCTCGATGACGCTGTAACCACCTCATGGCTTGGGCACCGAAAATACTTACCAAGACTCGATGTTACCTGCTCTTGTTTTCTAAAAAACTCCGCATTCGCTCGCAATGCGAATATGATCATCAAACAAAGTGAAGCCATGGTGATTGAAGGCTTGAAGAGACAATCGGCGCGCATCATCATAACTTCCACCGGTAATAGATCGTGAAGTGAAAACTGACCAAATGAGAAACTTCAACAGTGCAGCGTGTTCCCAGGAAATCCTATCAGGTTCGTACAATGCTGTTATCAATAAAAGACAGATTCAATGCTAATCCCCCAGCTAAAACAGGAAGCCACATGCAATGGTTTCCCAAAGAATAACTACAAACTACTGTTATGCGCACAAACAAGTCTCCAAATCGGGTGTGAGTCAGCGCGGAATAATCTATGGAGAGCTAACGGCCAATAGAAAAGAAGCAAACAAAATCTATAAACGGCGACGCTCTAAACAGTTCTTAAACGATCTCTATCTAACTATGTGTCGTCCATTTAAGTACCCGTGGTACTTGAGCAATTGATTTTAGTGAAACACAGAGTTTTGTTGAAAAACAAACCTGAGAGTTATCATTTGACGACAATTACTCAAGGAAATGATATCGTGGAATGGACTTGCGTTCCAAAGCTGAGACACATGCAGAGCTCCAGTCTGAATGATTGTTTTGATGACATTTTGGGCGACGACGAAGAAAACAGCCTTCTTCGCTTTGCGGTGGATATAGTGGGCAGAATAATCTGTTGGTCGGGTGATAAGACCAAAGAAACTGTAGGTGAAGGTGAAAGTTGGATATCCGTGATTGCTGCCGGATTTGTTTTAGGTGACTAAACGCTCTTGTGTGAAAGTCATGCCGGTCGGAGAACTATAGAGAGTATATGTGTGGCATAAGGTAATTGTGATGTGTTTCCCTGAGATGCAGGGAGCGGAGGAATTGTAGTCAATGGTGTAGGTATTTGTGGATTGGCGGCACGAATTGTGGTTATAGGAGGAGACTGGGTATAACGTTGAAAGATATCTTCTGGTTGCCAGGTCGTGTCTTTTTTAGACAAGATTGTGAGGGAGTTGGCGTGGCTACTGCGACAACTTCAGGTGATGTTCTGACAGGTGAACCCACATTTGATGCAGTCACTGAATTTATTCTAGGTGACTGAGAATGCTCTGTTGTAAAAGTTATGACGATCGGAGATGAGCTCACATTTGATGAGGCCACAGAATCTGGTGCGGGTGTAGACAGGCGATCATAATAATTTTGTTCTTGGATTCTTGTTGCCGGATTTGTTATCCTCAAGCGAGCGACCGCGTTTCCGGAGAACCGCCAGATTAACAGGCCTGCTTTCTGGATGATAAACTCCCATGCCGACGAGTAATCTGGCAGCTAAAATGTAGTAACATGTGGTATTTGATGGACAACCACAAGTCTCTTTGATGAAGAGTTTTACGCAGTAGTTGTCGCCTCTGCTGCAAACTACACAAAACACATTCTGATCGGGGACAAACGATATTCTGTTTGACCTAATAACTTCATTAGCGAGAGCCATCTGACCACTTTATCTGGTGGGTTCTGAATCGGTTTGTGAAGCATGTTGCGAAGCAGGGATTTGCTCGTCGTCACCAGCAGAACCATCCACATTGAGACGGCCATGCCTCGTATCCTCGACAATGTCCCGCCAATGTGTTACTCTTGCAGGCATTATACACTCTCCATCTTGGAGTCTGGCTGACTCGTACACCTCTCTTAGCACAAAGTTCCCTACTCCAAGTCGTCCTCTTTTGTATTCATAAAAATAAAATTTACAAAGAAAATACAAAGAAAGAACAATTGCATCAATTTTGGGGCCTCTTTCCAACCTTGTAACTGTTTCAAGACAACATTGAATGACTCAGACTGATTGTTTGTGATGCCAGAGAGAGAGAGAGAGAGAGAGAGAGAGGGAGAGAGAGATAGAGATGGGTCGAACACTTTATGTGGACGGAGCAACCAGGCACCAGCGCCTCATTTGATGTCGCTTTTCATATTTCTATCAAAATAAGATTTAACTGACTGTGTCCAATTAGAAGTGAGGTCTTAGTACCTCTTTACAAAATCATCCTCAGAATTTGCCTTCAACAAAGAGATCAAGTCCGCTTATAAATGGCAATTTCATCTACATTAGCCTTGAGTTCAGTTTGTAAATATCGATGGAGATCCCTTTTGAGATGGTTCCAGCAGAAAAAGATCGGCATACTTGGAAAATTTGTGCTCACAGCATTCGAGAAAGCGTCCTCTCGATCAAAAACTAGGGGATTCGAACACCACATCTAATCTGACTGATTCGACCAGTGTATACCGATGTACACTATTTAACTAACTAGGAGAATCCATTTAATGTAGAAAGGTTTACGAAAGAACACCACATCTAAACTGACCGATTCGACCAGTGTATAGCTTGGTCATTTATTGCGTTTGTTATCATTCATCCCATTTTCCTCTCTTCTGATTGGCTGAGAGTGCGTCACATGGCGGGCCGTAAATCGCTTATTACCATCGAGGGTAACATTTGCTCAGTTATTGACCGCTCAGCTGTTACCTGTAAACATAGAACTACGAAGAACTCAACGCCCAGAGATTCTCTGACAGCTCTCTAATAATTTCGAAAAACACTGTTTTTATAAACCCCACTGTTTCATAACAACCGCGAACTGTGGTGTTTGCTAATTTGCATAATTGTGTGTTTTTTAAATTTGCAATTAAAGCACGCTATGTATAAATGGTGTCATCACAGACACAAATCCGTTATAAGGTGTAAAGTTTCTATTGGACCTTTTTATATCAATAATAAAGACCGTGGGACAAATAGATAAACCTTATTATGCAGTTGGTATGTGCTGCAGACAATTGCACATACGATGTACATACGTTACAACTAAGTTTATGTGCTAGATAAAATAGCCACTCTTTGCTGTTTATCAAATGACTATTTCTTTTCTTCAATACATTCCTCAGACTTCAGAGAATACCCGTATGTTGCGTAACGATCTGTGACATATGTCAATTTCTTTTTGCACTACTACAACGTGTTAGTTTCACATTTTAGCATTCTGGAAATTAACACGTCTGTCGGCGTCTTCACGCTCATACGAAACGAAACCGAACATTTCGCTGCATGGCTACTCAACTTCGAAATTGCTTTACTCCTCTTTCCGTGAACCGATTTCCACCATGCAACCAATAAACTGACATGAGAATAGCTGCGCAAATGACGGGTCTGTTAATTGATCCAGATTATGAATGTTTTATTTTCTAAATAGCGATGATTCCAACATAAAATTAACTTTTCGAACTGGATTAAATAATATATGCGCGCATTTATGCCTGCTATTAAGGTTCGTGTGTACTCCTTTGTCAGATAACAAAACAGTTATCACCCTTGTTTTCGTGAGACACGGGGATTTGTCGCCGCTCTCGACTATTGTTCAGTCGGAGCGATGTTAAGGTGATAAAAGCAGACGGCAGATAAATAAAAGTATAGTAGGTTTATGTATCGGGGAAATGTTCAGATAATAAGTATAACTACTCATAAATGATGCTTTAGTATAGAAAGGGTTGAACTTATTATCTGAACATTTCCTATAGGATAACTACTCATAAATGATGCTTTAGCATAGACAGGGTTGAACTTATTATCTGAACATTTCCTATGGTATAACTGCTCATCAATGATGATTTAGCATAGAAAGGGCTGAATATATTACCTCAACATTTCCATGGCATGACTACACACCAATGATGCTTTATTCTAGAAGGGGTTGAACTTATTATCTGAACATTTTCTACGGTATAACTAATCATCAATGATTGTGAGATTTATAACAGCTGAGTCCACCTCATTGCAGCAATATATTATGAATAATTATATCCAGCAACAGCCAACTTACATAAAAATCCAATACCTGTAAGAGGGTGTCGCCACCGTTTCTGGTATGTTGGATTCTGGTGATTTTGAAGTGCCAGTATGCAGAATTATACCCCTCTGTTAACTGGTACTCGTGATTCATATGCCCATTTTAACAGGATCCAACAAAAGGCTGGTACGCAGCTTTAAAACATCAAATTGTTCAAATATGGACTATTTCTTAGCGAAAATGAATTTATTTTGTGTAATTCAGTCTCATGCATGTACATCTTGATGTGTTGAAGTTATGGACGTATTCACTCCCACCCCCCCCCCCCCCTGCCCCAGTGATGCTTTAATATAGAAATCGTTAAACTTATTATCTGAACATTTCCTACGGTATACCTACTCATCAATGTGTTAGTAGAGAACGGGTTGAACTTATTATCTGTACATTTTCTACGGTATAACTACTCATCAATGCCGCTTTTGTATAGAACGGATTAAACTTATTATCTAAAAATGTCCTATGGGATAACTGCTCATCAATGATGCTTTCGTGTAGAAAGTGTTGAACTTATTATCTAAACATTTCCTACTGAATAACTACTCATTAATGATGATTTTGTAGAGAAAGGGTTGAACTTATTATCTGAAGCTTTTCTACGGTAAAACTGCTCATCAATGGTGGTTTTGTATAGAAAGGGTTAAACTTATTATCTGAACATTTCATATGGGATGACTACTCATCTATATCTATATTTGCGAATGTCTGTCTGTCTGTCTGTGTTCTATAGAAATTCACAGGGGACCATCTAGATGGCACCAACGGGGTCTACTAGGGGTAACTGTTTACGAGAAAGATAATGGTGCGGGTTAGAATATTCTAAAGTGACGCCGTTGTTGTCAGGGGCAGAAAAGGGGAGGAGCAGAAATATTGTTTGTCGCTGATTGCCACGAAACTTATATATAATCAACCCCATGATATAAGGAATCTAAGAGTGTGGTTTATATATGTCAAATGTGGCACCGTTCGAGTCAGGGATGCACGGAAGGGGAGAGGGGCACCAAAATTGATCAAACTAATTTTAGCGCCGAGGGGCGATCTAGATGGCACCAAAGGGGTCTACTAGCGGTAACTTTTCACAAGAAAGACAATGGTGTGGGTTAGAATGTTCTAAAGTGACGCCGTGGTTGTCAGGGGCAGAAAAGGGGAGGGGCAGAAATGTTTTTTTGTCGCCGATTGCCACGAAACTTATATATAATAATCCCCATGATATAAGTAATCTAATAGTGTGGATTAAATATGTCAAAAGTGGTGCCGTTCGAGTCAGGGATGCGCGGAAGTGGAGAGGACACCGGCATTGATAAAACTAATTTTAGCGCCGAGTGGCCACCTAGATGGCACCAAATGGGTCTAATAGCGGTAACTTTTTACAAGAAAGATAATGGTGTGGGTTAGAATGTTTTAAAGTGACGTCGTTGTTATTAAGGGCAGAACAGGGGAGGGGCAGAAAACAAATTTGTCGCCGATTTACATGAAACTTATATATAATCATTCCAATGATATGAGGCATCTGATGGTGTGGTTTATATATGTCAAAAGTGGCGCCGTTCGCGTCAGGGATGCACGGAAGGGGAGAGGGGAACCAAATTTGATAAAAACTAATTTTAGCGCCGATTTCCACCAAATTGATATATATTTATGTAATTTAAAGACGCCAAATTGCTGTAATTTGGATGAAAAATTGTGGGGGGGGGGCACTAAATTTGATAAGAATGGATTCAGTAGCCGGTTGCCACCACACTTATACAATATCATTCCCATGGTATGAGGAGTCTAATGATGTGGCTTGAATCTGTCAAAAGTGGCATCATTCGAGTCAGGGGTGCACTGAAAGGCAGAGGGCACCAAAATTGATACGCAATATTTTTAGCGCCAATTTCCACCAAAGTGAAGCACATTCTTATCCATGATATGAGGAGTCTAATCGTGTGATTTACAGACGCCATTTTGGTGCTGTTTGGGTGAGAGATGGGGGTGGGTGAGCATTAAATTTGATCAAAATTTGTTTAGTCGCCGATTAGCTTATCAATAATCATCTCCATGATATCAGGAGTCTAATTGTGTGGTTTAAGGATGTCACAAGCGAAGCCATTCGAGTCAGGGATGCATAGAAGGTGAGAGGGAGACAAAAAAGATAAACAGATTTCCACCAGATTGATACATATTCTTCTCCGTGATACGAGGAATATAATCTTGTGGTTTAGATACGCCAAATTGGTGCCGTATTGACGAGATACATGTGGGCCCTAAATTTGATGTATACTCGCCAATTTTCACCAGTTGTATATATATATATATGCATGTCCATAATGAGTCTAAGTGTGTGGTCTAATGATGACAAAAGTGGCGCCACTTCAGTCTGAAATAGGACAGGAGGGTCACCAAAAACTGATAAAAAGAATTGGTTAGTGCCAATTACCATCAAATTCATACACTTTTCAAATGATACGAGCAATTAAACCGTGCGCGTTAAATCGTATAATGAGCTAGCAATCCTGATACATAGAAGAAAGTATTAAACATATATTTATCATTTTATTTAAGATATACACATATTCTTGCAAACTGGGAGACCTCGAACCGTCAGAGGATTGCATATTAGAATGGATCATATATATATTATAACACAGTTGAGTCTGTTCCATTCAATATAGTTTCCACACAAAAATTTACAATAAACCACTTATGTAGCTGATATACTTGCATAGCAACATTTCTTTTAAACTAAGAATATTTCGCCAATATATAGCGCCACGAAAAGAGGAGCACCTGGACATTTCTTTAAAACAACTGTATCTTCACGGAGATATGATAGCCAGGTGCCCTCAAAATCTTAGTCTAACCCACTAGATTGATTGATTGATACATCTCTATATATGTAAAACCTAATTGTCGTCTTTTATTTTTGCGAACTAATATGTTTATGATGTTCTTGTTTCATGTCATAACGTCTGACGTATACGCAATTGTAAATAAATAAATACTTCATTATTGGTGGAACGGATTAATAGCGATAAACAAAATGACAATCGACAAGGTGAGCCACTACTTATATTCCATGTTTAAGAATCATGTTTTGTGATACTATTTGGATATACAATTTATGAGAATACGTGTAACACTTTGAGCAAGAGTATCCTCTATTCCACAGGGGCCTGTAACGCGCTCCGCTGTCCGCCCCCTTTTGCTCTGCCCATATACGCCGCTTCTATATACGCGCCTGCTTCACGTTAATGGTAGTATAATAGAGACAAGGGGAGCTGTAGGTACTTCCCGTTTTACCATCGCTCGGGAATCGGACAAATTTAGCCCACTTACCCGAGTAATGCTATCGATATAGCCACGGATGTGTCGGTGAAGGATTTATCTTTCAATCAATACCACAAGCTCTCCCCAGAACCATTTATATCCATAGCATTTGATACTTATTTTTACCACCGAATATTGCTTCCGGAGAGCGTAAATTTCCAGATTGATCCAACTCAGGAACAATGGCCGATATGTTCCTCTGAATTCACCCCCATACAGTTTACTATAATTAAAAATCTGTCAAACGATCAACTAAACATCTAGAGCTCAGTGATTTCTTGCCGGCTAATAATGTATTTACTCATACAAATCAACACATCGTCAGTACACAATTTTTATAGAGGCGAAATCTGTCGATAATTCTAATTATGTTTTCATTATTTTCACGCAGCTCCTCATTTTAATATTCATTACGACCTGACCTCGATTATAATACTGCGCGGTGATTGGCTGTTTCTACTATGGCAGGCGTGGAAAGGTCAGGTCGTAATGAATATTAAAATGAGGAGCTGCGTGAATCGTAAAAATATAATGAAAAAAAATTAGAATTATCAACAGATTTCGCCTCTATAAATTTTGTTTACTCACGATGTGTTGATTTGTATGAGTGAATAAATTATTAGCCGACAAGAAATCACTGAGCTCTAGATGTTTAGTTGATCGTTTGACCGATTTTTAATTATAGTAAACTGTATGAGGGGTGAATTCAGAGGAACATATCGGCCATTGCTCCTGAGTTGGATCAATCTGGAAATTTACGCTCTCCGGAGACAATATTCGGTGGTAACAAAATTATCAAATGCTATGGATATAAATGGTTCTGAGGGGAGCTTGTGGTATTGATTGAAAGATGAATCCTTCGCCGACACATCCGTAGCTATATCGATAGCATTACTCTGGTAAATGGGCTAAATTTGTCAGATTCCCGAGCGATGGTACAACGGGGAATACCTACAGTTCCCCTTGTCTCTATTATACATGTACTACCATTAACGTGAAACAGCCGCGTATATAGTAGCGGCGTATATGGGCAGCGCAAAAGGGGGCGGACAGCTCAGCGCGTTACATGCCCCTGTGTATATTCCCACCAAATATCCACAGCACGCAGAGGGTTTCACATCACTTTAACCTGGGCAACGCCGGGTAACCCTGCTAGTAAATGATATTTTAGTACAGAAAAAGTTGAACTTAGTATCTGACAATTTTCTACGGTATAACTACTCATCAATGATGCTTTTGTATAGAAAGGGTTAAACTTATTATCTGAACATTTCATATGGGACAACTACTCATCAATGATGTTTTAGTATAGAAAAAGTTGAACTTATTATCTGAACATTGTCTACGGTATAACTACTCACCAATGATGCTTTAATATAGAAATCGTTAAACTTATTATCTGAACATATCCTAATGTATAACTACTCATCAATAATGCTTTAGTATAGAAAGTGTTAAACTTATTTTCTGAACATTTCAATTGGGATAACTAGTCATCAATGGTGGTTTAGTATAGAAAGCGTTAAATTTATTATGTGAACATTTCCTACGGTATAACTACTCATCAATGATGCTTTAGTATAGAACGCGTTAAACGTATTTTCTGAACATTTCCCTACGGTATAACTACTCATCAATCATGTTTTTATATAGAATGCGGTAAACTTATTAACAGAATATTTTCTACGGTATAACTACTCAGCAATCATGCGTTGGTTTAGAACGGGTTAAACGTATTATCTAAACATATCCTATTGGATAACTACTCATCAATGGTGCTTTAGTAAAGAAAAGGTTGAACTTATTATCTGAACATTTCCTACGGTAAAACTATTCGTTAATGATGCTTTAGTATACATAGGGTTGAACTTATTATCTGAACATTTTCTACGGTATAACTACTCATCAATGACGCTTTTGTGTAGAAAGGGTTAAACGTATTAACTGAACATATCATATGGGATAACTACTCATCAACGATGCTTTAGTATAGAGATGGTTAATAAGATAACTACTCATTAATGATGGCTTAGTATATAAAGGGTTACACTTATTATCTGAACATTTAAAATTAGTTAACTACTCATAAATGATGCTTTAGTATAGAAATGGTTGAACTTATTATCTGAACATTGTATACGGTATAACTACTCACCAGTGATGATTTAGTATAGAAAGGGTTAAACTTATTATCTGAACATTTTCTGCGGTATAACTACTCAACAATTGTGCTTTAACATAGAGAGGGTTAAAAGTATAATCTGAACATTTTCTACGGTATAACTACTCATTGGTGATGCTTTAGTATAGAAAGGTTTGAACTTATTATCTGAACAGTTCACATGGGATAACTACTCGCCAATGATGCTTTAGTATAAAAAGGGTTGAACTTATTATCTGAACATTTTCGACGGTATAACTACTCATCGATGATGCTACCGTTTAGAAAGCGTTCAGCATGCAAATTCTCAACAACCTTGTAAGAAATCAAAACTGTTCCAGGAAATGTATAAGATTTGAATGAACTCAAGAAAACGAAGTTGTGAGGGTATATGAACTGCTTTTTGTATGTCTTGGAGTCAAACTTTGTTTCTGGACAATATTAATAGAAATATTTATATGAAAGCCGCTCATCGCCATATATCTAAATATAGTGTAAGTGACAAACAAACAAACACAAATATATCAGACGCTGTGTATAGAGTATAATGGTTTCCATTGGTGCACTGTATCTTTGTGTAGAATGAAGATGTAGTGTAATATATACGGGACATAACAATCTGCGGGATGGGATGGGATATGGGACAAAACGACAATCTGCGGGACAGAATTTCAAATTGCGTGGGACGGCCGATATATCGAGGAATACAGGGCGTAGGGGGCTCATTTTGGTGTCTAACGAAAGGCCCACGTTCGCCCTATCCAAACATATTAACCCCGCCACTAATCAAACTCCATAAGTTGCATTATTTGATCGACAACTGACCTAACATGGGGTGGAATTTGGGATAGAATGACAATCTGCGGGACAGGATTTTCAAATTGCGTGGGACGGCCGATAGCTCGAGGAATACAGCGCATAGAGGGCTACTTTTGGTGTCTAACGAAAGGTCCACATTCGCCCTATCCACACATATTGACTCCGCCACTGACCGGACACCGGAAGTTACATTATTCGGTCGACAACTGACCTAACATAAAATGCCACAAACACGAAAAACTGCGTTCGACATTAATGTTTAGAATTTAGATTTCTCGATAAATACACGAGCAAACAACAAGTTTTAGGTATCAAATAACGCAGTGGAATACTGTGCATTCGTTTTTAGCTACAATATGGCTGTATTAGTGCGAATATTGTAACGGCGAACACGCAAACACGCTCCGATAAAACAGCTAAAAATAGACTCGATGTTTACAATTACAGGATCGATTTCAGCCAGTATATTCATAAAATGGGGCGTATAGTATATCAAAATGTAGAATTAGGCACAGGGAATGTATTTTGTTCCAAATGGGTCCACCAGGCGGTGAAATTGTTGCAGAAATTCGCTCCAAGATATTCGCACTTATTTTTATTTCAGTTGTGACTAAAAGCCCAGATGCCGGAGCCCAGCGACTAAAAGCCATGTAACAAAATAGATCAACTGGTTTGAACGAATGAATATGTCAATGGTAAGACTATTCAAAAGAATATTCAAATCAAATAGTGTTTATAGACTTAAAAACTTATGTTTCAGCCATTCATATATGCGGTGGAAGTTCTCATATGAACATATTATGCCGGTCATACGCGGTGGAGGTTCATATTATCCGCCGGTCATACGCGAGGGAGGTTCTCATATTATCCTCCGGTCATACGTGGGGGAGGTTCTGATATGAACATATTATTCGCCGGTCATACGCGGTGGAGGTTCATATTATCCACCGGTCATACACGGTGGAGGTTCTCATATGAACATATTATTCGCCGGTCATACGCGGTGGAGGTTCATATTATCCACCGGTCATACACGGTGGAGGTTCTGATATGAACATATTATCCGCCGGTCATACGCGGTGGAGGTTCATATTATCCGCCGGTCATACGCGAGGGAAGTTCTCATATTATCCTCCGATCATATGTGGGGGAGGTTCTGATATGAACATATTATCCGCCGGTCATACGCGGTGGAGGTTCATATTATCCGCCGGTCATACGCGAGGGAGGTTCTCATATTATCCTCCGGTGATACGTTGGGGAGGTTCTCATATGAACATATTATCCACCGGTCATACGCGGTGGAGGTTCATATTATCCGCCGATCATACGCGAGGGAAGTTCTCATATTATCCTTCGGTCATATGTGGGGGAGTTTCTGATATGAACATATTATCCGCCGGTCATACACGGTGGATGTTCATATTATCCACCGGTCATACGTAGGGGAGGTTTTCATATGAACATAGTATCCGCTGGTCATACGCGGTGGAGGTTCTCATATGAACATATTATCACCGGTTATACGCGAGGGAGGTTCTCATATTATCCTCCGGTCATACGATGGGGAGGTTCTCATATGAACATATTATCCGCCGGTCATACGCGAGGGAGGTTCTCATATTATCCTCCGGTCATACATAGGGGAGGTTCTCATATGAACATATTATCCGCCGGTCATACGCGGTGGAGATTCATATTATCCGCCGATCATATATACGCGAGGGAGGTTATCATATTATCCTTCGGTCATATGTGGGGGAGGTTCTGATATGAACATATTGTCCGCCGGTCATACACGGTGGAGGTTCATATTATCCACCGGTCATACGTAGGGGAGGTTTTCATATGAACATATTATCCGCTGGTCATACGCGGTGGAGGTTCTCACATGAACATATTATCCGCCGGTCATACGCGAGGGAGGTTCTCATATTATCCACTGGTCATACGCGAGGGAGGTTCTCATATTATCCTCCGGTCATACGTAGGGGAGGTTCTCATATGAACATAGTATCTGCCGGTCATACGCGGTGGAGGTTCATATTATCCGCCGGTCATACGTGAGGGAAGTTTTCATATTATCCTCCAGTCATACGATGGGGAGGTTCTCATATGAACATAGTATCCGCTGGTCATACGCGGTGGAGGTTCTCATATGAACATATTATCACCGGTTATACGCGAGGGAGGTTCTCATATTATCCTCCGGTCATACGATGGGGAGGTTCTCATATGAACATATTATCCGCCGGTCATACGCGAGGGAGGTTCTCATATTATCCACCGGTTATACGCGAGGGAGGTTCTCATATTATCCTCCGGTCATACATAGGGGAGGTTCTCATATGAACATATTATCCGCCGGTCATACGCGGTGGAGATTCATATTATCCGCCGATCATATATACGCGAGGGAAGTTCTCATATTATCCTTCGGTCATATGTGGGGGAGGTTCTGATATGAACATATTGTCCGCCGGTCATACACGGTGGAGGTTCATATTATCCACCGGTCATACGTAGGGGAGGTTTTCATATGAACATATTATCCGCTGGTCATACGCGGTGGAGGTTCTCACATGAACATATTATCCGCCGGTCATACGCGAGGGAGGTTCTCATATAATCCACTGGTCATACGCGAGGGAGGTTCTCATATTATCCTCCGGTCATACGTAGGGGAGGTTCTCATATGAACATATTATCTGCCGGTCATACGCGGTGGAGGTTCATATTATCCGCCGGTCATACGTGAGGGAAGTTTTCATATTATCCTCCAGTCATACGATGGGGAGGTTCTCATATGAACATATTATCCGCCGGTCATACGCGAGGGAGGTTCTCATATTATCCACCGGTTATACGCGAGGGAGGTTCTCATATTATCCTCCGGTCATACATATGGGAGGTTCTCATATGAACATATTATCTGCCGGTCATACGCGGTGGAGGTTCATATTATCCGCCGGTCATACGCGAGGGAGGTTCTCATATTATCCTCCGGTCATACGTGGGGGAGGTTCTGATATGAACATATTCGCCGGTTATACGTGGGGGAGGTTCTGATATGAACATATTATTCGCCGGTTATACGCGGTGGAGGTTCATATTATCCACCGGTCATACGTGGTGGTGGTTCTCATATGAACATATTATCCGCCGGTCATACGCGGTGGAGGTTCATATTATCCGCCGGCATATGCGAGGGAAGTTTTCATATTATCCTTCGGTCATAGGTGGGGGAGGTTCTGATATGAACATATTATCTGCCGGTCATACGCGGTGGAGGTTCATATTATCCACCGGTCATACGTAGGGGAGGTTCTCATATGAACATATTATCCGCCGGTCATACGCGGTGGAGGTTCTCATATGAACTTATTATCCGCCGGTCATACGCGGTGGAGGTTCATATTATCCGCCGGTCATACGCGAGGGAAGTTCTCATATTATCCTTCGGTCATAGGTGGGGAGGTTCTGATATGAACATATTATCTGCCGGTCATACGAGGTGGAGGTTCATATTATCCACCGGTCATACGTAGGGGAGGTTCTCATATGAGCATATTATCCGCCGGTCATACGCGGTGGAGGTTCTCATATGAACATATTATCTGCCGGTCAGATGCGAGGGAGGTTCTCATATTATCCACCGGTCACACGCGAGGGAGGATATGACCGGCGGATAATATGTTCACATGAGAACCTCCCCAACGTATGACCAGACGATAATATGAGAACCTCCCTCGCATATGACCGGTGGATAATATGAACCTCCACCACATATGACCGGCAGATAATATGTTCATATCAGAACCTCCCCCACTTATGACCGGAGGATAATATGAACCTCCCCCGCGTATGACTGGCAGATAATATGAGAACCTCCACCGCATATGAATGGCGGACACATAAGTTTTTAAGTCTATAAACACTATTTGATTTGAATATTCTTTTGAATAGTCTTACCATTGACATATTCATTCGTTCAAACCAGTTGATCTATTTTGTAACTTGGCATTTAGTACTGGGCTCCGGCATCTGGGCTTTTAGTCACAACTGAAATAAAAATAAGTGAGATTATCTTGGAGCGAATTTCTGCAACAATTTCACCGCCTGGACCCATTTGGAAAAAAATACATTCCCTGTGTCTAATTCTACATTTTTATATACTATACGCCCCATTATATTGAATATACCGGCTGAAATCGATCCTGTAATTGTAAACATCGAGTCTAGTTTTAGCTGTTTTATCGGAGCGTGTTTGCGTGTTCGCCATTACAATATTCGCACTAAAACAGCCATATTGTAGCTAAAACGAATGCACAGTATTCCACTGCGTTATTTGATACCTAAAACTTGTTGTTTGCTAGTGTATTCAACGAGAAATCTAAATTCTAAACATTAATGTCGAACGCAGTTTTTCGTGTTTGTGGAATTTTATGTTAGGTCAGTTGTCGACCGAATAATGTAACTTCCGGTGTCCGGTCAGGGGCGGGGTTAATATGTGTGGATAGGGCGAATGTGGACCTTTCGTTAGACACCATAAGTAGCCATCTACGCGCTGTATTCCTCGAGATATCGTCCGTCCCACGCAATTTGAAAATCCTGTCCCGCAGATTGTCATTCTATCCCAAATTCCACCCCGTGTTAGGTCAGTTGTCGATCAAATAATGCAACTTCTGATGTCCGGTCAGTGGTGGGGTTAATATGTGTGGATAGGGCGAATGTGGGCCTTTCGTTAGACACCAAAATGAGCCCGCTACACTCTTATAACTAATGTGTAGAAACGATTACACATCAAATGTGTAAACCCGGTTAATACACATAGCAATGTGTAGTTTTACATACAAATACATTGACCAAGTGCCGTTCTACACATAATGTGTATATTTTGTTGCACAAAATTGTGTAAGAACGTAGAGCATGCGCATTGCGTGCTTTCATTTTCATAGTCTGCTACGTGACGGCCATATTGTTTGAGTATATTTTTTGGAATGCAATCTACAGCGATCGTGGACAAGGATGTAAGTTCAGAATTCCAATTTGTGGGTTTATTATTAATAGTATATGAGGATTTATTTGTTAAAACTTTCATGGCGATTACTGCCCTTAGACTCTTGTTATGATTGTTGTAAGAATACTAATATTATGCAATCACGCCTCGATCCCGGTTTGTTCAATTCAAAGCAAAATCTCACAGTACAGAACAAAATACTACATACCACTATGCGCCATGAAAGTTTTAACATATAAATCTGCATATATCTTGAATACTATACCCACAGGTCGGACTACTGAACTTGCATTTCTTGTCTACGAACTGTGTGTGTAAGAACCTACACAAAATGTGTAAGGGATATGTGTTGATTTTATACACACAGTTGTGTATAAATGTGTAAACATTTACCCATTTATGTGTAAAAATTGTTACACAATTTGTGTACGAATATGAAACTACACATATACTACACAAATATGTTTAAGATCAAAATTGAATAATGATTGTGTAGCAGGGCTACAAATTTTGTGTAGAAAACCTACACATTAATCATAAGAGTGTACGCCCTGTATTCCTCGAGATATCGGCCGTCCCACGCAATTTGAAATTCTGTCCCGCAGATTGTCGTTTTGTCCCATATCCCATCCCATCCCGCAGATTGTCATGTCCCATATATACACAGAACAACACGTGTGTTAACGGGTTAGTATGATACGGTGCGAGTGCTAGCGCGGAAGTTAGAACGAGAGGCGCTGCCTAGAGTTCCATCCTTCTGCAATGACACAAGTATACTGTATGCACAAACACATTAACACACGTGTCGTCTGTGTTTATTACACGGCACCCGTCCTAGAATCCGCGCATTAACAAAACAGACGTATACAAGGTTTATTCATCCATATACCGAGATGGTTTTATCACGTCTGATGATGCTTTTATTTTATAATTACATGGTTAAACGAACATCATTTACGTCAATTGGATTGGAAGGAACTTGTATTGATATGTACTTCACATCTCCCGATCCGCATAGACTTATCAGATATAAATACGTAATGACGGATATTCTTTACCATCTATAGATACGTAAGTGTGGACCGTATACGCCTATCGAGCCCACTATTACGACATATATCTCTTAATGATGACCTGATCACGGGCCCACCATTATGATATATAGAACACTAATTGTAACCCAACAGCGTTGGCTTATGCGGTTATCTATAAATATATAATAATAACCTAACGAATATAGTATTGAGTGGGGGTATTACCCCTGGTCAAGTGGTCCTGCTAATATGATATGATGCTGGAGGTCCTGCTGAATTGCTATGACGCGGGTAGGGCAAACAGATGCATTCGTGTGCAGGAACCGTTATTTCGTCATTTTCGCGGCGTTTGGCTAAATGTGTTTCTAAAACGAAGTGATTAACCATTTAATTATTGTCGATTTCAACAACTAATACAACCAGTATTAAAAGTATTTTTGAATATTTGATACGCATAATGGCTTTTCGTGTATATGTTCAGATTATCGGAACACCGCAAAAAAAATACAAATAAAAACAAATAACGGTACTTTTTAGCTCAACTTATTTTGTTAGTTTGAGCTATTGCCATGGGTTGGCGTCCGTCGTCCGCGTGTGCGTGTGTCTGTCCGTCAATAATTTCCTTTGGCGCGGGCTACAGGTCGTATCTTTGGTTTGATCTTTATGAAATTTGTCATGAATGTTGACATTTACATGTAGATGGGAACGAGTCATTTTAGGATCCCGCTGGTGGCCATCTTGGATTTTACTCTTTACATCACTAAATCCTTTGACACATATCCTGCAGAACACATCTCTGATCCGATCATCACCAAACTGCATATGGATCATCTGGGTGACCTCCAGATAGGAACGAGTCATTTTGGAGTCATTTGGCCAAAAAACATGGCCACCGTCAGCCATCTTGGATTTTACTATTTGCATCACTAAATATTTTCGCATGGGCCACAGGTCGTATCTTTGGTCAAATCTTTATGAAATTTGTCATGAATGTTGACATTGACATGTAGATGGGAACGAGTCATTTTGGGGTAATTCGGCCTAAAAACATGGCCGCTGATGGCCATCTTGGATTTCAAATTTGAATCCATTGGCGCGGGCTACAGGACGTACTGTTTGTCTGATCATCATAAAATTTGTAATGAATGTTGACAGTTACATGTAGATGGGAACGAGTCATTTTAGGATCATTCGGCCAAAAAACATGGCCGCGGGTAGCCATCTTGGATTTCACTCTTTGCATCACTAAATACTTTCACACACCCTACAGACCACAACCCTGATCGGATCATCACCAAACTTCACATTCATCATTGGGGTGGCCCCTAGTTGGGCACGAATCATTTTGGGGTAATAGTAGCCAAACAAGAGGTGGCATCAGAGATGCTGTGTCTCGTTTTCGGTGGCTTACCGCCGGTGGCAACCGCCAATTGGTGTGCATCAGTATCGGTAGACTAATTAATAGGTAAAATCGAAAAATGACGAACTAAGGGCCATAACTCCATCAAATTTTATCGGGCCAGGCTGGTTTTCGAACTCGTCCGAAATATTCTTGGCAAGTATGTCTATTCCAAATTTTAAACAAATCGAAGGACGTTTGTTGAAGTTATCGCGCTAACGAGCTAAAAATTCACGAAAAATGACTAATTAAGGTCCATAACTCTATCAAATTTTATTGGGCCAGGCTGGTTTATGAACTCGTCCAGGATATTATCGGAAGACACTTATATACCAAATTTTAGTTGAATCGGATGACGTTTGTTGAAGTTATCGCGCTAACAAGCTCAAAATTCGTACAAAATGACTACTTAAGGACCATACCTCTATCAAATTTTATCGGGCCGGGCCGGTTTTCTAACTCGTCCGAGGTATTCTTGGGAGACACCTATATATAAAAATTTCAATCAAATAGGATGATGTTTGTTAAATTATCGCGCTAACGAGCTGAAAATTTGTGAAAAAATGACTTATTAAGGGCCATAACTCTATAAAATTTTATCGGACCTGGCCGGTTTTCGAACTCGACCGAGATATTCTTGGGAGACACCTATATACCAAATTTCAATGAAATCGGATAACGTTTGTTGAAGTTATCGCGCTAACGAGCTGAAAATTCGTGAACAATGACTAATTAAGGGCCATAACTCTATCAAATTTTATCGGACCAGGCCGGTTTTCGAACTTGACCGAGATATTATTGGGAGACACCTATATACCAAATTTCAATGAAATCGGATAACGTTTGTTGAAGTTATCGCGCTAACGAGCTGAAAATTCGTGAAAAATGACTAATTAAGGGCCATAACTCTATCAAATTTTATCGTACCAGGCCGGTTTTCGAATTCGTCCGAGATATTCTTGGGAGACACCTATATGCCAAATTTCAATCAAATCGGATAACGTTTGTTGAAGTTATCGCGCCAACGATCTGAAAATTCGTGAAAAATGACTAATTAAGGGCTATAACTCAATCAAATTTTATCGGACCAGGCCGGTTTTCGAACTCGTCCGAGATATTCTTGGGAGACACCTATATCCCAAATTTCAATCGAATCATATAACGTTTGTTGAAGTTGTTGCGCTGACGAGCCTAAAATCAGTGAAAAAATTTACTCTTTGCATCACTAAATCCTTTGACACATCCTACAGGCCACATCTGATCCGATCATCACCAAACTTCATATGGATCATCGGGGCGACATCCAGATGGGAACGAGTCATTTGGCCAAAAACATGGCCGCCGTCAGCCATCTTCTATTTTACTCTTTGCATCACTAAATACTTTCGCGCGGACTACAGGTTGTATCTTTGGTCGGATCTTTATGAAATTTGTCTTGAATGTTGACATTGACATGTAGATGGGAACGAGTCATTTTGGGGTAATTCGGCCAAAAAACATGGCCGCTGGTGGCCATCTTAGATTTCAAATTTGAATCCATTGGCGCGGGCTACAGGCCGTACTGTTTGTCTGATCATCACAAAATTTGTAATGAATGTTGACATTTACATGTAGATGGGAATGAGTCATTTTATGATCATTCGGCCAAAAACATGGCCGCTGGTGGCCATCTTGGATTTTACTCTTTGCATCACTAAATCCTTTGACACATCCTACATACCACATCTCTGATCCGATCATCACCAAACTTCATATTCATCATTGGGGTGGCCCCTAGTTGGGCACGAATCATTTTGGGGTAATTCGGCCAAAAAACATGGCTGCTGTTGGCCATTTTGGATTTCAAAATTGAATCCATTGGCGCATGCTACAGGCCGTACTGTTTGTCTGATCATCATACAATTGGTCATGAATGTTGACATTTACATGTAGATGGGAACGAGTCATTTTAGGATCAATCGGCCAAAAAACATGGTCGCTGGCGGCCATCTTGGATTTTACTCTTTGCATCACTAAATCCTTTGACACTCCTACAGACCACATCCCTGATCCGATCATCACTAAACTTCATATAAATCATCGGGGTGACCTCTAGATGGGAACGAGTCATTATGGGGTCATTTGGCCAAAAAAGTGGCCGCCGGGTACGCGATACATATCAATAAGAGTCATGTGCCGCATTCCTATCTCATAACATATACAGATGGATTAATTTCCGTCACACAAATTCTACGACCCAAATGGATCATTATTATACATATGCAAAGAGTAACATTCAAGATGGTTGCTGGCAGCTATGTTTTGCAACGAATTTCAGAACGGACTAAACTGTTGAAAAGTAGAAAGAAAGTGTTCAACTTGATAAGGATTTAATTTTTCCTGATCGATGAATAGAATAATAAAGAAGTAAAGACAAAAAGTTAAAAGTAAAGTCCTTCTATTGTGTAGATGAAATTATTTTCATTTCAAACATTTATCCAATAAATTTGGGCTGCAGGGTGTGCCGATGGATTCAAATTTAAAATCCAAAATCGCTGCTGGGGGCCATGTTTTATAACGAATTTCGAAAATAATCGATTTGGGCACATTACATCAGCTATGGCTATGTGATAACGCTAGCCATAGATTTTAGTTCGATGGTCGAGATCGCACCAGAGGGCTATATAAACCATACGGTACGTGTTTGTGTCTCTGGTTTGTGCGTTTTGCAGAACTTTGCCAATGGATACGAGATGTTGGTGACGCTGGGAGAGCTTGGTGGGTTATGAAGAAGAGTAACTCGATCTGTCCACCAAATGCAATTTTATTCAAAAACGCCATTGGTGAATAAACACCGTAATCGTAAATTACCGTAATCGTAAATTATATAAACACACAATCGAAATACACATGCCATTTTTTTTTATGTATTTATAAATTTTATATGGTTATTTTGTAGTGTCATTGAATAAGCCTAAGTTCTCAATGGTATTCAATAAACGTACCGTAGCCCGCTTAGCACATCAAAAAATGTATTAGAAATGTCTGTAATCTTAATGGTTTATATATTCTCGATTACTCAATTTTTTATTATCCTGTTATAATTTTCAAAGAAAGGCAAGGACGGTAAATAAAAATAAATCCTATGCGCGGCGGTTACTGTACTGATTCGTGGCGTCGTGGGAATGAGTGCTAAATTTACTTATTGTTTTAATATATATAACAGATAACTCTGTCTGCGCAGTGGAGTTTGAAGGATAGCGACGATTGTAATCATGTCAGATCAGAATTATAATCTATAAGGTTATCATCGGCATTTAAAGGTACTCAATCCGATAAAACTCCTCTCAATTACTATTTCAATGGCTTCGGGGGTCAAAAATATTTGATTCGAGTCGAGAAAGTCACCCATCAAAGCTCAGATTTGTTAGATATCGATTTTAGAAATCTATTATTTTTCATTATCGGGAATACTTTCTGGCCCAGATTTCAGTCAAAATTGCGTTATTATTACCACTTGATTTTAGAGTTATCCATCCTTGTCTGTTTGAATAGAGTTTTGGTGTACAAATCTCGAGCAGGAAACGAAATTGACGGCAATTATTAGTACTCATCTCGAGAACATAAGAATTTTCAAAAATCAATATCTGATAACTGAGCTTTGTTTGATGGGTTCCTCGACTCGAATCAAATATTTTTTATCAGACTTTTACTAATTATAGCGTATCAATATCAGCTAGTCATTGAGTTAGTAATATAATACAATTGAAAAATAGAAATCATTAAATGACATATAATCATAACTTACTTTTAAAAGATGAAGAATGTAAAAAGAAATACTAAAAGATATACAATAGGCCTAACACTATGAATTCATATTTAAATATTCACTATGGTAGGTATTCATACTCTCCTGGAAGAGAAACAATCTGCCAGTGTTAGACATGTCATAAGCCTATAGGGCCAGTTTCATGAACTTGAAGAGGGACTCATTCAGCTTCGTCCATATTCAAGTTCAGCTAACCATGTTTTCAAAAACAAAGAAAAGAAAGTCGTCCTCCTTAAAGTTTAGCTTGAAATCAACAGATGGAATTAAAAAAAATTTGATTATGAAGTTAATGATTTAATTAATGCATCGGCACCATCACTGCCATCAGATAATATAGTTTCATGGTCAAATTCCGACAATAATAAAGAAACTACCACCATTGGCAGTGCTAGTCCTACTAGTACTAGTAGCAGTAATAAAAGTACAACAGTGAAAACCAGTGGCAGTACCATTCCCAGTGCTGCCAATAACATTATTATATAAACAATATTTGTTCTGTTGCACCACCTTCCAACCTACACCAAGAGAGTTCCAGTGATTCTGCCAGAGCCACCACATCATGGTCATGGAACTATGAGGAAAGTGAAAGTGAAGTCACTGAAGAGGACACTGATTCCAAATATTACAAAAGGAGGCTAATCGAAATTGAAAGATGGCAAGAAGTTAGAAATGATCTTTATATATCACATATTGAAATCTATGTGCCAAACTATTATGTATGCTCTCTATGTGCCAGTGATGTTGTACTAGTATCTCCAATGAGGTGTGTGGATTGCGATGCACAGGCAATCTTTTGTCAAGACTGCTGTTTAGAGAAGCACAAGTTTTGCTTATGGCATAAGCCTGAGGTTTGGCATGTAAGTTTCAAACTAAAAGTAATAAAACAAGCAGTCACCGAAGTGTAAAAGGGCATTATTAAAATTTGCTAAAAAATTTAAATTTAAATATTTACTTGAAGCACAGGAGACTGGAATTATGGGATGCCAAATTGACATTTAATAAATAATTGAATTTGCTGTATTTGGTCAAAAACCCTCTTTTATTGGCGGAACCAGCACTCTTTTATTGGTTCCGCCAATAAAAGAGGGGTTTTGACCAAATTCCAGGCTCCTGTGCTTGAAGTTGTTTATTAAATATTTGTTTTATTTCTGGCATAAAATATTATAAGCAAACAACCGTAATTCTGGTCAAAATGGTCAAAATGTATGGCCGTATATGAAATACAATTAGGACCACTCAGTCATAATGGTGCTTCTGGTGTCCCGAAAGCGACAAAAAATTAAGTTGCAAAGGTATACCCCTGTATTGAGCATTTTCTAAGTCGAAAAGGGGGTTAGCTTCACCAAAAAAAATCAGACCTCATAATTGCAGGTGCACAGGTTCCAATGCTACTAAATATTTGTGACAAAACAATGACTGAATAAAAGCTTGGATAAAATTGCATCCTTGGACAGACATATAGCCAAACAAGCTGAATCTAGTATACCCCCCCACACAATTGCACTGCATATTCGATACACAATTTAGCATACAAGTTTGATTATAATACATATATGATATATATATATATATATATTGATTTTACCAATCACACTGGGGAAGAACTAAAACAGATTCAAGTATGATGTCATTACCATATTTATGGTTCATTTGTTGGAATATCAGAATGTTGATAAACTATCCTAATTCAGCTCTAAAAATAGAGAGGCCTTTAAAAGAGTCTTACATTTTCTGACTCTGTGCATGGCATTTTCAAAAAATATCCTTGGGGAAATCCCCACAGTCATTGGAAGAGGGACAACCCCATGCATCTAAGTTACATTACATTGAAGGCCATGTTCCAAATTTGGGCTACATTGGACATATGGTTGAAAAGTTACAGATACAGGAAAAGCGTAATAGAGTTATACACACACACAACAAAGATGGGTGTTATATATAGATTACGTTGTATTATATATATAAGCAGCTTAGAGAGCTATGTGGTACTCAATCCAATCAGACGGTCCCCATATCAAGATACAACAACAACAACATTTATTCAAAGTACACAATTATCAGAATCGATTTATTGCAAAGAAATAATGTTGACCACTGTCAACTATGGTATAAAATTTCCCAAAACTTGTTATTTATCAACATTTACAAAATATGGCTCTATTATCACTTAAGTATCACAAAATTTGTCTGTATTACCACTTATTTTAGATTTATCCATCTTCATCCAAAAGTTTGTTCGATACCTTCCCTTTGACCATGTGTTTCTTGATCACATATTATTACACATCTCGACAAATAACAAACTTCAACAAGAGCATCGCTAGGGCGTGGCAAAATATGCCCTTTAGCCATTTTGAATTGTACTACCGCAAAATAAAATAAAACTTTGAGCTTACATTTGAAGAAAATCTGATATACCCCTAATTTCAATGACAAAATGTGGTCAAATTCTCAGTCGAAAAATGGCGGTAACTCATGTAAAATAATTTGACAGAACCTATATTTGAACTTGGCCTGTATTTTTAGCTGGGAAATACACATATCAGCTTTGGTTCAGATCAAATAATCAAAACTGGAGTTATCGTCGGAAACCGAAATGTTATGAAATTGGTCAAATTCTAAGTTGAAAAAGGACCATAACTCATGTAAAAATAACTGGACGGAACCCATATTCGAACTTGGCCTGTACCTTTAGCTGGGAAATACACACACCAACTTTGGTTCAGATCAAATAATCCAAACTGGAGTTATCGATCGGAAACCAATAATGATAACGGATGGACAGACAGATGGACGGACAGACTGATAACATAATACGACCTTTTTTCAAAAGGGCGTATAAAAATTGATATGTGATCACTCTGAGCTTTGTTCCTCGACTTGAATCAAATATTTTTTAACCCCGTAGCCAAAGAAATAGCTATTTAGGGAGCGTCTGATCAGATTGAGTACCTTTAACCCTTTTAACCTGAGATATACAATGACCCCACCATACAATATAGAGCGATTTACGCATATTTCAAGAGATTATAAACTAAACATATTTTATGTAGTATATTCATTCAAATTTTATCTAAACATTTGACATAATCATCAACAAGGGGAATACAATCGTTGGTTATAAATATTGTCCATCAATACACACCATATTAGTAGACCTCATAATTGACTATGACAATCAACAATGCTGAAGCAAACTGGCCACAGCAAATTACTTGAACATCGAATTAGGTACTAAACCATGAAGTAGGTACTAAATCTTCATAAAGGTTCAGGACCCGTCACCCCTGTGTATAGCCTAAAGGCTAAGATGTGTAACTGCACATTATATCAGTATATTTGTTGGTTTGGAGTAAATTCCACTTATGCCATGAGTGATTTATTTTGTATTGGTCACATGATTTTATATAAAGGTTTAATACATAATTCCAATTTCAGTACCTTAATTTCAGGTTTCTCTGACCTGTTGACATTGTTTAGAATATATAATTTACATGAATTTGAAGAGAAAATCCGAGAAATCGTCCACAGCTTTTATATTTTGAGGCAATTCAGCATCATACCAAGATCAATTGAGAGCAGGTTAATTGTAGGCAACCCATAATTCTGGATAAATTAGATAACTCAGCAGTTTTCAAAGTGTTCTCCAATTGATCATTTCTATTCCAGGACAATGCATTCTATGAAATAAACATGGTACCTACATTATCTCGACCTGGCCACAAATGTGGCATGCAATATAGCAGGATGATAGAAGCCGTAGATCACATAGGTGGGTACATATAACATAACTTCATCCTAATGTGTCTTATTGTGCCACTACTTGTTACCACCAGCCCTAAAAAATTTAAATATACAAGATATATATATAAATTAATATATTAATAAAAACCTATAATTGATATATATAAATATAAATAAATATATAAAGTTTGGGGGTTGCAGCCTTCACATCCCCTGGCTTGTTCCTGCCTGTTTCCACCAGGTCCAGGCCTTTGATTTTAAATATATATCATATATATCAGGGTTTCCACTATAGGGGCAGAGGGTCCCTTTTCCATTCCTACATGTCTATATCTACCGCTATTAAAATAAAACATCAAGGGAGTAATAAACAAAGATAATTTTGTTTGCTGGTGAATGCTGATAATCTGATCAGCTGTGAACCATTTAGCAAGGAAAGTAAGCTTTTCAGGCTACATACGTTGAGAATTATTATTACTGAATTCTCAAATACATTGCTAAAAGCCACACATGTGGTTGATTCTGCCTGTTTATGTTGCGATTACATTCTCAACTTAGTACATGTAACACACTGTTCTGATTGGTTCTCATTAATGATTAAGTAGAAAATAATAATAGCCACTGAAGAATGATCATGCAAGAATATTTCATGTAATAATATGTCATTAATGTAGTGAAGTTGGACGTCAAAATAAATTACATATTTTAACGATTTCCTCTACCGTGATTGGAAGCAGTGAAAAAAATGTCAGTACACTTATTTCACCTGCGAACTTTTGTCCGAAAGTTTACAGTACCTCTACAATATCAATGATTACACTATGATAATGCAGTGCCACATGACAACATCATTACATTAATCCTTCAATTTGTCAAAAATATAAGACTATTATGATTCCTTGACTTTATCTACTTGTATTACCATTGATATTCAGAACTTTGGCTCAAATTATAAACTGATATACTCAATTATATTAGATATTCACAGTTCTTGATTCAATGAATGACTGTAATTTCCCCCAGCAGCCATATATATAATACTAGCCGATGAGCCCGACGTTGTCCGGGCTATTCAAAAACCAAATTTCAAGTCGATAGCTCCACCCGTTTCCGAGATCTCGTCTGCGCATGCGCGAAGCTGGCGTCGCACGGGCTCGGCGACACGATAAAATTCGTATCCGGGGCAAGATACATTCACATAGCAAATTTCAAGTCGATAGCTACACCCGTTTCCGAGATCTCGTCTGCGCATACGTGAAGCGGGCGCCGCACGGGCTCACCAATACGATAACGTCGACCGCCTGGTCAAACTACATACACGTACCAAGTTTCGTCCCGATCGGTCGAGAATCGTAGATTTGTATAAATGACAGACATACAGACGAACAAACAAACATTTTTAGAGGGTGAGAAATTGGAAAAAACATAAAAGTATGAATCGGTAAAACAACTACAGCAGGGGATAGATACAGGTTCTTAGGTATATTAGTAAATTTATATTGGTATGTTCTCCTTACAGGCAGATCACATGATGTAAAAGTAATATTCTGTCAGTGCGAAGGAGAAATAACAACTTTGGTGAGGCACAGGCTGTGGAGTGGATCTCCAATCAGGCCCACAATCTGTTTCCACTTTGAGCTGTTGGAGTGGCTGGTCTGTTTGCAGCTTGAGGCCACTGTATCAACACAGGCTTGCATGGCAGTGGTTCAAATGAGAGCCTCTCAAAAGCCAGAAAGAGTATGTGACTTACTTCCATTTAATCTACTAAAATGATCATAACTGGGTGTTTGGGTGGTGGAGGAGGATATGGCCGGTATTGGCCCAACTTTGCTGTCAAAATTTAAAGCCTTCTCCAGACTGCAAATAACAAAACAAGAGGTTGCACCATGGGTGCTGGCATATCACTTGGTGCCAATTTGAATCATGCATAATTATACCAACTTTTTAAAGCAAATAAGATGGAAAATGGTAACATATGAGTTCATTGCGAGGCCTTTTTATGGTGAACATCCATGAGTTTTTCAGATATTATCAATTGAACGAGGCTGAGATATCTGCAAAAACATACAGAAAACAATCATTCCACAACTAAATGAAGGATGATAAATTTGCAACAAGAACACATCAACATAGTCACTTGGTCCTCTTTTAATAGCATTTATAACTGCAAACCTCAACAACTATGGCAGAGAATAATTATCATTTGCAAATAAACATATGACTTAGAAGGATACATTTAAGAAATAAATACACGGTGTAGAGGTGTGTATGGTCAAGTTGTACCACAAAAAACTGATTGTAGGACGACGCGTAGCGGAGTCCTACAATCAGTTTTTTGTGGTACAACTTGACCATACACACCGATACACCGTGTATTTATTTCTTTTGTAATACGACTGAAAGTTTATGGTCACAATTCGACTGAATAGTCAACGAAATACTGCGCTTTTTCGGTCTCAGGTGAGAAAACATTTCGTGGTGTAATTCGTGTTGGGCGTACTCGATTTCTTTGAATGGAGTACTCTAGTAATGTCTTGTCTTGTTATGAAATTCCCCCGTTGACTTTTCGAGGCACCTCTTCTAGAAATAATCGTTGTGATTGGCTAAAAAACGATGTGTTTTCAGCGGCGCCCGTGCGTTTCATTTAAATTGTATAGGACATACGATTGCGGTCATTTCTGTTTTGAACGTTGTTGGGACAACATGAATATATGATCATCGACTATGGACCAATTTCCTTACACAAAGCGATCTAAATGATCTAGTTTACTAGACTAATCTTATTCCCCTTCTGTACTTATTCCCCTTCTGTACTGGTGAACAAACGCTTTCATTTTCAACTTGATTCCGAAATATCGAATATGATCGAGATTCGAATCGACGAATGCACAGCCCGGCCCCATGGATTTATTTTGTCATTTAATATACTTATTAAGTAACTTTCTTTGGTCGTAACATATATCAATATACCATAACATCATTTGGACCATATTCATTGGCAACCAAACTGGTTTCAAGCGACAAATCGCTAGAAAATTCGCAAGATTGTCAAGATGTAGCAAAATTCAAAGGGTTACGGGTGCGGGTGTACTCCGTTGATGCCCCGTTTGCGCGGAGTTAGAAAAGACGGGAAAAGTCGCGTGCGCGATCTGAATAAACCGATTTTTTTCGTGGTACAATTGGAAAAAGTAGAATTGTACCACAAAACTGGAACGAGATAGCCATGGTAACTCGGGCCACTGGCCAATCAGGACATGGCTTTTAAGCATAGTTAGGCAGGGTCGTATTACAATGATAGATAGACTAATTGACCTCTCTTTTGAGACCACTCCCAATGGCAAACTTCCATAATAAATTTAATTGAGATTCATTTATGTGGACATAAAACCATTCAGATAAACAAATATTAGACACTAGAATGGAAAACATGAACATCACTAATCCCTCATTTCAAGTTGGGGTATAATAATGCGTTTCATACGAGTCAAAATTATGTAGTGGATATGTTATTCTTAAAATGTTTAATTATAAGCTTTGGAAACATTTTCAGGTAAAAAACTATTACAAAGTTCTGGTGGGTGATTCTATCGAGGAATATAAGAATTTTCGTTTCAAGCGGGAAACAGCATCTAAAGCATTACCATCAGAATGCCCTGCTTGTCCTTGTGTAAGTTTTTATAATTTGATTGGTGTTTAGTACACACATCCTGACTGGTCTAAATCTATATAACAAACACTTATATAAGCCATATAATTGTCTTCACATGGAATATATATAATATAAACCCAGCAAAAGGAACCTCCCCGTCATATAAAACCCTCTATCTCCCATGTTATTATCCATCCAACTTGAAATTTTGAACGAGTTGAGAAAATGGTAAATGCAATGTATAATAGTATTAAATTCCCAGTGTAGAAACATATTCAAGTTCAAAACATTGGTGACACTAAACCAACACTGATTTCTCAGTCAACCTATGCACACAGGATGACTTTATATGTCCAAGAGTAGTATTTTTTTAAGTGGTAAATTCTCCAATCACAAGATATTGGAAGGTGGCTTTATTTGACCAGTGGCTTTTAAAATATATATACTAGCCGATGAGCCCGACGTTGTCCGGGCTATTCAAAAACCAAATTTCAAGTCGATAGCTCCACCCGTTTCCGAAATCTGGTCTGCGCATGCGCGAAGCTGGCGTCGCACGAGCTCGGCGACCCGATAAAATTTGTATCTGGGGCAAGATACATTCACATAGCAAATTTCAAGTCGATAGCTCTACCCGTTTCCGAGATCTCGTCTGCGCATCCGCGAAGCTGGCGTCGCACGGGCTCGGCGACCCGATAAAATTCGTATCCGGGGCAAGATACATTCACATACCAAATTTCAAGTTGATAGCTCCACCCGTTTCAGAGATCTCGTCTGCGCATGCGCGAAGCGGGCGCCGCACGGGCTCGCCAATACGACAACAACGTCGATCGCCTGGTCAAACTACACACGTACCAAGTTTCGTCCCGATCGGTCGAGAATCGTAGATTTGTATAAATGACAGACATACAGACAGACATACAGACAAACATACAGAGGTCTTCGAAATATATATGAGACTAGTACTTCATGCTGTGAACAATCATTGTTTTATAATCAGATATTTTTAAATGATATTATCATCTGGAAGGTCGGATCCGATCAAATAAGCATATTCCAAGTTGAAAGGGGCATAACTCCGCCAGAAATGGTCGACTGAATCCCAAGTTGGGAATTCTGTCAAATACTATTCGAGTTAACATCTGGACAACACAATTTAATATTTAACAAATGTTGAAAAAATAGGCTGCTTGATATCATGTCCCCAAACGCAAGGCTGCAAATTCATATTACTAAGAGACCTTTTACAAAATCACGAATATGATTACGGATATGGAAATATCCTGCCAGTATATGGGCAAAATTTGATTTTTATTATACACACAGGGGTTCTTATGTGAGACAAATATATCCTATCCGTAATCATAAGTGATTTTGCGAAAGGTCTTTAATTATTGTACATTGTTGCAAATTCATATTATTGTACATTGAATGACACATTGTACAGGTAAAGTGCTGTTTTGAAGTTATCATCTGTTTAAATTGGATCAGTTGATATTTTAAAGTTAAAAAAGGGCCGCAACCATATTCAAATTTGATCTGAATCATATGATGAATATTCCTCATATTGAGTTTCTTTCAGATCTTAGATACTAACTTGAGTTATCTTACGGACAACACTAATATTGTAATTTTAAAGTAGAAATAGAGTGATAACTCTCGACAAAATCATCGGAACCAGTCAGAGTTTATCATACGTAACCCAAATTTGAAGTTGATGGCGACTTTCTCATATAAAGACGACATACCAACCCTCCAGTTGTCATTCGCACACCGATTTAATCATAAATTTCTAATTTAAGAAGTGGCATAACTCCATCCAAAATCATCCGATCAGACAAAAATTTGAACTTGATCTGAGTATTTGATTGAAATGCTTGTTTTGGAGTGTTTTGTTGTATTGAAAACAAATGATCGGTCATCGATTGGTGAAATTCATAATTTAAATTCTTCTAAATCCACATTGTTATCTACTTCCAGTCGTAAGAACAACCTACATTTTGTCTCTGCCACATTGTACATGTAACTCGCATAAATCCAAGCATCCACATACAATATTATCAATCGAGACCATCAGTACCAGACGGTTCGGGAACCATCTGATACCGCAATACCAGATGCAGAACCATCCCGGTACTGATAGGTCTGGTACTACCTGGTACCGTCGGTACTTTGAGAAGCCTGAATGAAATATATGTCTGATTCACATGGCAATTAGATAGTCACCATCCTTATTGTCACTATTTTAGGACCAAACAAGTAGAGTAACTGTTGCCTTCGATGCCAACTTTGGACTGGTAAGGAAACAAACCAGTGGGAAGAGCATAGAACCGCCAAAGAGAAGTATGTTTATAAATGACGAGGAGGTCCAAAAGTTTGTTGAAACTGGAGACAACACAGCTGAGGCTTCCGAGGTAATCTTTTTAAATAATAAAAATTTAATATTGTGATTATATGCTGATAAGTTTAAGAGTGAAGTTGTAATGTCAAAGATTAAAGAGGGCATAGATATAGAAAGAACACAATGCGTATCTCAATGAAGAATCTTTTACAGCATGAGTTGTGTGGACGGACCAATGATATATATCTCAAAAGTGGAACTTGTGTGGAATGTGACTATGCGCCATCCACAACAAATTTGATAAAATATTCTAGATAATGATGCAGCTTATGTTCTAGAATTTTTTTCCACATCCTTGTATCTGATAAGTTTAATCCATGACCGACTATTATTGATACTATAGCAACCTTTATTGTGATTCAAGTCTAATCCGTCGGGGCGTGGCACACTGTCGGGGCGTGGCATAATACGCTCGTATCTGGAGTAGAGTGGTGCAAGGTTTAATTCATTTGTTTGAAACCTTTGACTTAAGACGAAACAAAAAAAATAAAATCTATGTTGAAAAAGGGAGATAACTCAGTCAAAATCATGCAGACCCATATTCGAACTTGATCTGATTAAATTTTGGTGTCTAATTGCCAGTAATTTGATCAATGATGCCACTGTAAACTAATATTGTATGTGTTTACATAACAATGGATTCAAGACATGAAATCTTGTTATTGGACTAATTTTGAGAGTTAATATAAATAATGAATGAAAATATATACTATCAATCAAATTTAACATGTATTTTTTGAGGATGGTTATTTTAGACGTTTATAAAATTTATGATATTTTGCATGCACTTGGAAGGCCCAGCGACCATTTGACAAATACTAAAGAATAATATGAATTTCTGAAAAAAGTAACATAATATTTCCATTCACAGGACTGCAACAACTTCAAGGCAGGAAGCAATATCAGGAGCAAAACTACAGCCAAAAAGCTGCACATCAAGGGAGTGTTTGGGGCATCCTGCAAGCACGAGATCCCCAAACTCTTTCTAAACATGTATCATGGAGAAAGGTAATGATATTTGAAATATTACATATAAATTGGAGAGCCAGGAAATACTGACAATACATTAACTCTTTTGAGGTCCCAATATTAGAACAAGCTTGGAGTTTCTTGAAATAATGCACATTTGGCATCAAAAGAGTTAAGTCATGGCATAAGTCAGTGCCAAATGATGCATGACCAAGTATCATTCAACCTCTTTACTTAGTAAACTTAAACAATTTCTAATACCATCATATAATGAATAGTGAATTGCTATTCTGAGAATGTATGAACTTTATATTAAACATGGAGCTAATATTGAGTTGAAATATAATACGCAAGGAAGTGGAGTGTCAGGGATAATCAATACAACAAACCATGATGAATTGAACTTCATGCTCGCACAGTGAAACAAGATCAAAATTTGATTGTAGTTGGACAATGTAATTAGAAATTAAAAATTAGTTCAAACTCGATTCTATCTCAATATATTGTGAACACGAAATAAGTGGTATCAAAATCATACCAGAGCATTTACAACTATGTTATTAACTAAGTTATCATTGATAAACTAATTATCAGCAATATGTAAGTCAAGAATCAATAACCTGCTCAAACACTTTCTCATATTCCTATTGTTTTTAGTCATGTCCTCTCTCCTGTAGTATTGCTACAATGGTATCTAGATTATCTGGATGGACCGGGAGAGCAAAGACTATAATACTGTTATCGCAAACAGCACAATTGATCTTATCCTGGCTTATACCGTTAAGAGTACCTTAACTCTTTCACTGCCACTCAGCACCACAGACGGATTCCCCACTGCCAAGCATACAATACACGTATACAAGCATTATGGGTGTATATAAGTAACATAGTGTATCTCAAATATTGCTTGGAATAATGTGTTGAAAATGTGACTAGACATAGGCATCGCAAGTTCATGGCCACTCACGCCACTACCATAGAAGTAACGTGACCATGAAGGCCATCTTGGTTTACACACTAATGGGGTGTGTTTGATGCCTATTCATGCACATATGGGTATATATGGGTGCTATCGAAGCAGAAAATTGCCAGAAATTGGTCATTCAACATTTATTTCTCACGTTAGTTGTCATCTTTCAGGGAGGGAGGGACCAATACCCGTAAAAATGTGCTATATATACCCATATTTGAATAGGTCACTTGATCATGGTGATTACCATGAACTTATGTGTGAGTGATCACATATACCATGTACATACTTGTATAGGTGCAGTAATGCATTAACATTCAATATATCGTAAATGTCTGACTTACAGTACTGCCCTAATTAATCGACTCTTTTAACCACAGCAGAATTATGGTAACTTTTCAGGATTTAGTCGGAAATTAGGGACCGACGAATCGGCAATTTCAACATCGAATCGAATCGAATCACAATAATGATTCGAAATCGAATCGAATCTCGAATCGAATTTTTTTCAAACACTTTAGTAGATTGGCGGTACCGATCAGTGGGGGGTACGAGCAAAAATTGGGGCAATTGTCCAATGATTTTATAATGTCAGTGAGATAACTCAGATTACGAAGGAGGCTCATTAAACTTAATTTCTATGACATATGAACAATATTTAATCAGGGTTTAAACAGTTTAATATATGAGAATGGCACGCCATCATTTCATATTTTTGACACTCTGTCACTATGCGTGAAGATCGTGAAAGTAAGCAGTTTGGAACTTTTGGAGTCAATGGAGTCTGATTCGAGTCATTGCAAACGGAAACTCTTCTGCGCATGTACGCTTCACCCTGTCGCGCACAGCAGGGACGCGCGATATCAAAATTGCGCATCGTGACTTGGCAAACGGGAACTATGAAGGACTGGCATGTCACCACAAACTCAGGCTCGTCTTTCAAATGGGTGGCGGCTACAATGTCCGAGGCGTCGTGCGGGTCTGGCATTGTCTCGTGGTTGTTTTGGTCTGATTGTGATCTGTCTGCCGCGCGTTGCCCCCGCCCAACCGCAAACTATAAAGTAAACATTGTTCTTATAACTCCCTTCGATTACAGATCATATAGGATTGCACAACACTTGTATTATTAAGCACTGTTAACATAATATTATTCATAATCATCCCGACTGATATATAGTTGCCTCATTCCACCCACGATGACGCACACGTCTACGTCAAAACGTGTGTCAACACCTACATTTACTATTCTACTCACATATGTTCTTGTTTATATTTGCACCGACTGTAAACTGTACGTTTTGTGGCAATGGCAGTGGCGGGAAACCCACTCTGGAATTATCATTTTACATAGGTCCCTATTGGAATCACATGACATTAACCCTTTGAACACAATTTCCCATGGGAGTTGAACTAACTACGTGGAGAATAACAATAGGGACCTTCCAATTTTCTAGACGAAACGGTTCACAGAAAACGCCATCGCTCCCCAAATGTCGTATCATTAAACTCGCTTTCGGGATTAGCTCAATTAGATTAATATTACTATTAACAACACTCCTGGTATGCAGTGGTTCCCTAGAATTGAACCCCGGCCCTGATAATGGCCAGGTCCACTCAGACAATCACTCCGTCTCTATTTTCCACTTGAACATACGAAGTATCCGAAATAAACTGTTTAAAATATTCGATGAAATCGACGACCATGATATATTATGTTTCACCGAAACCCACATTGACGCAACATTTCCAACAACGAACATACAGCTAGAAGGGTTCAGTGATCCAGTAAGACATGACGGTTCGAGCTACGGGGGAGGTATTGCCGTTTATTTCGCAAATCACCTGATCTTCGAACGTATGCCCTCTCTCGAATTCGATGACTCAGTCCTGTGGTTCAAACTGAGGTGCAGATCTTCAAACTATCTTTTATGTGTGTCATATCGCTCTGACCAATTCTGTCACGAGCGATACTGGGAACTACTTGATCAGTCTATAGCGGATGCACTAGATCTTAATATACCCATGGTTGTAACTGGTGACTTTAATTCTAATGCCTTGGACCCATCCTCAAAAATCAATGAAATAATTTCCTACTATAGCCTTCGGGACATCATTAAAACTCCAACCAGAGTTACATCGACAACATCGACACTTCTCGACCCCATCATAGTGAACAGCACTGTCACATCATGTGAATCAGAAGTGATTGACTTCGGCAGATCTATCTCAGATCACTATGCGGTAATAGCATATTTGAAATACGAGTATAGCAGTAATGGTCCATTTTCTCGATTGGTCAGAAACTACGAAAAAGGCAATTATGAACAAGCAATGGAACTCATCCGCGACCCAGAATGGTTACGCTCAATTGAAATAGCCCCAAATATTGACACAGCGACTGAAATTTTTACCTCGAAATTCCTTGAAATTATGGATCAAACTGTTCCTCAATCTAAAATATTGATCAGGCCCAAAGACAAACATTGGTTCACATCAGAATTACGATCGATGATTCGAAGAAGAGACAGGCTACGTAAGATTGCGATAAAATCCAAAAAGGACATAGACTGGGCGAAATTCAAAAAAGTTCGAAACACGGTCAACAATATGAAAAAGTACGCAAGGGCCCAATACGAGGAACATCTCCAGAATACTGTCAAAGACCAACCTTCCCCAAAATATTTTTGGCATAGCATCAACGAAATTATGCAAAACAAACATAAAGACGCTATCCCCCCTCTCATTGATTATGATGGCAATCTTGAAACTGACGATCAAACCAAAGCATCGATGCTTAATAATGCCTTCATTGCTAACTCATTCCTCGACGATTCCTCTTGCAATCTACCGGTGTTCACACAAAAATGTAATGATACGATAACTGAAATTGACTTCACTCTCGACGACATCACTTCGGCAATTGCGAGTATGAAACCAAACAAAGCGTCAGGCCATGACGGCATCACAGTTAGAATGCTGCAGAAAACAAGCCCAGCTATTGCCATACCTCTCAGAATTCTTTTTAAGAAATCTCTTGAATCGTGCGCATTTCCCAATAAATGGAAACAAGCAAATGTCATTCCTATTTATAAGAAAAACGACAGATCCAACTGCAAAAACTATCGCCCAATATCTCTACTTCCATGCGTCAGCAAGCTCTTGGAGAAAATAGTACTGAAATATTTATCCGCTTATTTCAGTAAGAACAATATACTATTCCAATACCAATCAGGATTTGTATCAGGCCACAGCACCACTTTTCAGCTACTTGAGATATACCACACCCTGTGCCAGGCACTCGATGAGAAGTTAAATACGTCTGCAATTTTCTGCGATATTTCCAAAGCATTTGAGAGAGTCTGGCACAGGGGGTTGTTATTCAAGTTGGAGCAAAACGGAGTAACCGGGAATATACACAAATGGATACACAGTTATCTCTCTAATAGATCACAGTGCGTTCAAATAGGAATTACATTCTCCGACTATCAGACGATATCGGCAGGTGTTCCACAAGGATCTATCCTCGGACCCTTTCTATTTTTGACATACATTAACGACCTCGCAACAACGATCCAATCACTCACTCGAATGTACGCGGATGATACTTGCTTCTTTACTGCCCAAACATCACCCGATGATTGTGCTCGCGAACTCTATGATGACCTTGAAAGAGTGAATCGGTGGTCAAAACAATGGATGGTAACCTTTAATGCAGAAAAAACAAAGTCTATGGTATTTGCACTGACCCCCTCTGACGATTCCCTCGATTTAGATCTCGACAACGATGCGATTCAACAAGTAACTCTTCACACCCATCTTTGCGTTTCTATCCAATCAAATCTACATTGGGACACCCAAATAAATACTATTTGCAAAAGAGTTGCCAGTAGATTGTCACAACTCAGGAAGATCAAATTCCAAGTAAACCGACAGACGATCGAGATAATGTTCAAAACATATATACTCCCAATAATGGAATATGGTGACATAATTTGGGATAACGCCCCTGACTGCTTACTCCAAAAGCTCGACCGTCTATATATCGACGGTGGTAGAATAATAACTAGCCTGACCCGATCTGCCTCAGAAGCGAGAGTACTGGGTGAACTTGGATGGCCTCCCCTCAACGAAAGACGTAAATTACATAAAACGCGCATGTGGCATAAAATATTGGACAATAAGGCCCCTCCCTTCATAACGAAACTTTTGCCTCTTACCGTTGGGGAATCATGTAGATACCCAATTAGAAATCCGTTACGATACGTCAACTACTCCACGAACACAACTCACTTTAAATCAAGTTTCCTCCCAACTATGATTGCTGAATGGAATGTATCGTGCAAAATAACAACTGATGCAAAAAAACTCACAGACCCCACATCAGAACCAACTAAGGACGAAATACTTGCTAATATGTATAATAATTTACGCATAGAAGAGACATCAATAAGACCCCCTTCTTACTACAATGTCGGGCGGAGAACATCAAATATTTTGCAATGTAGGCTCCGAAACAACTGCAGCGATCTCAACTTCGATAAATTTAAAAATTACATATCCTCAAGCCCGTGTTGCTCCTGCGGTAACCAATGTGAAGACGCAAGCCATTTTTTCTTCGAATGTCCTTTCTACACAGAAGCAAGGAACCGTATGTGGACACGACTAGATGAGCATAAAGTGGTCATCACCAGTATTAAAGATATTCTCTTTGGCATACCCGAAATTAGCGACACCTTGAACAGGCGATTATTCGAGACAGTACAATCATTCATCATTTTCACAGACCGATTTCAGTAATCATTATTCCATTGACTCCGCCCACTGCCACTGCCACAGCCACCACTACAACCTACATGTGTTTGATTGGGAGCCGGTTCCCCTATGTATACATAGCCGATCACATGGGACACCGTCTCCCACACAAATAACAACAAAACTTTCATTCCAGCAAAACCAAAACCATCGACTTGAATTCATCAGCAGCTGAACGCCAGGGGAGAGGAGCTTCACTAAGTTTCGTAACTTGTGCTCCGATCCCCTGTGCACCCACAACATCATCCATATATTCTGTTTGTAAATTATTCCATGTATTTGTGGGTCACAATAAATATGTTCAAACAAACAAACGGGAACTATGTAATGTATAGTATCCCAACTTGGGCATGTCCATGAAAGCTAAATGGTCATTCATATTCCATTTCCCGGATAACATATTCTGTATAAAGATGTTGATCGAATTTAGACACGACATGTTGGAGCCCAGAATGTTTATTTAATATATTTATATCGTGTTAAATTTTAAATTAAAAAAAATAATATATATTATTTGATTGAGCTGAGTAACACAATATAGGTTTTTCTGGTATAAGAATATCAAATACCGATATACAAATATGTCTCACAAGAAATTCACTCGCTTCTGCAGCTGTGGCCAGGCAAAATCGCCACATTGCTGGTTTTATGTGGTGGAGGAAACCCGTGTGCGCTGCGATTATGGTACAACCGTGATGAACACGCGAACCACCACAGACATACCAGCAGGTCGCACGAGTAACCCACCGACCTGCCACGAGTAACCCTCTCTGTGACTGGGAGGCCAATATATATATGAGCAGTGGGCTATTGGGCAACTTACCCTGTACACATTGGACCACGAAGTTCCCAGTTGGTCGCGGAAGGAGCCTCGATTTAAGTATTGGGGATATAATTAATGTTTTGTATATATAATGCAGTCTATTCCCGGCGATAAAGGACTTGTATACAACGATTCGAAATATCCCGAATCACACGACCGCTTTCGAATCGAATCGGAACGTAAGATTCGAAATTGATTCGAATCTCGAAGCTTCGTCGGTCCCTATCGGAAATATGGCTTGTTGCCAAAACATTCAAAACTCATATGCGTCATATTCACTGAACGGCCATATTTACACCACATGTACCCGTCCTGCTGGCAGCATGTACCCGATTTCGACTCAAGTCGATATCGGCAGTGTATGGGTAATTTGACTGTAGTCACGATCGGCATTAAAACTTTGAAAGAGTTAAAGTCTAACTCTAGTTACATTGTGGTTCATAGAAATCAAGCTGATGAAAAAAGTATAATATTTCAATATAAAAGGCAATCATGATAATAAATCTGCCACTATTAAGAATAAATATTTGATTCCAGATTCTTGTACCCAACTTATTTGTTGAAAAAGCTTAGAGAAGGTTGTGGACCACTCAGTGTGTTCTATGATGTCAGCTGCACATTCAAGAAGTTCATAGAGGTATGTTCAACTATGTGGTAATAATATACTAGAACTTCTTCAATGTTGAAAAATTGCATATTTTTACATTGCTATCTTTGATTTTTATTTGCTGGATTTGTTCAGGTGTTCAACAATATGTCAGTATGGGAGAGCTAATATCGTGAATGTGCATTTACCAATATTAAGGTTGTTTAAACCACTATTTTAGATACATCTGGCTAAATAAAGCATTAAAAAGGCAAACCTTATTTATTTTAAATGTCCACAAAGCCTTGGTTCCACAGTAAACTTGGACCCAACATGTGAGGGATTGGTCCATCTGATATGGCAAGTCTCAAACAATATATAATTTGGCAGAACCAAGATTTGGGACTGAGATAACATCTGACCAAAAACAATTTTTTCTTGAATGTGGGAAAGAGGGTTTATTATATCACCATTAAAAAAACAGGCACTGAACCACCTTCCATCACTAATTGGAGTCATTAGTTGCTCAAATTGAGTTAATAAATTAAGAGATGTTCTTATAACAAATAGATGACAGTAATGCCCTAAGTAATTGACTCCTTAACCACAGCCGAATTATGGGTAACTTTTCTTGATTTAGTCTGAAATATGGCTTGTTGCCATTCTGCAGACATCGGAAATTGTAAAATTTATATATCTACTTTAAAACCATGTACATACATGCATTATAGGCTAAGTATTCTGTGTGATCATATGCATAATATACTTAATTGTACTGGTAATACAAAATAGCTGAGCAGACCCATTACATGCTTTTACCTCTTCAAAGACGCTATCTTGTATCTACATATATATAGGAATTGACAATAAATGATGCTCACTTAAATGTATAATGATAACGCTATGCAGTTGTGAACTTTGTGTTCATATTCCAGTTACAATAATAATATGTTTTGCAGAAGAACCACACAGCTTTGGGGGAGAATGTTGAGTTTGCTGTGCCAATCTTCCACGGCTATGGCCATAAATCAGATTGTCAGGTATGTAGGGTATAACTCAAATTTTAAAACCAAAAACATTTATCTCCAAATAATGAAAATTCTAACACTTAAATATGAACAGCACAAATACGTACTTCCTTAAAAGTCTCAATGATGGCAAACAGCTAAAATGAACTCCATTGAGATTCAACTGTCAGAGAAAGATGTACAAAACATCAACATTCCCAGATGGACAAAGAAAAAGTCTTTAAAATGAAAATGCAGACTTTGGATCTCAGCTGCAAATCCAAACTAGAGGTGTTACTGTCTCAATGGGACTAAGGATATCCCCCGTGTTTTTTAAAATACTAAGATGTTTCACATGTCGGTGAACATTTAGTTAAAATAATAAAATAAAATATGGGAATAACACCACACAAAAAAAGTCGGACAGACTTCATAATCGCAGGTGCACAGGTTCCCATGGTACTAAATATCAGTGCCAAGATTTAAAAGCATTGACCTATAAATGTAGGAATAAAAACTCGTACAAAATTATGCATGTTGCTAAACAAATTCTAAGTAAAAAAAGGGGGATAACTGCACCAAAAAATGTCGGACAGACGTCATAAGCGCAGGCGCACAGGTTCCCATGGTACTAAATACCTGTGCCAAGTTTTTTTTTAAATTGACCTAAAAATGTAGGAATAAAAGGTCGGACAAAATTATACATGTTGCGAAAAATTTCGAAGTCGAAAAATGGGGGATAACTCCACCAAAACAGAGTCCGACAGACGTCATAATCGCAAGTGCACAGGTTCCCATAGTGGTTGATATCTCTGCCAAGTTTCAGAGAAAATGATCATAAAACGACTGAGAAAAATCCCGGACAAAATTATGTCCATGGATGGATGGACAGGACAGACAAGCTGATTCCAGTATACCCCCCCCCACAACTCGTTGCGGGGGGGGGGTATAAAAATGCCAATACCAATTCCACAAATAGGCTACACAAAATTAATTATATCTTTATGTTCTAACTCGCTTGCAGCTCGAACGAACATAAAGTATTTATGGAATAACTACAACGAATGCATGATGTTAAATGTAAACTTTAATGGACAAACGTGAAGTGTAGCGATAAATATCGTTCGCAGACTATCAGTCATAAACAAATAAGACATGAAATGATGAATATTATAGTGTTACAAGCATCTCCCAATCATGGGGTGGTGGGTGGGGGGATACAACGCAAAACTTCAAGAGTAGAATGAAGCTTGACCACCGTGTCAAGCGAGTTAAACCAATGCAAAATCAGTCGTGTGAATAAGCTCACACGAGCTCGTCGTTACGATTGCCTTGAGCATCGTTCAGACGGCGCGGTATTGACCCAGTTTGAATGACCAAAACAAACTGGACAACTTCGTTAACTCGTTACCGGCCGTGCACTATGCACACGTTGGCGAACATCAACAAATATATTTATGTTCTAACTCGCTTGCAGCTCGAACGAACATAAAGTATTTATGGAATAACTACAACGAATGCATGATGTTAAATGTAAACTTTAATGGACAAACGTGAAGTGTAGCGATAGACCAACAAAGTTAGGGGAAATAATGTAGGCGACACGACGTCTCATTTGTAAAATCTATACTAGTACCGTATTGATATTGACGTATATCTGTCTAGCAACGCTAAACAAGTGTCACTATGTGTGAGCTAATGTTATTTCATAGATGCTTTGACTTTATTGCTAATCAATTAATATTACGAACAAAGATCTGTATGATCCTGCATACATTACAAGTGACCACATCTGGGACATACATGTAGCCGCATCTGGGCCGTAAATAAAACGCCTCGTCTGGGCGAAACAATTCACAAAATAACAGCTAAGTGCCTTTCGCACAAACACCCATGATCCCTTGGATCAACTGACCACATCTGGGCCATACATGAGCCACATCTGGGCCGTAAATAAAACGCCTCCTCTGGGCGAAACAATTCACAAAATAACTAACAATAACTGTTCGTACATGTACTCATATATAGCCACATATGAGCCATGCATAACTGAAACGCCTCGTCTGGTCGCAATAACTCACAAGAGAACGAAATGTCCACCCGGACAAGCACACATATAGCCGCATCAGGGCTATTAATATTGAAACATCTGTGTCCTAACTGAAACTCATCTGGTACAACATTTCACAAAATACCAACTGAATGCCCATCCGTACGAACACATATGACCGCATCTGGGCCATGACATGCATTCTCCTCCTGGTTAAACATCCGGTACATCGAACAAAGCATATCACGAATATATATAACTGCTTCGAATAGGTCCTTACTAAACTAACAATGGTGGCATCAATATCTCGTATTACACCCTGAGCCAGATGCCAACACTGGAACATTGTGTAATTATGGTGGACATCCGCAACTACATGTATGTCCGTCCAAATAATTTCGCTATCCGGCCATAATTGAAGAGAATCAAAGCTCATCCACATAATGAATGCTCGACCGCACCAGTATAACAGTCGATGACCTGCAAAAAGCAAAAATACGTTGCTGTGAAAACACAGGCTAAATAGAAGTATCACAGAAAACCTTGTTATATATACGTGTAATTATGAATAAATATTCAAACTCATCGTTCATTTTGATAAATTGTGTAATATTAACTTTTATAAAAGAATATGACTTGTATACGGTTTCTGGTTACATGCACTATTCATTCAATCAAAGGAATTTCGCTTTCTGTAACGTAACTCAGTGTTACCATCGGTGGTTGTATCACACTGGAAATTACAACGTAATATCAATGAATGGTAAAGCTACGAAAAAACATATTAGCCTTTAAATACGCATCATGTTCTGATTTAATTGAATCCAACTGACAAATTAAAGGGAGAATGTTCATCAATTTCGATAGATTCCAGGTAATAACTTCAATACAGATATATAGAATCATAATTAGCATGTGTCAAAGATGCATTCTCTAAACGTTCAGGTTAACAAGTTATCTTAAAGACATACCATGGACTTGTTCGGGTGTATACAATTGATAAGATAGTATTCAATCGTTATGCCAACTTGGGGAATGTAGCATTCTACTAACATCGCCAAACATTTCAAAGAAATCGACCATACCACTCCATAGAAATATTCGTCTGAACTGCGGTCAAATATAAATATTTACATCTGGATTCGGGACGCAAATATCGGCGATAAACAAACACAAATGATTTTGACCTCGAGAGTCATTGCTTTTAATTAATATATCAGAATGACAGTGTGATGAGTTGTCAATTTGAATTCATATTCGTAAACATAATTCATATCGGCAAGATCTCCATTCTATTTGACAACCTTACCCAAGTGTGTCAGATCACTTTAACTCAAACGTGTTAATTTTAAGTTAGCGTTACTTTATGTCTCCAGTCATAAACTAAGTTACGAATCTATGTATAACTCGTAATGAAAGTAATTGACGGACAGTGGAATGGGAAACGCATGGCACCAACGTGTAAAACTTATGTTGATACGGGCATGAAGTCGAGCCCCTCATTGACTGTATAATAACATTAAGGAATATATGGGACTATTATGCATACCGGTACTATATAATGACATGTAATATGATACATATGCCTGAAACTCTACAAAAACATTTTATCTATGAAAAAAGTTCTGTTTTTGCATTCAGGCTTATCTGCCATCTATAACATAACTTCGTACTCGGCAGCCAGGCAAAGAATGTCAAACGGTTTGACTTGTTCTGCGAAACAATTAATGTAGAAACCAACAACCACATTGGACTGCAGTACCTCTTTAATGTCAAAATGTTTCGGCTTCTGAAAGAGTGTGACAATAAATTAGTAATACCCAAAAAATTTCGTCTAATCACGCCAATCGTGATATTTCAAAAAATTGTAGTGAAACCCGAAATGTGTTGTCCTGTCAGATATCCCCGTCGCTCCGTTGGCACGGCCAGGACATCGACGCAGTAAACACCCATACTATGGGCGTAATATCAGTAATAATTTATATACAGTGCGAAATGTCGCCGATAAACATATACGAAAATGATTATTCCAATGCAAGATGCTAAAAATATATATATTCGCAATAGTTTGCGAGCTACTAATTTTGATACATTAATTACCTCTTTATTTGCGATACCTTATGATTTAATTGATTAACTTGTTGCGTGCCGATATGATAGATACTGTATTTATTATTTTTTAAACAGCAATCGATTTTCTTTTCACAACAATTATACGGCAGCATAAGGTATTTCTAAAAAATTAAATGACCTAAGTGGCATGGGAAGTCCAACATGGATTAATTTCGTAACGTAATTGATCTCATGCATATTATCTAGTATTAGGTATTATATAAATATACACTATAAGGCTGACAAGAGCGACTAATGGCAGAGCCATATCACCGATTATTGTGTTCGAAAAGGACTTTCAGTGTAGTCTTGCTCCAAATTCGACGAATTGGTTGTAAAATGATTACATCTAGACTGTTTTAATTGCCTACTCGTGATATTGTTAAAGTACCGGCTGATTTCCGTGTTCAGAACGGTGAGAAAATAATTTCGCCATGACAAAAGTACTTAGCTTGACCATCTGTGATAACTGCTTTTTCTGTCTCTTCGAATGCGAGAAATGTTATGTTGATTTGACTACAACATTCAGGACTTGAACGACACACTCTTTGTTGCACATGTTTATGTCCGCAAGCAGCTATTACTATCTGTGATGTCTGCTTTTCTGTCTCTTCGAATCCGATAATTATTCCGTTTACTTTAAATACATCATTCAGGACTTCCACGACACCCTCTTTGCTGCACGTGTTATTGTCCGGAAACAGTGGTATCACACTAAGAACATTCCCCGGTTAACCGTGCATGAAATCCACATCCTTAATGCCTGTTTGATATGTCTTTGTTTCAAGAACGTATACTGGTGTAACATACATCAGGGCTTCTTCTCTGAATAATAATGTTTCTCGTAACTAACATCACTGTGACTTCTTTTTCCCAGCAGAAGATTCTTGGAAATCGCAATCAGATAACCATGTGACGAACAGCAAAAACAAGCGAACGATACAACGCAAAACTTCAAGAGTAGAATGAAGCTTGACCACCGTGTCAAGCGAGTTAAACCAATGCAAAATCAGTCGTGTGAATAAGCTCACACGAGCTCGTCGTTACGATTGCCTTGAGCATCGTTCAGACGGCGCGGTATTGACCCAGTTTGAATGACCAAAACAAACTGGACAACTTCGTTAACTCGTTACCGGCCGTGCACTATGCACACGTTGGCGAACATCAATAAATATATTTCTCGTACACTTTTGTTTTCAAAATGGTCAGGACAGCAGGTTTCTATATATATTTTTTTTGGCAAAAGATAACTTTGTAGCCAAAAGAAATACATGGGATGCAGGTTTTGTGTGTGTTAATTTCTGAACAATCGCAAAACATAGTTGCATGTAAAAAAAATACTTTTCATTTCAAATAAGGTTGGAATATATCTAGCCAAATTTCTGATCAGTAGTTCATCCATTGTCACAGAGAGGCAGGATGATCTATATTTTATATTTTCGGTGGGCCACAAAAAGTCCCGGAGGGCCCACATTTTTACGAGGGCGAATGTGTCTGTAAAGTTTATTTTATTGAGCTTTCCAAATGGCATCAACTCATTTTTTAATCCACACATGCTGACAAAAATGTATCTGTCTTGTATCTGATTACAGTTCTAATAATTGTTCCTGATGCGTAAATTAGAGACCCATCACAACAAAAATGTACATCGAACAAAATATATTCACTATTTAGTGGTCAAAATATCTGTTATAAGTTTGCTAAAAATAATAGTTAAATATCATTGATATGAAATTGAGAGTAGTATATAACAACCTCATATGCTTCATTTTGTTTTGTTCACCGTTTCTAGTCTTGTCCTTGCATGCATTGCAGATACAAATCCAGAGGAAGTGCATCATGCTGTTCCAATGTAATGGTAGATCCGTTCTGCATCAATTTTGAACCCATGTTCAGACTGATACGCTTCCCAACTGAAGGTGAAGGGGCTTCCTTTTTAAGGATGTCCCCATAGCCCAGTTGGTTAGGGTCTGTGTAAGATCATTTCAGTCTGGGCAAGATGCAAAAATCAGGACCAATTTTCAAGCTGAGGGACATCTCAGTGTGCCATTCTGATTTGATATATGGCCATTTCAATATGAAATGAGAGTTTATTCATGTTCACGGAAACAATCACATTTGAGGCAATGGACATTCATACTGAGTCTGTGTATCTGTAAATCTGATATATAATTAAGTTGTACTATTCAGAGTCAGTTTAAAACAAATAAAATAGTACTATATGAATTTAAATATTTGTAAGGTAGTTGACAAGGGGTACCAAGTTACTAACCAAGTTACTCGTTAGTCATTCACTTTTAAAGATTCTTCTTCTTCCAATGTTTTAAAACTGTATATAAATCCTTTCAATTTATAGATCAAGTATAATCCAAGACGATTGGATGGGTTTGGTTTGACTGATGGTGAACTAATGGAAAGACTCTGGTCTTTCCTCAGACCATTCTGTAAAATCTCGAAAGAAATGACTGCATCCAACAGAGAGGACCTTCTCTCGGATGCATTAAGATACTTTGCCCAGAGGAAGATTATGAACATAGGTAACTATAGCTGATAATCATTCAACTTAGTTCATATAGTCCTAAGAGCAGTTAAATGAAAGTGTAAATGACACTAGCTCAACTTGGAGAGGCATTAATACTTTTATGCTGAGAAGTCAATAGAAATGATAAAGGAAAATCAGAACGTTTCAGTAAATGGATTGTATGGTGAAATTAATTTCATTTCAAACAATTCTCCACTAGATATAGGGTGCAGGGTTTTGGATGAGGGATGTGGCATGTAGGGTGTGCCAAAAGATTTTAGCAGACATGTTTTAATCAAAATCAAATTTGATTGCTCTCATCCAGAGACAGACATGGATAATTGCAGGTGCACAGAAAAAATGTGATACTAAATTCAATTTTAAACTATTGACTGAAAAATTAAGGAATACAAACTCAGACAAAGTTTCTTTCAGTATACCCCAACCCACAGTGGTATGAAATGCAACATAGAAAGTGCTCCCCCTTTTGTTAAAAATTAATTTAGTTTGGAAACCCCTTATATCCACATATAACTTGTAATCCTGTACAAATGCTCCAAGTCTTCCATCATTGTTGTTCTTTGCATGGCCAACTTGACATATATTCCAGATAGATTGGTGAATTTATGACAAAGAGGTATGTCTACCGCCGTACCGGCATTGGATGTATTACTTGGAGTTAGCTATTGCCAACTATAGGCTAGAATATCGCAACTCGTGACCCATGTTGAAGCTCCATCACCTGTTATTTCAAGTTTTACAACTGTTTATGCTCTTGTTAAACAAATGTACTAAGTAAATATGTATTGTTACAGAAATACAAATGATTTATTTGGAACAATTTCGCATCTGCCAACACTGAATTCATTGAATGTGTATACAATGTGACAACATCATCATGGTTGATAATAGTTATATGAGCATATTTGCCTGATACATAGTCACTGACTCAAGTTTGTACCCATCGGGACATTTTCTGAAGTCAGAGGCGATACTAACTGTCGTTCGATGTTGCTGACATAAAAGAATGCATCTCATGAGCTGCTATGTGATCTAACACCAGGTGATCAGACATTTGGGACACTGTGTATTATGTGTATTAGTTGGCGATAGGAACTTCGGAGTTCCGTACCAGTTAACCCCAGTATAGGGCCAGTACTTAAGTTAGGCATACATCTATGTATTAAAGTATGCAAACCGGTACAGTATCGGACCGCCATGTGTCGACCTGTCCAATGACGGTGACCGCCACGTGTAGACCAGTCCAAAGCGGTCTATAGTTTGAAGACCAATTTAATAAAATGCACTTAACAAGTGTTATTTAAAAAAAAAAATCATTATAATTATCCCTCCCAACCATCCCAAACTAAGGTTACAGTACTTTGCATCTGAGTTTAACTTTCAATAGATGATACATTATTTGCATCAACAAACAAATATGAGTTATTTGTTAGACATTACACAGTTGGTAAAATAGAATGAATGCAAACATGTATGAAGATATACATGTGAAATATCACAAACTTAGTCACAATGTTCAATATGATATTAATGAATGTTCTTGTTTCCTCCAGAGAAAACATTCATTCAGACATATGACAAGGCGACAAAAGTGAAGAGAGAAGCAGCAATAAAACTAGAAACAGAGGTTCAAGATTGTTTACCAAGTAATATTTACACACTAAATGTTGTCATCACTAAATCCACCATTCTGATTGGTCGGCGCCCACGTGGCTAGTTGCAGTTATTTCTCGGTGAATGCGCAATGCCTCATAACACGAAGCTAATAACACAATCGATACGTCATTAGGTTTGGAAAGACGAACGCGTAATGTGTTGGGCGCATTTGGACTCGCGCATGATTGACTTAATACATCATCGGGTTTCAATATGAAGAGAAATTGTTCCTATTAACTTTTGCCAAGGGTGCTATTGGGTATTTTGGGCTGATTTTGTCACGATGCACTTTTCGATTTAAATATATTTACAAAAGTAGCTTTTTCGCTAAATGTATATAAATATAAGGATTAACTATCATGTGGACAATTGTTATGGAGATGTAACGGTGAGGTAAGTGGTCATAACTTGTATGTAAAACCCTTCGGGTTTTACACAAGTTATGTCCACTTACCTCACCGTTACATCTCCATAAAAACAGTCCACATGACAGTTAATCCTTATATAACTTTTATCTTATTGTCTATTTCTGAAAACCATGTAAGCTTTAAATGTATTGCAGTTTTAATCCTGTTTGTTGAAGGATGGAATTAAATACATATTTATGCCTATTTCCAATGTAGTCTTCTCAGTCCACAACAGCTTGGGATATCGGTTGGACTGATGCTATTTTTCGACAGAGTCCCGTTCCGTTATTCTTCTATATATAACCACTTTCTTTGAAAAGACCTACTACATTTACACATGGAGCTCGGGCATTCACATGAACCTCTGAACGTGATTAATCATCGGACATGTCTGTGATTAATCTGTTTCTAAAATGATAAATAGTTTACCATGATAGAAAAAGGTAAAGTGATAATATTAGTGTATAATATATTGTTTACATACATTTTCTGATAGTGCAACAAGTCAAGATTCTCTGGAAAAAACAAGGATTTACTTATTACATGTAATCTCGTTGCTTTGACATTTAACGGAACTCTGATATATACATGTTTGATATCTTGTTTGGGAAAGGCTTCCCTCTATGCTCATAAATGCCATTTGACCTAATCCGAAAACATAGCAGCAATAAAACTTCTTCCCACGATTCTGAGTGTAAAGTCTGTAATAGAAGAGTAACAAGATGGGAGTTGGTCGAAGACAGCATCAATTCAACCGATATCCCAAGCTGTTGTAGACCTAGAAGACCTATTTCCAATGGTGAATTCTAGGAGCATGAAGGTTATTATTTTACAATACAAGAAATAGGTCACAAGATGTTTTCAAAGTATCACTTTTTCTAGAATTGTGTTAAGCCTCTTTAGTGTTATTAGCAGGTCTATTCAGCCAGTTAAATGCTGCATCAATTAAGTGCTGGGCAGTATTTGCTTATAAAAATAAAGCAGTAATTATAGAATCGTGGCAAAGTGTACCTTATTAGATTATTTCTTCATGTATAATTAGTAACTAAATGCATCTTTACCAAAAGGAACCAGGTCAAATCTCACACTAACAAAATAGGCCTAATTGAAATCTGGGAAATGAATTTTATTTATGTCAATGAGCCTATATTTCTGTCATTTGCCATGTCACAATCCCAACAGAACTGATGGCAAGGTTTTGAGATTTATCATTTGCATGGATTCGGTCATGATATTATGGGATTTATATATAAAGCAGGGAGGACAGCAGTTGCTACACAAATCACCAATCATAGTTGCTCGTAATCTGAATGTTACTGAGAAATTAATGTTGTACAAGGGGCACCCCTACTGGTAATACATAGACAGAACCACACAGCCTGTGAATGTGGTGAACATATGCACGGATTTGTTATGATGTACTGTTATCGGAGTGCACCCCATTTGGGAGTCAGCATGATGTGGATTGTCATATATCCATATCTTGCTGACCCTCAACTGGGCAAGTAACTGATATTATGCCAAATCTTGATGATTCAATCCTATTTATGATTATTTTTGTATCTCCTGTATTCTTGTGAATGCACTTTTGCCAATAAATTATCTATCAGAAATAATAACAATTGTAAATAAAAGGTCAGCTGACCGCAGTGTCCCCCGAAAATGTGGCAAGTCTATGCCGCTTTGTTAAAGAATTTTTGTTTTTAATTTGAAAGTCGAAAAGGGTTAATAGCTCAATAAAAAAAAATTTCATCAAAATACATTTTGCACATCTTAAATATATGGGCAACAATATTCTGAAGTTTCAAATCTCTGGGATGAAATATGTAGGATGAGATGATTACACCATGAAGGTACTCAAAAGTGTGATGGACGGATGGATGAATGAACAGACAAACGGAAGGACAAAGCCCGTTTCTATAGTCCCCCAAAAAAAAATTTGGGGGACAATAAATTTATACTAGACAATAAAATTGATCACAACTACAATCATAGCTGAGCAGTAATATGGGTTTTTTTTACCTTCAAAATATTCACTATGCCACAAGTTTAGTGTATCAATTAAAATTAAAATTGACAGTGACAGTGTTGCAATTCTTAATCAATTATAATGAGTATTTCAAAATACCGCCCAGCACTAGTGCAGTAGTTTACTGCAATTCATGAAACTCAAAATAATTATGCATCATCTCTGTACATTAGCAATATTTTCATTTAATCTTTCAGTTGAAGTGGATGACAGACTGATAAATAAATGGGCACAAGAGGAAATGGAAGCAACAAACTCACACAAGGAAGGTGCGAATTAATTTGACTCATTATCTGACAATTCACCGAGACTCAGTTCAAATAGAAAAATAAACAATTTCTAAGCCCAAACACCCATCGAAAAGAGGTGGCTTTTTGAGGCATTGGTATTTTTATTTTAAGATCAAAGTCGTCAAATTCTCGCATACATTTTATTCCAAATTGGCCATGACATGTCGCCTGCATTTTCTCAAATGTAAATTAACTCAGTCAATAGTCAATAACAACAATTCAGTGGAATATTCAGTCCTTTCCAGGAGATGTATGCAATTGCTCTTGCACCTGTTCGCACCTGCAATTTTAAATTGATGGGTGCTAAAAATCTTCTCCCTTTAGTTATGTCAAAATTGGCCTTAAATTGTATACTTTAAAGGGTAATGTATACTACTATACTGAATCCAGCCATTAGTGGGACTATCTTCTTTTATACTCAACAGAATATATAAGCGGGCACTCAGTGTATCCTATAATAATAATAGTTGTCTGATAAAAGGCCAATTGATGAATATATCATGGGTGCAATGTGCACATGTATCCTGAATTGTGGGAGCAAATCGTCCCTCTCACTGTTTTGTTCATGGAAAGGACTGAATATTGTTTTAATTTAGCTGATGCTTTGTGGAGGCAAATAACAGTTTGCATGATGAAGACACAGAAAATTATTCTTGAAGGTCCAGGCACATAAATCAGTCAACAAAATGTGTTGTTGATTTAATCTTTATTTCAAATTTCAGATGTAATGACTTGGCAAGAAACCTACACGGAAAGCCTTGTCCAGCTGAAGAATCTCCAGTGAGTAGTCATATACATATCAAAATTGGTCATGGCAATAAGCAATACTGTAGGAAACTCCTTGGCAACATGTGTAATCTGACATGCCACAGCATTAAACTTCTCTAATTTTGAGGGCTGTATACACAAGTTTATTATGGTTCTACACTTATTCCATACACTAAACCAATTCTATAATAAGATATACAACGGTCATTGTTAACAAGAAAACGAACAGAAGCATTGCTAAAATAAATACACTTGTTAGTTTATTTGTAAAATTGTTCTTAATCAAGTGAATTAAAATATAAAATGGCTGTAAATCATGTAAAGCGGAACCCATATTCAAACAGGCACTGTATTTTTGGCTGATAAACACACATTGGTTCAGATAAAATGATCCAAACTAGATTTACCTGTTGTAAAACAAAAATATTAACGGACGAACAGACTGATTACATAATATGATCAATTTTCCAAACATGAATATAAAAATGGAACCAGTACATTGCTATTGACAACTATAGGAATGTGATTATTGGGCTCAGCAAATTAATTTATATCTATAGGAAGAAGATTGATATACCTGAGCTACCTGAGCATGTTTCACTGGTGAAAGAATATAGAAAGGCGAGTATTATTAAACAGTAAAAGTTCTTCTAATCCTCAATATTTAGACTAATGCAGTTTGTTAAACTTACTATCTGTACAGTCAATTAAATCAAATGAAAATGATTCCTGTGTTTCATAGTTGACCAGTTGACCAGTGACTTATTTTTAGAAATTAAATCATTGAATCAAGCTTTGCTTCACTGAAATATTTCGCAGTATATGTTATGTTATTATAACTTATTAAATATGTTATATGTTTTCGCAATGTGTTATTATAAAGCCATGCACATCTTTTATGTAATTGTTCTTGTAAAAGAAATCACATACAAAGTCTTTGGAATAGTATTACCATGATGTATTAATAAATTATTGTATATTATTTGTTTTACTCGCAGCAATGTACATGTACACATGTGCAAGTGTTGTCTTCATTTTATTACAATATTTGCCCAAGACACAAACACCAACGCCGCGATTTAAGTTTGTTATCTCATAGGATGTGATGTGAGGTCAAGCCACGAAGATAGTCCGAGGTTTATTTTATTTTTCAGCTCGATTATTAAGCGATAGTTATAGGACATGGTCATTGTATTCTTCAGGATCATAGTCCTTTAATTCCTATTTCTTGATGGTTACAAGTTGTCAGTGATATCCAACTCAAGTTAAATTTGAAAACAGGCCAAACTTTCATCTAATCTCGAATGTACTGTAATATCATGATCTAATGAATTTCAGATTCTAACCAAGATTAAGAAAATTGAAAACGGCCAAAACATCAGAAGATGGGAGGAAGACTCGGAAAATATGAGACCTCACCACAATGCATATTTGATTAAACTGAGGCAGGATAATCTACGAAAATTACATGTATATGCCGTTGAAAGGATTTTTCTCCTGAATATGAAGAGGCAGTATGCAGGTATTAATCAGTATTAACATTTTCTAAGTTGGTGAATTCCTATTACTCTGAAACATAGACCAAGTCTTCTCGGTCCATAACAGCTTGAGATTTGGTTGGGTTGATGCTATTTAGGACCGAGTCCCACCCTGTTACTGTTCTATAATGGACTTTCATTCAAAAGACATACATGTACACATAGAGCCCAGACATTCACACGAACTACCGGAATTTGATTAATGAGAGGACATGCCTGCGATAATTTGTCTTCAAAATGATATACGATTTACCGTGATAGAAAAAGGTAAAGTGGTCATTCGATCGTTTAATTATTTAATTTACATGTGAGCAGGTTAATTATTGATTTTTATCTGTTTAACAGATGGTCAAAGTGTTGCGAAAAGGCTGTCAAAAAGAATAGACGCTGCCATTAGATCCATAAAGAAGATTTTGGAAAAACAGCATGGATATGAGCCAATTAGCTATGGTGATGTCATCCAAATTAATTCCAAGATCTACGACTTCATGTTGGAAGACAATCATTCGGTAACTATATGTATATTTGTGAATGTCTGACATTCTGCTATAGAAATAATCAGGGATTTCCATCTAGAGTCAAAACTCAAAAATGAACGCAACAGGAGTAACTTTTTTATTGTGGAGATAATAGCGCAGGTTAAACTAATTACAAAAAGTGATTGCTACTGATGGTATAATCCGTATTTTAACTTTCGGTGTAACTGGTGAGATCATTATCATGGAGCATTGTTAGAATTTCGCCGCATTCTGCTCATCTCTCTTGATCAGCTTACTCTCCAATCTGATGTCAATTTCTTTTTATTTATGTTTTTTTTTTTTCATAACTGAGGCAATAAATATAACAATATGAGACATGGAGTAAACATTAGAGTAACGATACATTGGGATATATAATATTCTTGAACTTTTTTTTTTTACGCTTCCAAGTGAATGTCTTGCAACCCATCACATAACCATCTTAGAATAGAATATGACACAAAATTTGGTTGAAAACAACATGAGATATAACACGTTTCCCAAAAAATAACGAATTTCGAAAATTCCATTCATTTCAAAATTTCAAAATTTGAAAAAATCCTATTTTATTTTTTATTTTCAAACTCTCATATCATTTTCTCTTTGTCAAACCAATGTCAAACCCTTTTACATCTCAAAAAACGAAATTTCACCAAAAAATTATAAATTAAGAAAATTCCATTCATTTCCAAATTTCCAAATTTCAAAAAATCCTATTTTATTTTTTATTTTCAAACTCTCATATCATTTTCTCTTTGTCAAACCAATGTCAAACCCTTTTACATCCCAAAAAACGAAATTTCACCAAAAAATAACAAATTTCGAAAATTCCTATTTTTTACAACAAGACGATATTTTTATTGATATAATGCATTACCTTCTCTAAAGAGGAATACGGTTTCAGTAATAAATTTCGGAAAACTCCATGCACCGTTTGCCTGCTTTTTTTTATATCAGTGGCGACGATATTGCCATGCCTGTCATGTTCGTCACATGTCGTTTATAATCTCAGATAACTAAAAAGGGGCATATAAGAGAAAAAAAGAGTATAGAAAACATACCAGTTACTGGCAGTATAGGCATTTAAACTCAACCTATGGTCAGCTGCGAACATGATCCAAAAAATTGAAACTTTTATATTTTCTGGCCGGATCCACAGAGAACACAAGTCAAGAGACCCTCAAAGCAGAAGAAAAAAGTTTGGCCCAAGTTATCATATGATAATAAATGTCTTTAACGGACACCACTCATTTTATAGTATTCTGAAACAAATTTCAGAGGACAAAAATTGATAATATATGAAATTATACCTTTCGGCCAATGTTTGAATCTTGTTATCTACAATTATCATCTGTAAATGATAAATTATCCAGTTCTAAAAAAAATAATAATAATGCAATATGTGGAAGGCAGATGAAAATAGCGTTAAACAACTCTTATTGAATCTTTTCAAATCCTTTCCAGGAAGACAGCAGCATTGGTATTACACAAAAAAGGGAAATGATAAACTTAAGCTCTCTAGTGAAAAGGCTGTATTGTTGACGCCTCACCCCCCCCACACACACACACAGACGACGGCAATAGCTCAAACTTTACAAAGCAATAGCTCAAACTTTACAAAGTAAAGTTGAGATAAAAATATATACACTTGTATACATTGATAAGATTTTCTCACTATAATTTGCATCCTTCTGAAAAAACGGTGTCCATGTTGGACGCCATCCCATCATGTCTGGTGACTGTACGGACACGTTTTGTTTGGTAATAACATTGCTTAAAAGTTGAGGGACTAATAAGGAAGAAAATTAGTGGGGTGAAGTTGAATCTTGGGGGTGCAGGGGTACTCTATCCGCTCCCGGACTAATATTGTTTCAATTTTGGTCCAATTAACATTCGCATAATGCTACTCAGAATATGTTCAGAATGCTTCTCAAGCTTCTACATTTTCCAAAATTTTCCGGACCCCGCCTGCGAGAAGGGTCTACGACCCCTCTCGCGCACTCCCTAAAGCCTAGCGGCGCTATTAATTTTTTTTAAATTTCAATTCCACCCGAAAAAAATGCAATTTTTAAACCTGATTAACATTTTGTGTAAAAAGTTTTGTGTGAAAATTAATAATGTAACATTTGGTTGTATTGCTACGACCTTTAGCCTGTGGATTAAGTCATACAAAGAGTAAAATCCAAGATGGCTACCAGCGGCCATGTTTTATGGCCGAATGACCCCAGAATGACTCGTTCCCATATACAAGTCAATATTAACTTTCACCACAAATTTCTTGATGATCTGACGAACACTCCGGCCTAACATTGCTTAAAAGCTGAGGGACTAATAAGGAAGAAAATTAGTGGAATTAACTTGAATCATGGGGTGCAGGGGTACCCTATCAGCTCCCGGACTAATATTGTTTCAATTTTTGTCCAATTAACATTCGCATAATGCTACTCAGAATGCTTCTCAAGCTTCTACATTTTCCAAAATTTTCCCGGGGGAAGCCCCCCGGACCCCCACCTGCGAGAAGGGTCTACGACCCCTCTCGCGCACTCCCTAAAGCCTAGCGGCGCTATTTTCTTTTTCAGTTTTTTCTATTCCGCCCAAAAAAATGCATTTTTAAACCTGATTTATCATTTTGTGTGAAAAGTTTTGTGTGAAAATTAATAATGTAACATCCGGTTGTATTGCTACGACCTGTAGCCTGTGGATTAAATCATACAAAGAGTAAAATCCAAGATGGCTACCAGTGGCCATGTTTTATGGCCGAATGACCCCAGAATGACTCGTTCCCATCTACAAGTCAATATTAACTTTCACCACAAATTTCATGATTATCTGACGAACACTCCGGCCTAACATTGCTTAAAAGTTGAGGGACTAATAAGGAAGAAAATTAGTGGAATGAACTTGAATCATGGGGTGCAGGGGTACCCTATCAGCTCCCGGACTAATATTGTTTCAATTTTGGTCCAATTAACATTCGCATAATGCTACTCAGAAATATGCTCAGAATGCTTCTCAAGCTTCTACATTTTCCAAAATTTTCCCGGGGGAGACCCCCGGACCCCCGCCTGCGAGAAGGGTCTACGACCCCTCTCGCGCACTCCCTAAAGCCTAGCGGCGCTATTTATTTCTAATTTTTCTATTCCGCCCAAAAAAAAATGCATTTTTAAACCTGATTTATCATTTTGTGTGAAAAGTTTTGTGTGAAAATTAATAATGTAACATCCGGTTGTATTGCTACGACCTGTAGCCTGTGGATTAAATCATAAAAAGAGTAAAATCCAAGATGGCTACCAGTGGCCATGTTTTATGGCCGAATGACCCCAGAATGACTCGTTCCCACCTACAAGTCAATATTAACTTTCACCACAAATTTCATGATTATCTGACGAACACTCCGGCCTAACATTGCTTAAAAGTTGAGGGACTAATAAGGAAGAAAATTAGTGGAATGAACTTGAATCATGGGGTGCAGGGGTACCCTATCAGCTCCCGGACTAATATTGTTTCAATTTTGGTCCAATTAACATTCGCATAATGCTACTCAGAAATATGCTCAGAATGCTTCTCAAGCTTCTACATTTTCCAAAATTTTCCCGGGGAGGCCCCCCGGACCCCCACCTGCGAGAAGGGTCTACGACCCCTCTCGCGCACTCCCTAAAGCCTAGCGGCGCTATTTTCTTTTTCAGTTTTTTCTATTCCGCCCAAAAAAATGCATTTTTAAACCTGATTTATCATTTTGTGTGAAAAGTTTTGTGTGAAAATTAATAATGTAACATCCGGTTGTATTGCTACGACCTGTAGCCTGTGGATTAAATCATACAAAGAGTAAAATCCAAGATGGCTACCAGTGGCCATGTTTTATGGCCGAATGACCCCAGAATGACTCGTTCCCATCTACAAGTCAATATTAACTTTCACCACAAATTTCATGATTATCTGACGAACACTCCGGCCTAACATTGCTTAAAAGTTGAGGGACTAATAAGGAAGAAAATTAGTGGAATGAACTTGAATCATGGGGTGCAGGGGTACCCTATCAGCTCCCGGACTAATATTGTTTCAATTTTGGTCCAATTAACATTCGCATAATGCTACTCAGAAATATGCTCAGAATGCTTCTCAAGCTTCTACATTTTCCAAAATTTTCCCGGGGGAGACCCCCGGACCCCCGCCTGCGAGAAGGGTCTACGACCCCTCTCGCGCACTCCCTAAAGCCTAGCGGCGCTATTTATTTCTAATTTTTCTATTCCGCCCAAAAAAAAATGCATTTTTAAACCTGATTTATCATTTTGTGTGAAAAGTTTTGTGTGAAAATTAATAATGTAACATCCGGTTGTATTGCTACGACCTGTAGCCTGTGGATTAAATCATACAAAGAGTAAAATCCAAGATGGCTACCAGTGGCCATGTTTTATGGCCGAATGACCCCAGAATGACTCGTTCCCACCTACAAGTCAATATTAACTTTCACCACAAATTTCATGATTATCTGACGAACACTCCGGCCTAACATTGCTTAAAAGTTGAGGGACTAATAAGGAAGAAAATTAGTGGAATGAACTTGAATCATGGGGTGCAGGGGTACCCTATCAGCTCCCGGACTAATATTGTTTCAATTTTGGTCCAATTAACATTCGCATAATGCTACTCAGAAATATGCTCAGAATGCTTCTCAAGCTTCTACATTTTCCAAAATTTTCCCGGGGAGGCCCCCCGGACCCCCACCTGCGAGAAGGGTCTACGACCCCTCTCGCGCACTCCCTAAAGCCTAGCGGCGCTATTTTCTTTTTCAGTTTTTTCTATTCCGCCCCAAAAAAATGCATTTTTAAACCTGATTTATCATTTTGTGTGAAAAGTTTTGTGTGAAAATTAATAATGTAACATCCGGTTGTATTGCTACGACCTGTAGCCTGTGGATTAAAACATACAAAGAGTAAAATCCAAGATGGCTACCAGTGGCCATGTTTTATGGCCGAATGACCCCAGAATGACTCGTTCCCATATACAAGTCAATATTAACTTTCACCACAAATTTCATGATTATCGGACGAACACTCCGGCCTAACATTGCTTAAAAGTTGAGGGACTAATAAGGAAGAAAATTAGTGGAATGAACTTGAATCATGGGGTGCAGGGGTACCCTATCAGCTCCCGGACTAATATTGTTTCAATTTTGGTCCAATTAACATTCGCATAATGCTACTCAGAAATATACTCAGAATGCTTCTCAAGCTTCTACATTTTCCAAAATTTTCCCGGAAGAAGCCCCCCGGACCCCCACCTGCGAGAAGGGTCTACGACCCCTCTCGCGCACTCCCTAAAGCCTAGCGGCGCTATTTATTTCTCGTTTTTCTATTCCGCCCAAAAAAAATGCATTTTTAAACCTGATTTATCATTTTGTGTGAAAAGTTTTGTGTGAAAATTTATACTGTAACAGCCGGTTGTAATGCTACGACCTGTAGCCTGTGAATTTAGTCATATACAAATAGTAAAATCCAAGATGGCTACCATGCAGCGGCCATGTTTTATGGCCGAATGACTCGTTCCCATCTACAAGTCAATATTAACTTTCACCACAAATTTCATGATGATCTGACGAACACTCCGGCCTAACATTGCTTAAAAGTTGCGGGATTAATAAGGAAGAAAATTAGTGGAATGAACTTGAATCATGGGGTGCAGGGGTACCCTATCAGTTCCCGGACTAATATTGTTTCAATTTTGTCCAATTAACATTCGCATAATGCTACTCAGAAATAAACTCAGAATGCTTCTCAAGCTTCTACATTTTCCAAAATTTTCCCGGGGGAGGCCCCCCGGACCCCCACCTGCGAGAAGGGTCTACGACCCCTCTCGCGCACTCCCTAAAGCCTAGCGGCGCTATTTTCTTTTTCTCATTTTCTATTCCGCCCGACAAAAATGCATTTTTAAACCTGATTTATCATAAAAGTTTTGTGTGAAAATTAATACTGTAACAGCCGGTTGTAATGCTACGACCTGTAGCCTGTGAATTTAGTCATATACAAAGAGTAAAATCCAAGATGGCTACCAGCGGCCATGTTTTATGGCTGAATGACCCGTTCCCATCTACAAGTCAATATTAATTCCACGACAAATTTCATGATGATCAGACGAACACTCCGGCCTGTCGTCTGTGCTAATGAATTGAATTTTGAAAACCAAGATGGTCGCTGGCCGCAATGTTTTTTTGTCAAATGACCCCAAAATGACTCGTTCACATCTAAATGTCAATGTAATCAGCCATGACAATTTTCATACGGTACGGTCTGTAGCCCGTGCTTATGTATTTACATTGTTTAATACTGAAAAACAAGATGGCCGATGGCGGCCATACTCTTTTGCCGATTGACGCAAAAATGACTCGTTCTCATCTTCATGGCAATGTCAACATCCATGACAAATTTCATTATAATCACACAAATGGTATAAACGGCCTGCATGGCCAATGTATTGAATTGTGAAATCCAAGATGGCGGCTGTTGGCCATGTTTTTTTGCCTATTTACCCCAAAATGATTAATATCTCATCTATATGTCAATGTCAACAACCATGACAAATTTCATAACGACCCGACCAAAAGTGCGAATCGTAGCGCTTATATGCTAATGGGAATTGTTGACGGACACACGGACGACGGATATGAACCCACGGCAATAGCTCAAACTTGACAAGTCAAGTTGAACTTTATAATCTACTATATATATAGCGACCAGTATGTTGCCCTCTCACATGTAGGTACGCCACTGAATATGCAATAGGAGATTTGGGCCGATTTTGCTATATATATATATTCATCATAATTGGTGCATGGGCAGGCTGGCGCACTACCAGATCCACCACCAATGAGAAGACTTCATTCACCTTTTTCAACATATATAGTATAATACTATATATTACAATGCGCTATAAGATTATATAAACACGCGTGTATACTTCATGCGCGAATACAGTACACCTCATCCAATGTGCTGTGTATTCATTGTCTATATATTATTGGGGAAAGTTGCATTAAACGGCAAAGGAAATCTCATATTATTGGAATTTTAGATTTGCAACAAATTACAACATGTACTTGGAATGCTTCCTTGGCGTTTGTTTTAGCAAATGTAATATTATATACCTATAATTATGTCTTCATGCGATATATCCCCGATCGAACACACGGGGAATGGTATAACAACCCACATTACAACTCTATATTGCCTGGCAGAGTTAACACATATAAACCTCAATGACCGCCCCTATACTCTCCGACTAAAATTATCGGTTAGGTTTCATTATCACATATACATATACGTATACGACTCTGGGTAAGGTTACAATTAGTGTTCTATATATCATAATGGTGGGCCCGTGATCAGGTCATCATTAAGAGATATATGTCGTAATAGTGGGCTCGATAGGCGTATACGGTCCACACTTACGTATCTATAGATGGTAAAGAATATCCGTCATTACGTATTTATATCTGATAAGTCTATGCGGATCGGGTGTTCACATACATCAATTGGTCTTCCGTGTTGTCTGTCCCCTTTGTATTGGAGACACTGACCAAATTCAACACGTGTTGTCACGTCATGTCATCAGTCGGAATACTGTTGTATCATGAATACTGGTGTATCATGAATACTGGTGTATACAGGGGTATGTTCCACCGTCGTACATAATTCAAACAAAGATTGAGTGATGAAAACTGCTGTATATTTTAATAAGAAGGAAATGTTCATTACAAAACATCAGTAACAATTTGCTTGATTCCTCTTGATTTTGAGTGTTGTATAGCTTACAAACAACTAAAGCAATATAATCAATAGAGTTGTAATAGAATTAAGCTGCTAACCACAAACGCATATTTGGGTCGTTTCTGGATGTTGTCATATTTTGATATTCATAATTTTGTTAATTTATTGTGGAACTTTCGGGGAAGCGGTGAAATTTGAATGAGAGAAAAAGCACTACACCGCCGATTTCACAGGATGAAATTATCAGGTTGGTGACTTATCCAAGCCTGCTCATACCAACAACCAGCTAAGATAGTGGGATAGCAAGATACTAAAGCAATAGCATCTCGCTATGCCAACATCTTAGCTGGTTTAGTGCGAACAGACTTGGACTAGTTGGTGACTATCCATATCGGGTTTCCGATTTTGTTGAAAATATGTGTGGTACCAGCACCAATGACACAGACGATATTATTGTCTCTTATGTAAAATATTGAGTTTTTGTGTAAAATATTGCTTTGAATATGAGTTGATTCTCATCAGCTCAACCATTTCCACTGAAAATAACTTCTCCAACAATAGACGTGTTCGCACAAGGTTACAATGCTCGGTGAAGCGATCAACTTAATTATTCGTCAAATAGCATCGCGATCCATGTCCATTCCAAAATTTGATACAAATTGCCGAGCAACATTACTGTTATGCATTTTACATGTATATGTTGTCGACCTATCGAAAAATATTCCATAAAGAATGTATACATTACTATAGACGGGTCAAGGTGGAGGTCACATGACAAATCTCGTGAATGAACTAGTCCGACAGACATGGGGTCTATTTATGGAGAGGATATATATAGATCATGGTATGAATCTCTACTCCGACTACACACGTAGAGATCATACTCCACCAGTTCAAATGTGGGAACATTTGGATGTTCTGACGGAAGTTTATATAAAATTAAAACGTATAGTTGTGACGTCACTAATTTACAATATGAAATTCCCCTTCAATCTGACGTTCATGACACCAAGGCGGTTCGAACACATGGGGAGATAACCTAGATCCAGCGTTGAGTTGACATAGTAACACAAACTAATTCGTCTTTCTTCTTCGACCATCCTCCACATAGCAACATGTTTATTTAACATCACTGGAGCATAACAACCGCTCATATACGTTGCGATTTGTGACACCAAACTCACCAAAGCTCTGCCAAGGAATATAATTGGGCATAATTATGTCGTTCAAAGGTTCCACAGTGGCACCGTCAGATCAGAGATGGGGCTGAAGAGGGGTTATTTTTTTTACCCTGTGCCAATGCATTCTCTTATATATGCGAGTCGACCATAGGTCGCCTCGCATATATAAGAGAATGCATTGGCCTAACAATATTTTACAAATTTAATAATTTTTTCTTGTATTCTTTAACAATTTTATAATTTCACCCATACAGAGCACCAGACAAACATGAGCAGACGACACTCTTCTATATGCTTCTATATATGTGTGGGGCTCCCTGCAGGTTAATGGATGTTTTTTATTTTATGTCCTAAAAATTGTAAGAAACATTTATTTAAAAAAAATTGTTAGGCCAATGCATTCTCTTATATATGCGAGGCGACCTATGGTCGACTCGCATATATAAGAGAATGCATTGGCACAGGGTAAAAATCAAAGATCAGGCAAGGTTCCAAAGTAGCACCGTCAGAATGATGAGGCATGTGGCTGATGAGGGGGACCATAATTTACATGCACGAGTTTATTACATATTCCCTCCATTCTTATATGTAGGCACTCCCATGAAACATACATTTATCGACTAATATATGCACGTGTTGCAGGGTGCCCATACGTACTGTTCTATATTACATAGTTCCCGGTCAGAACATAGAAACGTCCACGTATTTTGAACTGGTAGAATTAGATCTCTACGGACGTTCACATGTTCTAGGGAGGGGTTATTCCAACCGGAAATAACGGAACCGTTGACGAGTCTGTGATGTGAGGGTGGCCTCACACGCCAGTCTGGAACACTGACATAGCCCAATGCCCTCCACACTTCTGGTTCTCGTCGCCTGGGCACGCCATTTGACATGATGATTCACCAAGACTCCCGCGTCTGCCATAAGTCATGCCACAATAGCAGTAATTCGCATGCTGCATGCCTGCATAGTGGTATCCTGAAAGATAAATAAAACAAAATTCACCCCACTGAACACTCACACTGGCACATATACATCATGATATAGATGATCTCCAACGAGTTATGTTGGAATATAAGATGTTATGAAACGAGTTTGATAAATTTGATTCACAACGAGTCATAGACGAGATGTGAATCAAATTTATGAAACGAGTTTGATAAAATCTTATAACCCAACATAACACGGTGAAGATATTGTATATCACATTAAACAAAAATAGAGCTTTATGCCTTTTTAGCAAAACAAAATTTTTAAAAGAAACTGTCAAATGCATATATTTACAGCGTTGGCTTAGATGATTCACAACCGTATACGACAGTATTGTGCGCTATGACTGGCGTCGGAAAATATACTCCCCCAATTTGTCTCTTTGTGTTTGTGTTTATTTTCGTTAGTGCAACGAAGTTGGACAATTGTCTGGTATTGGTGTCATACGCGGGTTTCGAAATAGTATTAATCCACCTGAAGCAATGTAACTGTTGTTGGCGCAAAGCCAAGTGATTACCGGCAAGCACGCGCTTATTCGTCACTAGTGACAGATAAGGAAATGTGTAATGGCTCCTCGTGTGAGATCCGGAGGATTATTACGATTAATAATTATGACATTGCCATAGTTTTTTTTAATCTACATATATCGAGTACAGTATTACTAGTTACTACGCCAGGTTTTAAACACAGCGAACTGGTATTTCAGACCCCACCATAAATGAGCTCTACTTCACTGTTGGAAACGCGGATATCTTCCTCGTGGATACTCACCCTGAGCCCCACAAAGGTTGATGCAGAAGGCATGTGAGTTCTGGGTTCCATAGACCATTAGTCCGCATAGGTCGCGGTCCCACTCGTCTTTGAAACACCCCAGATATTCGGCTCTGCCGTTGGCCTCTTGTGGGTCTGTGGTTGAAACAAAATGTGAGATTCATATACGTGTGCATACTTTTATGCACATATATAACTACTTTGAAAACATTTGAGGTAGGACATAGCATAGACCAAATATTCTCTCACATGGAAAGCTTAATTCGAATAAGCATTCCAACATGATACACTAATATGGAAGGACTAGCTGAAACAGGGTCACTTTGGGGATGGGGAGCCTTTATTTAGCATCGGAGAGGCCTGTGGCCACAGCACATGACTTCATACCCTATTCTTATCTACTATATATTTTGAGACTTCCGTATAAATGTATATATGTGTGTATATATGTGTGTATGTGGGTACTTCATAGAATTTCGTATATGAGTGTAAAAACCCACGGGGATCGTCCGCGTCGCATTTTGGACAAGATCAGAGCACCGCTTCTCCCTTCCCAGTCACAAAAAATGGCACCGTGGGGGTTAACACACCAACGCTCTTTATATCTTCCATATTGGGAGATGTAACCGGTTAACGCTCTTTATAGTCATCGACGTATTGATCTAAGAGGCGTAACATAACCCAACATAACACGGTGAAGATATTGTATATCACATTAAACAAAAATAGAGCTTTATGCCTTTTTAGCAAAACAAAATTTTTAAAAGAAACTGTCAAATGCATATATTTACAGCGTTGGCTTAGATGATTCACAACCGTATACGACAGTATTGTGCGCTATGACTGGCGTCGGAAAATATACTCCCCCAATTTGTCTCTTTGTGTTTATTTTCGTTAGTGCAACGAAGTTGGACAATTGTCTGGTATTGGTGTCATACGCGGGTTTCGAAATAGTATTAATCCACCTGAAGCAATGTAACTGTTGTTGGCGCAAAGCCAAGTGATTACCGGCAAGCACGCGCTTATTCGTCACTAGTGACAGATAAGGAAATGTGTAATGGCTCCTCGTGTGAGATCCGGAGGATTATTACGATTAATAATTATGACATTGCCATAGTTTTTTTTAATCTACATATATCGAGTACAGTATTACTAGTTACTACGCCAGGTTTTAAACACAGCGAACTGGTATTTCAGACCCCACCATAAATGAGCTCTACTTCACTGTTGGAAACGCGGATATCTTCCTCGTGGATACTCACCCTGAGCCCCACAAAGGTTGATGCAGAAGGCATGTGAGTTCTGGGTTCCATAGACCATTAGTCCGCATAGGTCGCGGTCCCACTCGTCTTTGAAACACCCCAGATATTCGGCTCTGCCGTTGGCCTCTTGTGGGTCTGTGGTTGAAACAAAATGTGAGATTCATATACGTGTGCATACTTTTATGCACATATATAACTACTTTGAAAACATTTGAGGTAGGACATAGCATAGACCAAATATTCTCTCACATGGAAAGCTTAATTCGAATAAGCATTCCAACATGATACACTAATATGGAAGGACTAGCTGAAACAGGGTCACTTTGGGGATGGGGAGCCTTTATTTAGCATCGGAGAGGCCTGTGGCCACAGCACATGACTTCATACCCTATTCTTATCTACTATATATTTTGAGACTTCCGTATAAATGTATATATGTGTGTATATATGTGTGTATGTGGGTACTTCATAGAATTTCGTATATGAGTGTAAAAACCCACGGGGATCGTCCGCGTCGCATTTTGGACAAGATCAGAGCACCGCTTCTCCCTTCCCAGTCACAAAAAATGGCACCGTGGGGGTTAACACACTCTTTATATCTTCCATATTGGGAGATGTAACCGGTTAACGCTCTTTATAGTCATCGACGTATTGATCTAAGAGGCGTAACTCTACATTTGTTATTAGTTTTCGCAATGTGATTATTACGTCTGGGTCTCGGCGTGTGCATCATTATACAGACATGAGCGTGTTGTGTGATTCTTACGTACTCAGGGCTTCATAGGAACGCGGATCGGATCAGTTTTTCCGCCCTAGGTAATTTTCACCTTGAAACGGGTACCCACAAATTATATATATGTGTGCATGTGTAATTTATAGACTCGAACCGATTGCGCTCACACTTGCTATATACGGGAAGTGTCATGGACGGGTTAAATTGTGACCCCGACCTGACCTTGACCTTGAAAATGATCAATTCAAGGTCAAATCGGGTAAAATATTGAAAAATCCAAAATTAAATTAAAAAAATTAATATTAACTCATTGAAAAACAAAAAAAAACATAACAAAATTTCATATTTCGGACCAACGCCGCCAGTGGCGGGCTAACATGCTAGTCTATATATATATTTTGATACTTCTGTATATATATGTGTGTATATATGTGTGTGGGTACGTCATGGAATCGAAAACGCCAGGACAGATTGAGCTCAAATTTCGCATATAAGGGTAAAAATCGACGGGGATCGCGGACAAGCTCTGATAACTCAGTCTCCACTCCCAATCAATAAAATCACCGCAAACACGGCGGGGGTTAATCGGGTTGATATTCGCTCGCGATCCAAGAGGAGTAACTCTACATGTTTTTTATATCTGTATATGTCCATATCCATATTCACTTCAAACTGCTAAACCCGTTGAGCCAAAACTTGCTAATACCTCCCAAAATATAGAATTTACATTTTCTCATATATACATTTCTTGTTACGGCTGAAAATCTTAGTCTATTTTCAACACATTCATATAAACAAGCTCTAAACTAACACCCCTCGATTCCTGCTAACTCACGCACCTTATATGGCTGCTAAAATTTAGTAAAAACCAGGCAGTGCGATACGTCCCTGAATCTGACGGGACTTCCACTGCCTTCTCCTTTGACCATCTCGTAAAGGTGGGGGTTACTACCAAGTCGTGAATGCCAACAACAACGACATTGTTGGCGAGAAAATAATTAGTTCAAATTACTAAATCCACTCAATGCTAATTTTCTCTTTACGGCAATGTGAGAATCTTCGGGCAAGAATTTTCGGGTGGCCACCAAGCCGTGAATGCCAACAACAACAACATCGTTGGCATACCTCTTTTAGGGACGGGTACGGTATCATAATTCCTCTTGATTAAAAAGACAGAATTAACTAATTAAAAAATGCGTATGGCCCCAAGCCGTGAATGACCATCTCGTAAAGGTGGGGTCACTCCCAAGCCGTGAATGCCAACAACAACGACATTGTTGGCGAACAAATATTTACTAAATCCACACAATGCTAATTTTATCTTTACGGCAATGTGAGAATCTTCGGGCGAGAATTTTCGGGTGGCCACCAAGCCGTGAATGCCAACAACAACAACATCGTTGGCATACCTCTTTTAGGGACGGATATCATAATTCCTCTTAATTAAAAAGACAGAATGAACTCATTAAAAAATGCGGCTTGCCAACAACAACATCGTTGGCATACCTCTTTTAGGGACGGGTATAATAATTCCTCTTGATTAAAAAGACAAAATTAACTCATTAAAAAATGCGTGTTGTGTGATTGTTATGTCTGTCGTTCCTAGGAACGGGGGAAATTTTCATCGGGTCAGTTTGTACCTTAAATCATACCTCTTTTAGGGACGGGTACCATAATTTATCTTGATTAAAAAGGCACAATTAACTCATTGAAAAGCCAAAAAAATGTCATGTTTCTGACGAACGCCGCCAGTGGCGGGCTAACCTGCTAGTCTATATATATATTTTGAGACTTCCGTATATATATATGTGTGTGGGTACGTCATGGAATCGAAAACGCCTGGACGGATTGAGCTCAAATTTCGTATATAAGGGTAAAAAACCACGGGGATCGCCGACGTCGCATTTTGGACAAGCTCTGATCACTCAGTCTCCACTCCCAATTAATAAAATCACCGCAAACACGGCGGGGGTTAATCGGGTTGATATTCGCTCGCGATCCAAGAGGAGTAACTCTACATTTTTTATATCTGTATATGTATATTTTTATATCCATATTCACTTCAAACTGCTAAACCCGTTGAGCCAAAACTTGCTAATACCTCCCAAAATATAGAATTTACATTTTCTCATATATACATTTCTTGTTACGGCTGAAAATCTTAGTCTATTTTCAAAACATTCATATAAACAAGCTCTAAACTTACACCCATCGATTCCTGCTAACTCACCCACCTTATATGGCTGCTAAAATTTAGTAAATACCAGGCAGTGCGATACGTCCCTGAATCTGACGGGACTTCCACTGCCTTCTCCTTTGACCATCTCGTAAAGGTGGGGGTCAATCCCAAGCCGTGAATGCCAACAACAACGACATTGTTGGCGAGAAAAAAATTAGTTCAAATTACTAAATCCACACAATGCTAATTTTCTCTTTACGGCAATGTGAGAATCTTCGGGCAAGAATTTTCGGGTGGCCGTGAATGCCAACAACAACGACATCGCTGTCATACCCTCTTGATTAAAAAGACAGAATTAACTCATTAAAAAATGCGTGTTGCCCCGAGCCGTGAACGACCATCTCGTAAAGGTGGGGGTCACTCCCAAGCCGTGAATGCCAACAACAACGACATTGTTGGCGAAAACATATTTACTAAATCCACACAATGCTAATTTTCTCTTTACGGCAATGTGAGAATCTTCGGGCGAGAATTTTCGGGTGGCCACCAAGCCGTGAATGCCAACAACAACAACATCGTTGGCATACCTCTTTTAGGGACGGGTATCGTAATTCCTCTTGATTAAAAAGACAGAATTAACTCATTAAAACATGCGGCTTGCCAACATCAACATCGTTGGCATACCTCTTTTATGGACGGGTATCATGTTTCCTCTTGATTAAAAAGACAAAATTAACTCATTAAAAAATGCGTGTTGTGTGATTCTTATGTCTGTCGTTCCTAGGAATGGGGGAAATTTTCATCGGGTCAGTTTGTACCTTAAATCATACCTCTTTTAGGGACGGGTACCATAATTTATCTTGATTAAAAAGGCACAATTAACTCATTGAAAAGCCAAAAAAATGTCATGTTTCTGACGAACGCCGCCAGTGGCGGGCTAACCTGCTAGTCTATACTATATATTTTGAGAACTCCGTATATATATATGTGTGTGTGTGTGGGTACCTCATAGAATCCAAAACGCGTGTACATATTGAGCTCAAATTTCGTATGTAAGTGTAAAATCCCACCGAGACGGCCGTGGTAGCGTTTTCGAGAAGCTCAGAGCACCCTTTATCCACTCCCAAATCACAGCAAAGGCACGACGGGGGTTAATCGCGTTGATAGTTAAAGAGCGTTTGTTTTTGACGCATCGCTATAAAGAGCATCTGTTTCCCATTCAACGTTATTAGCATCTGCAGAGTTATACGGGAAAATTGAGTGCATTTCCTATGCGGGGAGATTTATTGGATGCCATACTCTTACAACATCATTGTTATAGTATGTATGACACTTAGGTCAGGGCTTAGGGGGGTAGTTATAGGCATAATGCTTCTCAGAAATCCCGGTTACAAACCAACACTCACAATTTCGTATCGCAATCGGCACTTCGGGGTTAATAGCGTTGATATATAAAGAGCGTTAGTTTTCCGCAGTGTCTATATAAAGAGCGTCGTTATCGCTATCTACTTATCTGTATGACGGGCAATTCAATGCAATGTTATCGCTCGAAATATTATGCAGAGAGAGAAGCGTTTTTCAATGCAATACCGGATTCGATATCAAGCGTGAACGTTATCGCTCGAAATAGCTCGAAATATTATGCAGAGAGATTGCCTGTCGTTCCTAGGAACGGGGGACATGTTTACAATTCAACAAAACGTTACGGGATTCAACAAAACGTTATCGCTCGAAATGTTTAGGTCGGGTACCATGAATTAACTCATTGAAAGTCGTTCCTAGGAAGGGGGATTGCATTGACCCGCTCGAAATAGCTCGAAATATTATGCAGAGAAATTTCACGACGGGATTCAACAAAACGTTATCGCTCGAAATGTTTAGGACGGGTACCATGAATTAACTCATTGAAAGTCGTTCCTAGGAAGGGGGATTCATCGGATTTTCCCGCCAGAAACAAAAAAAAGTTAACAATTAAATTATAAAAAAGAATTAAATATTAAAAAATTGAAAAAATACATAAATTAATTTTAAAAATGTCATCTTTCTGTTATGTTTCGGAAAAAATTCAGAAAACAAATATATTACATTTAAAAAACATTAAAATAATATTAAAATGTCATGTTAAAATTAAAAAAAAAAATTAAATAAAAAAAAAATAATTAAAAAAATGTCATGTTTCTGTTATGTTTCGGAAAAAAATCAGAAAAAAAATATATTACATTTAAAAAACAGAATAATATTAAAATGTCATGTTTTGGACAATCGCCGCCGGTGGCGGGCTAACCTGCTAGTCTATACTATATATTTTGAGACTTCGTATATATATATGTGTGTATGTGTGTACTTCATAGAATCGAAAACGGTTCGCTCGATTGAGTTCAAACTTCCCATCTAAATGTAAAATCGCACCGACACGACCGTGGTCGCGGTTTAGAAAAGCTCAGAGCACCCGTTCTCCAATCTCAAATCACCGCAAAGGCACGGCGTGGGTTAATCAAGTGATTATTTAATGAGCGTTTGTTTTTGACGCATCTCTATAAAGAGCGTCTGTTTGCCATTCAACGTTATTTGCATCTGCAGAGAGATATACGGAACATACATTAAATTTAAAAAACATTTGTTTCTGACCAACCCTGCGAGCACGGATGGCGCGCTTTGTTTTTACAGTATATAATTATATACCGAAATCATCCAAGATAATCACGAATATAGCATCAGATTTCTCCCCAGATATACCGTTATAAAGCTACTGGAATCTGCCAATCTACGGGAAATTCCAGGGAATGCCGATTGAGCTCAAACTTGCTACCCACGGGAAGTGTCATATATATGAGTGTGTCCTTTATAGACTCGAACCGATTGAGCTCTAACTTGCTAAATAAGAAAATAGCCCCCAAGCCGTAAATATCAACAACAACGATATTACTAAATACACGTTTTCGGCAATGTGAGAGTTTTCGGGGAGCCGTGATGCCAACAACAACGACCCGAAGCCCTGAATGCCAACAACAGATTCAATGCAATGTTATCTATTATGCAGAGAGATTTCACGACATTACGACGGGTACGGCAGACTCAAAATATTATGCAGACAGATTTCCCGACGGGAAGCGTTTGTTTTAAATTCAATGCAATGTTATCGTAGAGAGATTTCACGAAACAAAGAATGCGTTGTCTGTCGTTCCTAGGAAGGGGGGGATTTCTACGGGTAAATTTTTCCGCCAGAAACAAAAAAAATAATTAAAACAATTTACAATTTAATTAAAACAATTCAAAATTTAAAAAAATTAACAATAAAAAAACAATTCAGAAACAAAATATATTAAATTTAAAAAACATTAAATTCATATTCAAAAATGTCATGTTTCTGAAACAAAGCCACAGGACGAATGCCGCCAGTGGCGGGCTAACCTGCTAGTCTACTATATAATTTGAGACTTCCGTATATATATATATGTGTGTGTGTATGTGGGTACTTCATGGAATCCAAAACGCGTGTACAGATTGAGCTCAAATTTCGTATGTAAGTGTAAAATCCCACCGACACGACCGTGGTCGCGTTTTGGAGAAGCTCAGAGCACCCGTTCTCCAATCTCAGTCACAAAAACGGCACTGCGGTGGTTAAGACATCAACGATCTTTATATTGACCTTATACGGAGGCGTTAACAATCACCTTTCTTTATTGCAATGGACGTGGCTAAACGACTGACCCCGTGCGTCCGAAATACTGATGCGGATTCCAATGGACGTGGCTAAACGACTGACCCCATGCGTCCGAAATACGGATGCGGACGAAATGCAACTATCTCGACTAAAAAGGCAGAATTGATCTAAGAGCTCGAAATATTATGCAGAGGGATTTCACGACGGGATTAATTGACTGTCCGCTCTGAAGTTTAGGACGGGGAGGACGGGTACCATGAATTAACTCATTGAAAAACAAAGAATGCGTTATCTCGGAAACGGGTAAAGCTATCGACTTGAAATTTGCTATGTGAATGTATCTTGCCCCGGATACAAATTGTATCGGGTCGCCGAGCCCGTGCGTCGCCAGCTTCGCGCATGCGCAGACGAGATCTCGGAAACGGGTGGAGCTATCGACTTGAAATTTGGTATGTGAATGTATCTTGCCCCGGGTACGAATTTTATCGGGTCGCCGAGCCCGTGCGACACAAGCTTCGCGCATGCGCAGACCAGATCTCGACTTGACTTGACTATCGACTTGAAATTTGGTTAAATTAAAAACATGTCATGTTTCTGAAACAAAGCCATGAGACGAATGCCGCCAGTGGCGGGCTAACCTGCTAGTCTACTATATATTTTGAGACTTCCGTATATATGTATATATGTGTGTGTGTGTGGGGGGGGGGGGGGTACTTCATAGAATCGAAAACGGCTGCTCGGATCGAGCTCAAATTTCGTATATAAGGGTAAAAACCCACGGGAATCGTCGACGTCGCATTTTGGACAATCTCTGAGCACTCATTATCCACTCCCAATCATCAAACGCATCACCGCAAACGACACTTCGGGGGTTAAGGCATCAACGATCTTTATATTGACCATGTTTGGAGTCGTTAACCGACAAACGCTCTTTATTGCCATCGACGTTGCTAAACGGTTACCCTTGTGTACGAAACTACGCACACAAAACGCGAAATGCATTTATCTCGATTAAAAAGGCCGAATTCACGTGTTGTGTGATTCTTATGTCTGTCGTTCCTAGGAACAGGGGAAATTTTCAATCATACCTCTTTTAGGGACGGGTACTGCGTGTTGTGTGAAAAAAAAATGAGTGTTGTGTGATTCTTATGTCTGTCGTTCCTAGGAACGGGGAAAATTTTCATCGGGTCAGTTTTTCCGCCCGATGTACCTTAAATCATACCTCTTTTAGGGACGGGTATTGCGTGTTGTGTGATTCTTATGTCTTCTTCACCTTAATCGGGTAAAATAAGGTCTAATCGGGTAAAATATTGAAAAACCCAAAAATAAATTAACAAATGAATAAAAAAAATTAATTCAAAAATCTTAAAAATGCACAATTAACTCATGTTATAAACAAAAAATTAATATTAACTCATTGAATGTTTTTTTTTTTAAATTGTCATGTTTCTGACGAAAGCCGCCAGTGGCGGGCTAACCTGCTAGTCTATATATATATTTTGAGACTTCCGTATATATATATATATGTGTGTGTGTGTGTGTGGGTACTTCATAGAATCGAAAACGGCTGCGCGGATCGAGGTCAAATTTCGTATATAAGGGTAAAAAGCTCTGAGCACTCCTTGACCCTTAAAGTGGGAAAATGTGATATTTTGGGCAATTTGATTGTCAGTTGTTTCATATTCTGCTACCCTCAGTGCATTAGCCATGGAAGCCAATCCCCATCATAATGCAAACAAATTAGGGTCCAATCACCACGTTCAATTTGGTATATGGTACATTTTAATCACATTTTAATCTGAATTTAAGTACTACCTTGTTATTGTAATTGTGACAGTATATAAGCCACGATGCATTACCATCAAGAACAAAATAACTGCAATTTTGTGACTTTAGTAACTCAAGCATGTAACTTCACATATGTGTTGCGTAGTTATAATGGACACATTTTGGACGGAGTTCCCAGTGAGAGGTCAAACACGATACTGCACTTAACTGTTTCTTGGTTATAGTGGAAACTTTTTAGAGGGGGGGGGTGCCAAGATGATGGGTCATATATCCAGATAAAATATAGTTCCTATGTCAATGACATTAACTATTTGGGGAACAGTTGAACAAGCAAAAGCTTACAGTTGACAATCTGACGAGCCTTGTGTTTATACAAATACGAAAGTCACGACCAAACCGGACTTAAGGGGTTGCCACACCTGATCTATCTCAGGAAGTGGAAAGTCCAGACGGACCTACATATAAATATAGTTAATTGTTAAACCACCTGAAAGAATATATTCTACCTGAGATCACTCAAGCATATTATATAACAATAAAAATGTCACAAAGTTGACTTTAATCATCTTTTAGAAGGGAAAGTTTTCGAGGAGGGTTCTCCGCAAGTATACAAAATTATTGGAAATGAATAATTGCCATAAACAGTACATGATCTGAACTAGTAAACGGCTCGAAGGACTATTTACTAGAGAGCAACACTGCTTCAATAATTTTAACATAATGTTAGCTGTGTGCTGGACAATTGAGAGCAGCCATTTTGGAACAACAGTTACATTCAATAACCAGTGAATACAGTGTCGGTATGCAAGCCATGCACCCAAGCAGGGAGCAATCAACTGTAAATGGGCCACAATATTAGAGAAAGCTGTGAGTTGGGGAATTTGCGATGAATATATGACCTAAAACTATCAAAGCCCACATAACAGGTTTATATCAGTTCTTGCAAAATTAATGATTACAATGTTCCAACACACAACTAACATTATGTTAACATTGCTGAAGCAGTATTGGTCTCTATTGATTAGTCATTCGAGTCTTTTACTAGTACGGATCAGATACTTTTTATGGCAGTTTATTCATTTCCAATAAATTGTTACCTCAACTTGAAAAAGTCAAATTTTAACTATAATATTGCCATGGGTTGGTCGTCCCCCCGTGCATCAGTGTTTTCGTCAACATATTCCTTTAGGAAACCCACCAGGTCACATCTCTCAGCCAATCGTCACCAAACTTCATATTGATCTTCGAGGTGACATCCAGATGGGAGTCATCAATATTTTCTGAAATTTGTTAAAAACATGGCCGCAAGCTGCCATTTGGATTTTACTCTTTGTATGACTAAATCCTGTTGGTACACCCAACTGACGACACCCTACTTGTCCGATCGTCACTTAACTTCACATGGATTTTCGGGATGGCCACAAGGTGGGAGTAATCTAATGTTTTCAAATTTCATATTATAAACATGCCACCGGCAGCCATTTTGGATTCTACTCTTTGCATTACTAAATCCTTTAGCACACACTACCGTCCACTTCCCTCATCCGATCATCACCAAACTTCATATTTATATTGATATTAATTTACCAGATCTATCAAATGTTTTTGAATTTCATTGGAAAAAATGAACACCAGCGGCCATATTGGATTTTACTTTATATATATTTCTTCATGTTGATATCTAGTACTTAGACATTTCAACTTGCCACATACATAATCGTTCCATTGACTGTAACACGTGAAATTATTCCCTCTCGAAGTTGAGCTGCAGTGTCATTGACCCTTTTATTAATTTGTTTTCTTCAAATATTTGATACCGTTGCCATGGACACCTGATTTTATCACGACACAGGACCCCCCCCCCCACCAGGACACCCCTTCCAAAATGTGTTCCCTTTTAACTAAGCATCATATATTTGAACTGTCATCCTTTAGTCACTATAGCCACGATTCAACCCTTAAGGGACCAGTCCGGGCGCTTGGTGTCAAACTCACCCAATTTATGATAAAAGCATGAAACTTGGCACATAATTATTTTCCTGGTACCACACTGATCATTTTCAGATATAGGGCCCCTCTAGATGGGACTCTCCTCAGCAACGGTTGCTAGGCAACTGCCCGAAATAATAAAATTCCTGTTATGGGGATGGTTTACAACATTTAAACTATAGTAGTTTATTGGAGGTTTAGTTGTATGATAACGTGCAATGGTTTGTGACATCATTTTATATCATGTTGTCCATAACACAAGGCCACTAAACTCGGTCACGTGATGGGTAACGAAACACTCATAACAAATCGCTAATTCTCGCTTCCGATGCCTATTTCTCGAAAACAACAAATATTATTGTTGTGCCATAATGGCGAAAGAAGAACTATATATTTCTTGTGTCCATTGAACAAAACCGCTTTTAGAAATATAGTCCCGTATAAAGCTGATGCCTCGCACAAATTTCAATCTCTGACTTCTCACCCATTTTCGCGCTGGTGGCTTTTATTGATAACGTCAACACATTTATCCCAATTTCACCAGTAAGAAGCATCTGAGCTTTATTTAGAACATTTGTCCATCCGGTATAACAGACACAAATTGAGAAACATATTCCTGCATGAATTTCAAAATATATCATGCAAATTGGCGCACCTATCTACTCTCTGTGCCTTCAAATGTAATATTGGTAACGCTCGGACAACAGACGAGGCATGATAACGCCCACACAGTAATATAATATCGGCTAGCTTTATTCACATGGAACAAAGCCGAGAACGCCTACGAGCAATGAACGATTCTACTATCGGACAATATTGCATGGATAGTCCTACAAATGGAACAGATACATTTTTACGATATATTATCTATTTACAATAGAAACAAAGGAACGAATTCCCCGTTATATACACAAATAATTTGTGAAACATGTCACTATTAGAGTTGTGGGGAAACAGTTGTATTATAATGCAATCCAAACCTAATTGTGTCCAGAAAAAAACTTAATTGTTATGGAGCACAACAGGGACCGATACATGTTTTTCGGGGCACTGATTATTGGTATTTTTTCGGCAAGGGGAGAAGGTCAAAGTTGTAATTTGCAATTTCACCTCACAGATAAAAATTCACAATTGAAAATACTCCATTTGTACCCCTCTAGTTGTAGTTATATATCCACCTACCCCCCCCCACGTTTCCCAATAGGTGGAAATGTCCACGTCACAATCGAAACTTGAAGAAAATATTCTAATCTATATATCTCAAACGACATAATTATATTATACTATAACGAATGGCGGAAAGTCAAACTATCGGTGCAATCTCAACAACACATATTCGGTCTGAAGTATCTGGCTGCTGCTGCCCCTTATGTCACCACGACCATACGGAACGTTTGACTCCTCACCACAGATTCGAGTTACAGTTGTTGCAGAATAGTTTATGCTTCACCATTAGAAATGGTACAAAGAATGGATCAATCAATACACGATACGATGCATGCATACAAGACAATAGACAACAGTGTGTGTGCATCCGATTTGGGACAAGACAGCCCACCCGTTGTTCGCCCCCAGCGAACGCCCACCGCCACTGAGTTCGGCTCTTAGAGTCGAACTCCGTAACCCTGGTTATACGATGGTAGCGCACAACGATATGAGCCATAGTTCAGAATCAGCTATGTTCAGATGCTAAATTATGGAAAAGACAGCTAGTGTATAACGTGCGGGTGCATATCAACCGTTTACTCGGGAGAACCTGGGACTAATATACAGGTCTATATAGGTCCCTGGGAGAACTACCAGTTTTGTTCATTTAAAAAATTAACAAATTTACTCAGTTTCTTCAACATTGATATCTTTTTCGAGGAGAGCAACATACGGAATTTTGCGCTATTAGGATATTTGTCGTATGCCTTCGGGATGTACTGCTCTCTTTCAATAGACATTTCTGTGCAATGAAATATATAGTGCAATTCATCTCCCAACAAGTTCTTATTACAAAGTATACAGGCCCTTTTGTTGCCTGGCGTCCCATTCCAACGGCCTGTTTCGATCGGTAATTGGTGATTACTAGTTCTAAACCTTGCTATGGTGCACGTTCGTTCACATATACATTACACACAGGGATGTGGCTAGAGGGTCTCCGCTGGGGGGGGGGGGGGGGTGTCCACCTTAGGAATTTCCAACTGCACCCCCCCCTAAGTCGGAATCACACCAACATAACTTTTTGCATAATTCCATTTGCACCCCCCCCCCCTTGGGTCGGAATCACACCAACACAACTTTTTGCATAATTCCATTTGCACCCCCCCTCCATTGTACCTCATGCTCAGGCCTAATTTCCTATATATTCATAAACCATGCTTCTATTTTCCCAGTATGAGAACATTAAGATATTTTAACCTGAAAATTGCCCCAAAAAAAACAACTAGTGATCTAATTCCAGACAAATGCACACAGCTGCCGACAACATACCAGGAAACACCGGGCCGACCATGGTTGTTTGGCCCGGTGTGAGAACATTTTGAAAACTATATACAAGAAAATCGCAAATCCTAGCATCTAGACTGGCCTCAACTGAAGCTTTCCTAGTGTTGGAAATTTCCAACCTCATGCCCCCCCTTAGGTTGGAAAATTCTTCAACTGATGACCATTTATGTCTACAAGTTTGACCAAATGTAGTAAAATATATGTTTTACTGAACTAATTAGCAGTTTTGTATTGGCCATGTGGATGGGGCAATGACACACCGGGCCGACCATGGTTCGGCCCGGTGTGCGAAAATTTTGAAATCTGAACAAGAAAATCGCAAAATTCTAACATCTAGACTAGCCTCAAGCCTTCCTACTGTTGGAAATTTCAAACCCTACACCCCCACTTAGGTTGGAAAATTTCCAACTGATGACAATTCCAATGACAATGTTGACCAATTGTATGACAATATTGTTTTCTTAAATTAACTAGAAGTTTTTGACTGGCCACGGGGGAGGGACCAGGACACATGCTTTCCAAGTGTTGGAAATTTCCAACCTGTCACCCCCCTAAGGTTGGAAAATTTCCAACTGATGTCCATTTCTGTCAAAAATTTTGACCAAAAATAGGAACATATGCAAATATTGGTCGAAAAACAATAAATTCCCCCCAATAAATTGTTTTATAATCAAACTACAAGAACATTTTCAACCTATTGTTGGTGTGAAATTTCGTTGTGGCAGGTATGAAATTTCCAACTATTGAAAATATAGCTCTCTGCTGGGGGGTGAGACACCCCCACACCCCCCTCTAGCCACATCCCTGATTACACACCATTTCGTGAATTTGATAGAAGGTGCATAACGAACATAACGTATTTTACAAAAACGAACCAAAGACAGCGTCGCAGAAGATTGTACCATGCATGCTTGTTTCTCCGTGCATGTCAATGATTAATCATGGTGCCATACATGTATGTCACGGTAAGGAAGTCAATTAGCACTGGCATTGGTATAGATATTGCAATTGTATTGGGTATAAAATAATAAATATTAATTGAAGACCAATATCCGAAAACGCTTCTATCAATTAATATTGATTTATTTCGAATAATTTATTATAAAATGAGATGATTTAATGGGACACTTTATTGTTCTATTTCAGAACGGACAATTCAGGCTATACCTTATAGCGATAGAGATCTTTAGGGTGTTCCCATTGCTATGCTCCGAACGTCAACTGACACATATTTAATGTTTGTATTGTTTTATTACATAGCTATAAGCGACAATGAGTCTAATTAACGTTTATTTGTGACAACATTACACAATATCATTTCTGGTCTCTGTTAACAGTAACACTATTGTTCGTTAGCTAAACGACCACACGTTTTTAGACCAGAAGATATTCGATTATAATCAATATTAATCGATAGAAGCATTTCTTGACAGGGGTCTTTGATTCATATCTAATATGTTATACCCCGGTGACTATACAACACATGTTTACACAGAGATAGGCCATCTTTAATGTCACTTAGAAAGGCTTAGTTGTGCGATTATTGAATAAAAACCTCGCGCAAAAGGCCGCACAGAATTATATATGGATAACGTTCATTTGCTGCTGTATTGTTGAGATTGCAACATGGCTGTGTATAAACGAGATCACTGAGTCGCGGCTATATTGAATTCATGAAGCCTCCTCCCCATGTATGGGCAGCCAAATTAACATATACTCAAATATTTGGAGATATCTCTAAATATTTGGAGATATCTCTAAATATTTGGAGATATATCTAAATGATTTGGAGATATCTCTAAATATTTGGAGATATCTCTAAATGATTTGGAGATATCTCTAAATATTTGGAGATATCTCTAAATATTTGGAGATATCTCCAAATCATTTGGAGATATCTCTAAATCAGCACATATCCATAATTGAACCTGGAATTGGACTTATCTCTAAATGAATTAGAGATATCTCCAAATTAATTGAAGATATCTCTAAATCATTTGAAGATATCTCTAATTCCTTTGAGGATAAGTTCTTTTTGAACATATGTCACATATCCGTAAATAAAATACTTCTCCATAATTCGACTTGGAGATGTCTCCAAATCCAAATAATTGGAGATATCTCCAAGTGATTTAGTGATATCCCTAATCATTTGGAGATATCTCTAAATGAATTGGAGATATCTTTAAATAATTGGAGATATCTCTAAATCGACATATCCACAATTGGACATATCCGTAAATAAATACTTCTCCATAATTCGATTTGGAGATATCTCTAATTCAGTTGAAGATATCTCTAATTATTTGGAGATATCTCTAATTATTTGGAGATATCTCCAAATGAATTAGAGATATCTCTAAATAATTGGAGATATCTCCAAATGAATTGGAGATATCTCCAAATCGAATTAGTGATATCTCTAAATGATTTGCACTTCTCCTCAAATAAGTACTTATCCGTAATAAAGAAGAGCAATTAGAGATATCTCCAAATCATTTAGAGATATCTCTAAATACATTGGAGATATCTCTAAATGATTTATGGATAAGTGGATAAATCGAATATACTTCTCCGTACATGCATTTGTGGATATCTCTAAATGATTTGAAGAGATCTTCAAATATTTGGAGATATCTCCAAATAATTGGAGATATCTCCAAACCAATTAGAGATATCTCCAAATGTTTGGAGATATCTCCAAATGAATTAGAGATATCTCCAAATGAATTAGAGATATCTCCAAATATTTAGAGATATCTTCAAATGCTTTGGTGTCCTAAATAGTTAGGGTATGAATTGAAGAGCTCTCCAAATCGATTTAGAGATATCTGAAATTTATTTGAAGATATCTCCAAATGAATTAGAGATATCTCCAAATATTTAGAGATATCTCCAAATATTTAGAGATATCTCCAAATATTTGAGTATATGTTAATTTGGCTACCCATACCCATTCTGCGGTTTAAGTGCTACAGGTCAAAGTTCTGGAGGTGCATTCGATGAATATGGAATCATGAATATTCAAAAGTTCCATATATATATGCACCTCCAGAACTTTGACCTGTGGCACTTAAACCGCGGAACAGGGGTTGTCAGTTACTAAGAGGCAATCTAATTAATATTAATTAGGATATTACTTGTTTGGCTTTCTAGTATATAGGCCTGATATCAACCACCCATAACCTCATTTCAGCCTTTGGTCTCAGGCTGATATGAGGTTACCTCGGGCTGATATGGGGCCTAATATCAAACCAACCAAGTAATATCCTCTAAATAGTCCCTGCACGGAGAAGTGTATTATATGTACATCAATAATGTACTGATATTTCAGTCTTCCGACATTTGATTATCACTTGGATAGTATCGGTATTAGAATTGGAATGAAGCTTTCATCAGATGTACATGCATGTGTACTACAAAATGTATCAAAATAGTCCCCATGCAATACATTAAAATGGTATGACTATACGCACACATTTGGGTTCTTTCAGAAGCATATATATAGTTATGCATGTTGTTAATAATAAACACATCCCTAGTCATATATATATATATATCTAGAAATTATAATAAAGAATGATTGTGTAACTTAATAAGATACTTTAATCAGTTAAGTAAAGAACTGCCGATCGTTTGATAACATGCATGAGTATGAAACTGGCAACGTTTCGTTCCAATTGTTCGCTTCCCCACACTTTCCTGATTGTTCGTAGGATACCATATGCACACTTCTTTTGATAATTTGGTAGTGATGACTCTGTCATTGCGACATATATAACCTGTGGAAGATATAAAAATCATTCTCAAGTAATAAAATAGTCAACTCATTATATCCGCTGGCTAAAATGGATCGCAACTGATGTGAAAATGTCAGTATCCGTGTGTGATGTGAGCGTTACCCGCAGTGTGGGCGTTACCTTTTTATATAACTAGGTTTAAGACAAACAATTGTTAACAATTTGCCAACAAGTGCATATTAAAAATATTCCAGAGACATTTTGTTTCTCATGCACTATTTCAATGAATAGTTTATCTCCGTTTAGCGGCTGTATTGGTAATTAAATGAAATTGTTTGAGCGCAATCGCAATTTGCTATACGTCGACAATAGGCAAGTTAAACTAGTTGGGAAGGCATCACGAAGAACTCGAAACATCTAATGGAAATTATTCTAATCCTTCCATTTTATTTTTTTACTCCGCCTTCTCCCCGGTGAGTCTACTAGTGGTCAATTGAACAACAAAGTTATACAGCACTCAGTACTTACTTTGAGGTGATAAATCCGTCGGCCATTTGTACACTAAAAATATTAACCACGTGACCGAGTTTGCTGGCCCTGATAACAAGCATTGCTATGCAACTACCGAACAAGAAAATGTATTTTTTTACTCTTCTCAGTGACATGTTGACGCCTTCTCGGTGACGTTTCGAGACTAAACCTCACAAGTTAGTCTACAGGACATTTAACATGTGTCTACACATTAGGTAGTGTATATTGTATACGGATACAGAGTTACTAGGGGTAGCAGGTGGTAACCTGCTGCTAGGGACCCACCCTAATTTTTTTATATAAATCTTCAGTAGTCATAACACTTTGTAAATGACTAAACGCCTGGCGAAAATACTTAACACAATGTGTAATACCTCAGAATCGATAGTTATATGGTTTTCATCGCACAGAGATTCATTGTCTCTTTAACAATGGTTGCTAGGTAACTACAACCCACTAAAATAATCCAATTGACAATATGTGGCCATATTTACAAAATTACAAATATTTCATGTAAACTAAATTTGTTCAGCTGATTCCAATGAACATTATTGGACTTAGAATTATTTATGCCTGGTGAGTCAGGACATGACCAAAGAATGAGCGTGTATACACATTGGCCACACCCATGGCAATATAACCACTCAAGCTATACACATACACCCCACTCCTGACCAGAGTTACTCCATGTGTAAATAGTATACACATCGCCAATGGCCACAAACCCTTCTGTATATCCCATTACACTGCACACTTGGCCATTCATGCACTACAGACTTGATTACGAACCTCACCCATGACAAGCATACACCACATTTATGACCATACAGTCACCCTTTGCATACCCGTTCACGCCACCATTGGCCATACAGTCACTCCCTGTATACATAGTCGCCACACCCATGGCCATATATCCACTCAAGATATACATATACACCACATACATAACCATATATTCATTCAAGTGTGCATATACAAACCATACCCTATGGCCATACAGTCCTATATATACAAATACCCCGCCCACTCGGCAGTCATACACTCCGGGTATGAATATACACCTCACCCATGACAATCATACACCAAATGTATTACCACACAATCATTCCTTGTATACCTATTCACTCCACCATTGGCCCAATATATATATATATATATATATATATATATATATATATACACACACCCCACCAATGGCCATACAGCCCTTCTATATATAACAATACCCCACACACTCGGCCATTCACACTCCTTGAATATACACCTCACCCATGACAATCAGATATCAAATGTATCACCGTACAGTTACTCCGGGTATACCTATTCACTCCACAATTTGGCAATACGGTCACTCCCTATATACATCTGCATATTCGCCATACCCGTGGTGATAGAGCCTTTCAATATATACTTATACCCTGTAAACACGGCCAGCCATGCACTCCATACTTGCATTTTCAGATTACCCACGACAATTCAGCCATACAATGTATACTCATACACCACAGTTGTGGTCACACCTTGGATACATATTCACTCCACCATTCGCCATATGGATATGGTCACTCCCTGTATACATATTTGTCATACACATGGCCATATAGCCACTCGCGATATACATATACACCCCACACTTGTCCATAGATTCACTCCATGTGTACATATACACCCTACAGTTGAATGTATATACCAATACCCCTAACACATGGCCATTTGTTCACTCCATATTTGCTTATACATAACACCCATGACAATTCACAGCCACTCGCTGTATACTCATAAACACCAGCCGTGATCATACATCTACTCCCTGTATACATATACGCCCACCAATGACAATATATCAGTAACAGAAAAAATCATAGACATGCCATATACATCCATACCACAATGGCACTTCATATATAATCACACACCAGCCAATGACCAACCAGCTGTACAGGTATGCATATACACTTCAACAATCATGACCATACAGTCATTCCATGTACACCTATACACATTGCCCTATTTATCCATACACACCACCCGTGATCATACAGCCAACATATGTATACATATACCCCAGCCATGACAATACAGCCACCCACGGTACACATGTGCATCCCAGATATGACCATACAGTCACTCCATATATACATAAACAACACAGATAACTGTGTAGCTACATTTGTTTTACACATACACCACTTCAGTTACCATATAGCCACTCCATGTATACATATTCACCTAGCAAATGACCACTCCTTATACATATATTCCCATCATCTCACTGTGGACCCACCCACAACCATATAGCCACTCCTAGTACAGCTATTCACCCTACCTCACCAGTCACTCCCTGGCTGCCATTTCGAAATAAACCATGTATTAAGTCAATCAATGTTGATGATAATGTGCGACAGTAGCCAAATGATATGCTATCGCTCAGTTCCGTTTGTGCGCATTTCCGTTCAAAACATGGCCCGAGACGTTTTTGGCAAAATTCCACACTGCATCCAATAAAATGAATTTGTCATATCTCATATGAGACAACCAGAATAGATAATTAATTTTAGTTTTAAGTTGATAAAGTAACATGGTTAATAACCAACAGTGTCACAATTTGCTACATTTTCGGAGCAAAGAATAATGTTTGGATATATGGGGAAAAGCAACTTGTTGTGTTTGTTTCCATTTTGTAAGCCATCTTGAGTTATTTTGTCTACAAAACACACCAGTTTGACATATTTAAGACAGAATATTATATACAAAACCCGTCATCTGTGTGTGTCAGTGTGTGTGTATAACTCGGTCACGCTTTTGGCGCGTTTATCACTTTTCAACCATGCGTCCAACTTAGCCCAAATTTGGACCCCTGCCTATACATATACACCCCACACTTGTCCATATATTCACTCCATGTGTACATATACACCCTACAGTTGAATGTATATACCAATACCCCTAACACATGGCCATTTGTTCACTCCATATTTGCTTATACATAACACCCATGACAATTCACAGCCACTCGCTGTATACTCATAAACACCAGCCGTGATCATACATCTACTCCCTGTATACATATACACCCACCAATGACAATATATCAGTAACAGAAAAAATCATAGACATGCCATATACATCCATACCACAATGGCACTTCATATATAATCACACACCAGCCAATGACCAACCAGCTGTACAGGTATGCATATACACTTCAACAATCATGACCATACAGTCATTCCATGTACACCTATACACAGCACACCGATGCAACGAGTGTCATATGTATTTCGTAAATACAGAACAGTTCGATAGACACAAAGAAAAGGTCCACAGTGCACCCAACCTGTGTGATGTTTGTGGAAAAGTGTTCTCCAGTAAACAGTACTTAAAACAGTGAAATGGCGCCATATCCCTGCCCATTCGGCGAGTGTGGAAAAGAGTATTTTCGTCAGGATTTGTACCAACAGCATATGCATAGCCACACCAATAGCCGATCATACATATGCGAAAAATGCAACAAATATTTCAATGTAAAACGTTACCTCACTTACCACCAGCTGTCCTGCGTGAAGGAGATCACACAAAAGTGTGACACGTGTGAGAGAGTGTTCACTTCAAAAAGTACCCTACGACGACACATCCAGGGTGAACACTTGAAAGAATATAAAGAACGCAGTTGTGGGAAGATATATAAGTATGAAACTGGACTTATTTCCCACAAAACGAAGGCTGGCCATTGAAAACATTACTTTACAATTACAGTGACATTACAATTTAATCTCAGATGGTGTCCCTCAATATAATTATGCTTTGAGCGAGGGGCGTTGTACAGCCAGGCAAACAATCTACATACATTAAATCCAGGGGTGGGGGTCAACATCTTTAACACCCCGGGGAGCTTCTATTCATCTTTAGTGGTTGATGGTTCAATAATCGATTGATTCCGATCTATGGGAGAGCACTAGACTTTTAAATTTCCAATTCTGACTGCCGGGTGTAATATTGATCCCCCACGGGATTACAATCAAAACACAAGGGGTGCGAATAGAAGCTCCCCGGTGATGTTAATGCTGATTCCCCGCAGTCGTTATTTGGTGGGAGAATCTGGATTCAGAATCCTAAACCGATCACGAGGCGGGGCTAAATCGAGATTACACGGATTCTAGGTCAGATTTTGAAATCCACTTTGAAATTGGAACTGTATTTCATGTCACATGATAAAACACATGTACCATAAATAAAGGGCACCATGTATTGATTAGTCAAACATAATGGCATTTACAATACACTGGAGATAAATTCACATCTCATATATATTTTGAAGACCTCTGTCTGTCTGTATGTCCTTTATAGAATCGAAAACGGGTTGACCGATCAAGACCAAACTTCCTATCCAAAGGTAAAATCCCACGGGAATCGTCGACGTCGCATTTTGGACAAGCTCTGAGCACCGATTCTCCACTCCCAATCATCAAAATCACCGCAAACGCCACTTCGGGGGTAAAGGCATCAACGATCTTTATATTGACGATATTCGAAGGTGTTAAGGATTAACGCTCTTTATTACAATCGAAGCTGCTAAACGGCTACCCATGCGTAAAATACGGATGCAAAACGAAACGCGGAATGCAATTATCTCGATTAAAAAGGCAGAATGGGTTGTTGTGTCATATATGTCATAGGAACAGGTGAATTTTTCATCGGGTCAGTCTTTGAGGGACGGGTACCATGAATCTCATATATATTTTGAAGGCCTCTGTCTGTTTGTCTGTATGTCTGTATGTCATTTATACAAATCTACGATTCTCGACCGATCGGGACAAAACTTGGTACGTGTGTGTATTTGACCAGGCGGTCGACGTTGTCGTGTTGGCGAGCCCGTGCGGCGCCCGCTTCGCGCGTGCGCAGACGAGATCTCGGAAACGGGTGGAGCTATCGACTTGAAATTTGCTATGTGAATGTATCTTGCACCGGATACGAATTTTATCGGGTCGCCGAGCCCGTGCGACGCCAGCTTCGCGCATGTGCAGACCATATCTCGGAAACGGGTGGAGCTATCGACTTGAAATTTGGTTTTTGAATAGCCCAGACAACGTCGGGCTCATCGGCTATTCTCATATATATTTTGAAGACCTCTGTTTGTCTGTCTGTATGTTTGTCTGTATGTATGTCATTTATACAAATCTACGATTCTCGACCGATCGGGACGAAACTTGGTACGTGTGTGTAGTTTGACCAGGCGGTCGTCGTTGTCGAATTGGCGAGCCCGTGCGGCGCCCGCTTCGCACATGCGCAGACGAGATCTCGGAAACGGGTGGAGCTATCGACTTGAAATTTGCTATGTGAATGTATCTTGCCCCGGATACGAATTTTATCGGGTCGCCGAGCCCGTGCGACGCAATCTTCGCGCATGCGCAGACCAGATCTCAGAAACGGGTGGAGCTATCGACTTGAAATTTGGTATGTGAATGTATATTACCCCGGATACGAATTTTATGCGCAGACGAGATCTCGGAAACTGGTGCAGCTATCGACTTGAAATTTGGTATGTGAATGTATCTTGCCCCGCATACGAATTTTATCGGGTCGCCGAGCCCGTGCGACGCCAGCTTCGCGCATGCGCAGACCAGATCTCAGAAACGGGTGGAGCTATCGACTTGAAATTTGGTATGTGAATGTATCTTACCCCGGATACGAATTTTATGCGCAGACGAGATCTCGGAAACGGGTGCAGCTATCGACTTGAAATTTGGTTTTTGAATAGCCCAGACAACGTCGGGCTCATCGGCTATTCTCATATATATTTTGAAGACCTCTGTTTGTCTGTCTGTATGTTTGTCTGTATGTATGTCATTTATACAAATCTACGATTCTCGACCGATCGGGACGAAACTTGGTACGTGTGTGTAGTTTGACCAGGCGGTCGTCGTTGTCGTATTGGCGAGCCCGTGCGGCGCCCGCTTCGCACATGCGCAGACGAGATCTCGGAAACGGGTGGAGCTATCGACTTGAAATTTGCTATGTGAATGTATCTTGCCCCGGATACGAATTTTATCGGGTCGCCGAGCCCGTGCGACGCAATGTTCGCGCATGCGCAGACCAGATCTCAGAAACGGGTGGAGCTATCGACTTGAAATTTGGTATGTGAATGTATCTTACCCCGGATACGAATTTTATGCGCAGACGAGATCTCGGAAACGGGTGCAGCTATCGACTTGAAATTTGGTATGTGAATGTATCTTGCCCCGCATACGAATTTTATCGGGTCGCCGAGCCCGTGCGACGCCAGCTTCGCGCATGCGCAGACCAGATCTCAGAAACGGGTGGAGCTATCGACTTGAAATTTGGTATGTGAATGTATCTTACCCCGGATACGAATTTTATGCGCAGACGAGATCTCGGAAACGGGTGCAGCTATCGACTTGAAATTTGGTATGTGAATGTATCTTGCCCCGCATACGAATTTTATCTGGTCGCCGAGCCCGTGCGACGCCAGCTTCGCGCATGCCCAGACCAGATCTCGGAAATGGGTAGTGCGACGCCAGCTTCGCGCATGCGCAGACCAGATCTCGGAAACGGGTGGAGCTATCGACTTGAAATTTGGTTTTTGAATAGCCCGGACAACGTCGGGCTCATCGGCTAGTCTCATATGTATTTTTAAGACCTCTGTTTGTTTGTCTGTCTGTATGTATGTATGTCATTTATACAAATCTACGATTCTCCACCGATCGGGACGAAACTTGGAACGTGTGTGTAGTTTGACCAGGCGGTCGTCGTTGTCGTATTGGCGAGCCCGTGCAGTGCCCGCTTCGCGCATGCGCAGACGAGATCTCGGAAATGGGTTTAGCTATCGACTTGAAATTTGCTATGTGAATGTATCTTGCCCCGGATACGAATTTTATCGTGTCGCCGAGCCCGTGCGACGCCAGCTTCGCGCATGCGAAGACCAGATCTCGGAAACGGGTGGAGCTATCGACTTGAAATTTGCTTTTTGAATAGCCCGGACAACGTCGGGCTCATCGGCTAGTCTCATATATATTTTGAAGACCACTGTCTGTCTGTATGTCCTTTATAGAATCTAAAACGGGTTGACCGATCGAGACCAAACCTCCTATCTAAAGGTAAAATCCCACGGGAATCGTCGACGTCGCCTATTGGACAAGCTCTGAGCACCGATTATCCACTCCCAATTATCAAAATCACTGCAAACGCCAATTCGGGGGTTAAGGCATCAACGATCTTTATATTGACCATATACGGAGTTGTTAACTTCGAACGCTCTTTATTACAATCGACGCTGCTAAACGACTACACATGCGTAAAATACGGATGCGGGACGAAATGCAAATATCTCGATTAAAAAGGCAGAATTGATCTGTAATAATCGACGCTGCTAAACGGCTACTCATGCGTAAAATACGGATGCGGGACGAAATGCAATTATCTCGATTAAAAAGGCAGAATTGATCTAAGAAGCGTTTGTTTACAATTCTACGACGGGGGAAGTTTAGGACGGGTACCATGAATTAACGCATTGAAAAACAAAGAATGCGTTGTCTGTCGTTCCTAGGAAGGGGGATTTCATCTAGGAACGGTGAAGTTTATGACGGGTACCATGAATTAACTCATTGAAAAAACTAAAATGATCAATTCGAGGTCAAATCGGGTAAAACCGGATGGATTTCGACGGGTACTTTTGTCGGGTACTTTTGTCAGGGCAGTGTTTTGGACGGGTCAAATCGTGACCCACCTGCCCTTGACTTGAAATTCAAGGTCAAATCGCGCAATTCGCCGAAAAGCATAGGGGAAACAGCCCGGACGAAGTCGGGTCCACATGACCTCTGTTTGTCTGTCTGTATGTCATTTATACAAATCTACGATTCTCGACCCATCGGGACGAAACTTGGTGCATGTGTGTAGTTTGACCAGGCGGTCGTCCTTATCGTATTGGCGAGCCCGTGCGACGCCCGTGCAGCGCATGCGCAGACGAGATCTCGGAAACGGGTGGAGCTATCGACTTGAAATTTGCTATGTGAATGTATCTTGCCCCGGATACGATTTGTATCGGGTCGCAGAGCCTGTGCGACGCAAACTTCGCGCATGCGCAGACCAGATCTCGGAAACGGGTGGAGCTATCGACTTGAAATTTGGTTTTTGAATAGCCCGGACAACGTCGGGCTCATCGGCTAGTCTACTATATATTTTGGAAGATCTGTGTGTTTGTGCGTGCGTGTGTCTGTCTGTCTGTTCGCGATGGACTCGAAAACGACCGAACCGATTTCGATGAAACTTGGTATGTGGGGGTACTGTCGGCCATGGTGTGGCATGGGCCTGTTAATTTGCCCGTGCGACCTGACCTTGAAATCGGATCATTTCGAGGTCAAACGCCCGAGTATCACGGGATTTCGATGAAAATTAGTGTCTGTGGATACCTTCGTATGGGGAGTGTCGTAAGCCTATTCGTTTGCCCGTGCGACGTGACCTTGATGGGATTTCGACGAAATTTGATACGTGGGGTTACTTTTGTCCACTGAGTGTTTTGGACGGGTCGAGTCGTGACCCCGACCTGAACTTGACCTTCAAAATGATCAATTCGAGGTCAAATCGGGTAAAACCGGATGGATTTCGACGGGTACTTTTGTCGGGGACTTTTGTCCGGGCAGTGTTTTGGACGTGTGAAATCGTTACCCAACCTGACCTTGACCTTCAAAATGATCAATTCGAGGTCAAATCGGGTAAAACCGGATGGATTTCGACGGGTACTTTTGAAATCGTGACCGTGACCTTCAAAATGGACAATTCAAGGTCAAATCGCGAATTCGGCGAAAAGCAGAGGGGAAACAGCCCGGACGAAGTCGGGTCCACCTGCTAATATATATATATATATATATATATCTATTATATATTTTGGAAGATCTGTTTGTTTGTTTCTGTGTAATCGATGCACTCGAAAACGGCCGACCCGATTTCGATGAAACTTGGTATGTGGCGGTATTTTCGGGCCAGGAGTAACATAGGCCTATTGATTTTCAGATCCGATGTCAACTTTTCACGTGCCGAGGTCTAATCTGTTTTTACGCTGTGTTACGGGACTTTCATTTGAGTTCGGTGCTTACAAATCGATACGAAACAGCGCGAATAATAAAATGCCAGTCATAATAATCTTTCGTCTTTCCTCTTTCCAACGATATATAATGCGTATGTATCTGTTTTAGTTATCTGCCTCAATTATCAAGAAGAAATGGTACTATCTTCCATCAGGATAAAAACAATGCGTAACTTCTATGACGTCGTTAGAGGTCATAACGTTAGATCACGTTAACGCTTAACCGGTCGATGCATTTGACTGTTTCAGACGTCTTGGCGATATCTCGGGCACCGATGGTAATTTATCTTTACGTTGAAACTTGATAATTAATGAGCGTGTGTATATGAGGCGCGTTTATATACTTGAGTGGAAATCAAATCGGGTTAAACTGGCGGATTTTTACGGACGAAATTTGATGCATAGGGTATCTCGGTATCCGCTGGGCCGATTTCCCGGTATCCGCTGGGCCGATTTCCACCATTTTTGAAGTGTTGGTGTTTGACCACACCTGACCTTGACCTTCAAAATGGTCAATTCAAGGTCAAATCGGGTAAAACCGGATGGATTTCGACGGGTACTTTTGTCGGGTACGTTTGTTCGGGAACTGTGTTTTGGACGGGTCAAATCGTGACCCCACTTGACCTTGGCCTTCAAAATAGACAATTCAAGGTCAAAGCCCGGACGAAGTCGGGTCACCTTCTAGTATATATATATATATATATATATATATATATATATATATATGTGTGCGTGTATATATACCCTTTATAGACTCGAAAACGGTTTAACCGATTTAGCCCAAACTTCCTATCTAAGGGTAAAAATCCACGGGAAGGGTCACCGCACCGCTTCTGAGAATGTCCGAGCACTCGTTCACCCTTCGCCATGACACCGTCGTTGGAATTGAGGGGTTAACCATCAATGATTAAAGAGCGTTCGTATCTGCGGTGTCCTTGTTAAAGAGCGTTTATATACACGAGTATATATACGGCTCAATCGACCGTCTTGGAAACTGGGGATATCGAGACGATATTTCGTATTTAGGGCGTCTGAGGGACGGCGGAGATTTTCGTCGGGTCAGTTTGTCCGCCTGATGTGACCTTGACCTTGAAACGGGTACCCACCAACGACCTTGGGCGATATCTCGGTCGTCAGCGGTGACATCGACGTGAAATTTGTTGTGTATGGTCAACTCGGGACGGGGAATAATTTTGATAGTATGCTGTCGGCGTGCCTGTACGGGGTTACCTTGAAACACACAAAATAATGGATCAACCCATATAAAAATGTACCTGGGTAAATCTTGGTGTTTACCTAGGTATACCCCTGATGAACCCCGGTACATGTAGGTTTTACCCTGGTTCCACCCATGCCACACCCAGGTTACACCCAGGTAAATCAGGGCTTTATAAAGATTTACCCTGGTGTTTTCTATATATGTTAGGTTAAACCCCAGTTTACCCGGGTTTTTACGGATATAATTTAGAAAAACGCTGTCACACCCGGGTGGTATTTAGACCCAGGTTATCCGGAGTATTTACACCCAGGTATTTACACCAGGTTTTCGCCCAGGTATTTACTACAGTGTTCACCCGGATATATACACCTGTGGTATTTTGTTAAACTGTATAATCTGCACTTGAAGTTACCGTATTAACCCGTTCTATATGACAGCATCATTGGCGTGTAGTTAACCATTATTAACCATTCTATATTAAAGCATTAATTGACAGGTAGTTACCTTATTAACCCTTTCTATAGTAAGTAACATTGGTGAGTAGTTACAGTATTAACCCATTCTATATTAAAGCATCATTGACGTGAAGTTACCTTATTAACCCTTTCTGTATTAAAGCATCATTGACGTGTAGTTACCTTATTAACCCTTTCTATATTAAAACATAATTGATGTGTAGTTACCATGTTAACCCTTTCTATATTATAGCATCATTGACGGGTAGTTGCCTTATTAACTCTGTATATACCAAATTATCATTGTCGTGTATAATTACCTTATCCATTTATATACTAAGTACCATTGGCGTGTAGTTACCTTATTAACCCTTTCTATATTAAAGCATTAATTGACAGGTAGTTACCTTATTAACCCTTTCTATACTTGATATTATTGGTGAGTAGTTGCATTATTAACCCTTTCTATATTAAATCGCCATTGACGGGTAGTTACCTTATTAACAATTTTTGTATTAAAGCATCATTGACGTGTAGTTACCTTATTATAACCCTTTCTATATTAAAGCATCATTGACGTGTAATTACCATATTAACCATTTCTATATTAAAGAATTATTGCCGGGTAGTTAGATTATTAACCCGTTCTTTAAAAGTATCATTGGTGAGTAGTTACCATATTGACCCGTTCTATATTAAAGCATCATTGACGTGAAGTTACCTTATTAACCCTTTCTATATTAAAGCACCATTGATGTGTAGTTACCTTATTAACCCTTTCTATATTAAAACATCATTGACGTGTGGTTACCATGTTAACCCTTTCAATATTAAAGCACCATTGACGGATAGTTGCCTTATTAACCCTGTATATACTAAAGTACCATTGTCGTGTAGTTACCTTATTAACCCTTCATATACATTGACGTGTAGTTACCTTATTAACCCTTTCTATATTAAAGCATTAATTGACAGGCAGTTACCTTATTAACCCTTTCTATACTAAGAATCATTGGCATGTAGTTACCTTATTAACCCTTTCTATATTAAAGCATTAATTGACAGGTAGTTACCTTAAACAACCCGTTCTATACTAAGTATCATAGGTGAGTAGTTACATTATTAACCATTTCTATACTAAAGCGCCATTGACGGGTAATTACCTTATTAACCATTTTTGTATCAAAGCATCGTTGACGTGCAGTACCATATTATAACCCTTTCTATATTAAAGCATCATTGACGGATAGTTACCATATTAACCCTTTCTATATTAAAGTACCATTGGCGTGTAATTACCTTATTAACCCGTTCTATATTGAAGCAATAATTGACAGGTAGGCCCTAGTTACCTTATTAACCCTTTCTATAATAAGTGTCATTGGTGATTAGTTACATTATTAACCCTTTCTACAATAAAGCATCATTGACATGAAGTTACCTTTTAACCATTTCTGTATTAAAGAATTATTGACGTGTAGTTACCTTATTAACCCTTTCTATATTAAAGTATCATTGACGGGTAGTTGCCTTATTAACCATGTATATACCTAAGTATCAGTGTCGTGTAGTTACCTTATTAACCCTTTCTATACTAAGTATCATTGACGTGTAGTTACCTTATTAACCCTTTCTATATAAAAGCACCATTGATGGGTAGTTACCTTATTAACCATTTTTGTATTGAAGCATCATTGGCGTGTAATTACCTTATTAACCCTTTCTATATTGAAGCAATAATTGACAGGTAGGCACTAGATACCTTATTAACCCTTTCTATAATAAGTGTCATTGGGGATTAGTTACATTATTAACCCTTTCTACAATAAAGCATCATTGACATGAAGTTACCCTTAACCATTTCTGTATTAAAAAATTATTGACGTGTAGTTACCTTATTAACCCTTTCTATATTGAGACATCATTTACGTGTAGTTACCATGTTAACCCTTTCTATATTAAAGTATCTTTGACGGGTAGTTGCATTGTTAACCCTGTATATACCTACTGGTAAGTATCAGTGTCGTGTAGTTACCTTATTAACCCTTTCTATACTAAGTATCATTGGCGGTTAGTTACATTATTAACCCGTTATATACTAAGTATCATTGACGTGTAGTTACCTTATTAACCCTTTCTATATAAATGCACCATTGATGGGTAGTTACATTATTAACCATTTTTGTATTGAAGCAGCATTGGCGTGTAGTTACCTTATTAACCCTTTCTATATTAAAGCATCATTGACATGTAGTTATCATATTAGCCAGTTCTATATTAAAGCATCATTGACGGTAGTTACCATAGTAACCCTTTCTATATTAAAGCACCATTGGCGTGTAATTACCATATTAACCCTGTCTATATTAAAACATCATGGTCGTGTAGTTACCCTATTAGCTCTTTCTATATTAAAGCATCATTGACGTGTAGAACTTTATCTTATTAACCCTTTCTTTATTAAAGCATTATTGACATGTAGTTACCTTATTAACCCTTTCTATGTTGAAGCATCATTGACAAGAAGTTAAATTATTAACCTTTCTATACTAAGTATCATTGCCGTGTAGTTAGTTACCTTATTAACCCTTTCTATATTAAGACGTCGGTCATTGACAGGTAGTTACCTTATTAACCATTTCTGTATTCAAGCATCATTGGCGAGTAGTTACCTTATTTCTTGAAGTTTATTATGACAGTATGACAATACACTACCCCGGACAAATGAAGCAATATCACACTGTATCTAACAGCCTAGCTATAACTAGTGAACATTAAGCTGACAAACAGACAATTTTCAGGGCCATTACCGGTATTTAATATTAAAGGGATACAAAATAAAGATATTTCTAATTATCAGTAAGAATTATTCTCTAAGTGATACTTATTATTTCAAATAAATGATTGCGTATACTATAGTAGACCATATACCAACAGGAAAATATTAGTGAATACAATTATTGTGTTTCAAAATTCGTTTCGTTTCGTTTCTGCAGCCAAATTACAATCTTAACTTTTAGTTACCGTTACTTCGAAAAGAAGCGCCGCTAATTCCTTGTGGTGTTTTGAGTTAATTTTGTCGCGAATCAACGCGGAATGACAGAAGGAAATGGTGTATTCGTTACAAACGGATAAACTGTGGACTTATATATAAGATTCGCCGATTTTGTCTGCATGGATGTGCGCAAATATCGAAAAAGACTGAATTTCATGTGACAAAAAATATTTCAATTCCCGGAACAGTAAGAATTAAGCTACGATAACGAAACGGATCAACTATAGTATTGAACGGCCATCTGCCCATGACCAGAATATTCCCGCTGACACATCTGTATGACCTGGAATATTTGTATCACATGAAAACCACTGACAGTGGACATAGTGCATTGGGATTGAATTGAAAAGTAATACATGTACAGTACATGTACATTGTAATTATTTGTAATTGTCACGCTACGACAATACGCAAAATTTAATTTGTGGTACCGGTACAAGCATGATGCAGTGGCAGTGGCCTGATCATGCACCTGTCCAGAAGAAAATTGAGAAGTTTGATCTGCGATAGATAGGGGTCTGTACTACTGTACATGTACATGTGGCCATAGACTCATACGGTACTGATAGTGTTAAGCCTGCTGTTACAATAATACTACTTTTGCTGTTTTACTGGTCTTACTGTGTCAATGTGACATTGTTAATTCAGTTCCACTCTAATGTACATTAACTGGCAATGATGCATCACTATTGAAGGCACCGGTAATCCCTACATACCAGGAGGACGCGGCATTGAAACTTGGTACAACAGTTGTTACACGACAAAGAAAATTATCAACAAGTTCATGGTGACAATTGTTACAATTTACAAATATTTAAGGATTATACTAATGTCAATTTGATGAGTAGATGCGTGACTGATAAAAGAATTAGAGACTCCATTTTTACTCAAAAGATAACAGTATACGATGCCATACAGTTGTTCCATAACACCTCAACCTTTGGTGGATATTAACAGCAAACTAATGAAAATGATGAAACCCAGACTCAACATCAAGACTACATGTGCATGCATAAGTGACGGTTCAATGATTTTGACTCCATCAGATGATATTTAGGCGACACCAATTTTTAAGTCTGGTTTACTATAATGTGGGGATAAAAAAAGTAGATGCAGGACAGTGCATGAGGGAAAAAAATAAAAAAGATTGTCCCCCCAATTTATATCCAGAGTAAATCGTGGAATTTCACATAAATTGTGAAAAAATGTTTTTGAATAAAATTCTGAACCAAACAAGACATATCTTGTCATGAAATACATGAAAATATGGATATGTAAATGATCATAAGCAGAACCGGATGCGACAACACATGAAAATCAGTACGCATGTAAAATATTTTGGGAGAAAACAGTTTTATTTTTTTTCATGAAATGGACAAAAAGTTGTAGGAGGTGTTCGTAAACCAGACTTAAAAATTGGTGTCGCCTTAGGCTCATGTTAACACAGGTTCACATATTCTCAAAATAATTGTCTCCCTCAACCGTACTAGTATTTATATCTGATAGAACCTCAGTGAGACCATGTTGAAAATTACCATCAATACTGTTCCAGTGTTGATCCAAGTTACATGCAACGTGGTCATGTTACTTCAAACCAGTTGCAATGTTCCTTCGTGAAAATAAATGTCAATGTAACTTACTCTCGGGCTCCAAATAAAAGTGCAGGCCCAAATAATAGTGCAGGGGGGGGGGAATTCCATTGAAAGTTATTAAATAAAAGTACAGACCCAAATAATAGTGCAGGGGGAACTCTGAGCAAAACATCAACTGTGGTTAACCAATAATGTTTATAGATGGTATGTAGTACATGTACATGTATGTATCATGTGGTGTTTTGGTATGCCACATACTTGAATATGTACTCTTGAGTGCCTAATAAACATACATGTACGATTATTAAAATTGAGGTAAAATTCCCACCTGTACGATCGTTATTTGGTCCTGTACGATTATTAAATTAACCAAAAGAAATAATTCACCAATCTTAAATTGTGTTATTCATAGATAAATGAACTCTGATTGTTGACAGTGATCAGCACACTGTAGATTCACAGACCTGGCTATCAATCAAAACTATTTCTGTCACATGGCATCGGTATATAAACCAGTCACTGGCAGTCAGATGGTGCGTTTTGTTGGGATGTATGGTACTAATAGTTCCAGTCTGTACGTTTATTCCGCCCTGTACTATTATTCAGTTACGCGACATTTTCCAACCTGTACTACATGTAGTCCATTATTCCACCCTGTACTTTTATTAGGCACTCAAGAGTAATGTTTGCAACAGCGATGTTGTCGATTAATCAAAATACCGTAAATACTATGAGGCATTCCAGCGGTCAGCGGCATTGTAATTGAATGTGGTTGAACAGTCAAATACCGGTGGTCAATCTTGTTGTGGGGTGGGGTCATTTAATTAGAACATAGCTATATTTATGTTAAACTAGTCTCTTGTGTAGTTTGGGTTACTATTAATCAGATACTTAATGAATGTTTGGAATGTATGGTAGCATTCTTACTAGTACCTGGATAAACATATGCCATGCACAACGCTGGTCATCATATCATCACCACTGTGGGCAATAAACCCCGGCGGGCATCAGTAAACCGCTCATCGGGCTATAAAAATTAGAGTTTTCCATACCAGGGTTAGTCTAATCAATTAAAATTGGTCAATTTAGAGGTTATACCAACCAGTGGAAGACGTACATGTATATTCAGATATCTATCAGTTTTCGAGAAAAACCCCATCTTAGTCGAGCAGACTTAGAATATCGGGGTAAACTTAAATTTCATTCAGCAAAACTTTCACAGCAGAATAAAAAAATAGTACATTATAATCACTTACAGTACATGTACCCCAGGTGCAGTGCTAGCCTATATACTACCAAAACTTTTGGTCGGTTTCTCGATGTCTGACACTTGTAAACGCTTGAACGGGTATATAGTACATGTATGTGAATTAAAGATCTTATTAGTGACACAACACTTCACAAGAGGCTAGACATACATTTGTAACTACAGTAATGCTCTAATTAATCGACTCCTTAACCACAGCAGAATTATGGGTAACTCGGGGAGAGCTTTCCGATGAATGACAACAAGCCATATTTCCGACTAAATCCTGAAAAGTTACACATAATTCTGCTGTGGTTAAGGGGTCGATTACTTAGGACATTACTGTATCTGTTTTAGTGCACATCAAATTGATTTGTTGTATTTCCTCTTGTAATTTGTCTTTGATTGTGTTCGCCATTTCGATGGACTACATGTACTGACATCAATGACTGAAATGAGTCAAAATTTAGCAGTGCAGCCAATTATATAGATAAACAGAATTAAATAGCATCCAAATTCCAAATGACCATAAATGATAAAACAAACTTTATTGAGCACATTTTTAATACTAGTAATTACAGCTACAATGAAAGCATACAGTTTGAGCTTCTTTATAATACCACTGAGTTAGGTGATGTTTTGATATTTTGGTTTGGGCACCTAATAAAAATTCTAAGTTTGGTAAAACTGTCTGTATACAAAGTTTATCTGACCGTGATGAATAAAACCTATAAATGGCATCATATACATGTATGTTAGATATCATTACATGATTATTTGAAAACACATATCCGTATGGAAAACAAACTATTTTACCACTGGCCAAGTGGTCCTGCTAATATGCTATGATGCTGGTGGTCCTGCTGAATTGCTATGATGCGGGTAGCGCAATTCATAGCAATTCAGCAGGACCCAACCGCATATCATAGCACATTAGCAGGAACACTTGAACAGGGGTATATTTACAGTGTCAAATCGAATGGGCATCTTTTAACAATATTTTTTAACAATTTCCTAGAAGTGTTTGAAAATTGAGAACTGAATTTATATTTTTTTTTATGAGGTTTCGATTGTAACATTGTAACCACACCAGAATTTTTTTTTATTGTTTCAAAATGTCTAGATAGAATTCAGAATTTTTGTGGTAAAACAATTAACTTGGTTATCACAGACATATTACTGTGGTAAGATTACTAGCGGATACCGCATATCAACAGGGACTGCATGCTCTAATTATTATCAGGTTTAACATGTTTATACTGGATACAGTTCATCGAGACTTAATAGTGGCCCAGAAAATTTTTACGAGCCGACGGTCTCAGACCAAATTGCAGATGAAGATGGATAACTCTAAAATCAAGAGGCTTTGTGTTGATAATAAGGTCAAACTTCATCGAACAGCATGTTGATAAATATAATGTATCGGGCAATTTTATACTATACATGCAGTTGACAGTGGTTAGCATTATTTTTGGGCAATTAATCGATTCTGATAACTGAAGCAGCATTTCTAAAAAAAATGTTGTTTGAATCTGATTATATGGGGACCATCGAATCTGATTGAGCACCTTTAATAGTTAACTATATGAGCTAAATACACATATTAAAGGCGACACCAATTTTTAAGTCCGGTTTACGAACACCTCCTACAACTTTTTTTCCATTTCATGAACCCAAAGAATTTACACGCATAATAGACATTTAAACTTTGAAAATTGCAGGTTTTGCTCTAAATTTACACATTCCCATCTTAAAAAATTATTTGATTTCCTGTATCGCAATACACATGATATCATGATATGCGTATCATTGATAGTGTATCCCAATACAATGCATGAATTCGCTATGAATCATTACAGTCCCACAAAAAATGGGAACTGCAGTTATCTCTCATTGATTTTAACTCAATAACCACATAGTAAATTGGAAGTTTTCCATGGAAATTTGTGTTGTCGATTAGTCTACTTCGACTTGATTTTTTTACTGTCGATTAGTCAACTATGAAAAACCCAAGCAATTTCAATACTAATGCAGTATCTGCTGGTATTAAATCTTACTGCAGTAATATTTTTGTTGTAACCAAGTGAATTACTGCAGTGTTTCAACCACTGTAAACCGCATTAATTTTTCTCATGACCGCCTTTCAGCCAGATCATTCTTTACAGTACTTACCATGTACATGTACCTCTATTTGGGGATTGACCATGATACTAGTATGTCACTTTGTGGGTTAAGTTTATAGAATTGGTGCAGTTGCACACTGCATCACTGCCTAACTCATTGCAAATGGAGGTCTCTTAATACATTTACATGTGTATAGTTTCTCAGTGCAATTTGGCTTTTTGGATGAAAACCAAAACTCGATAAGTCCATACAATAGGGACAATTTGATTGAAATTTAAAGCAGAAATATAGCTTGGAACAATTCATAGGGTCACATAACCATTACCGCAATTATGTACATTATTACATGTACCTCAATCATATTTATGATGATTCAGTGACAGTGCGTTAGACCGAGTGGTCATTACTAGTAGTCCGATGGGTTCGATTGTCAAGAAGTTCAATAGTTTGAGGGTTCAATAGTCCAAATGTTCAATGGTAACCGCGTTGAGAGTATCAATTACTGTACCGTAGTACAAAGTTATTTACTTGAGACATAACATGTATTGTCGATATACATGTACACAATGATATGGGAGGCCAAATTCACATTTAATAATGAATTGCGCTTAAGCGCAATTGATTGCGCTTAAGTGCAATCAATTGCGCTTAAGCGCAAATACCACATATTGTGCTTAAGCGCAATAAGGGCATTTACGCTTAAGCGCAATTAATTAACCTACCCAGTACCCATAAACTATTAGCATGACCTGGTGTATCACCTAGCAACACAAGATGAGCATTGGGCTAATTTTGACCTGTACTCAACAGTCAAACTGTGAGTATGTGTTCAACAAGGAGAATCCCCTAATTACATATTATCAGCATCCCTCTATCCAAAGAATTGATGTCGCCTTCCCGGAACTCTAGTAATGTTTTGTATGATATGTTTAAAGTATTTTTGCACAGATTTTAGCCTTTACTATGTTAATATCCTATACATGCATGCGGTGTCACTGCATGAGGGCTTTCTTACCTCATACAGTAATGCTCTATTTAAAGTCGATGTCGCAGAAATGGAAAATTAGTAATTTTTCGCATTTTCGTGTTCCATGGTGCCCAAAGATAAAAGAGAAAAGAATGAGATGTGCTGTTTGAACGCAAACGTCATGTGACGTTGTCAAACAGACTGGCAGCCAGGAGAATCAGTATCTGAAAAATAGCGTCACGCACAGAATTGCTTATGACGTCACACTGAGAAGTGCCATTTCAAATCATGACTATATATACTATCCGCGGCATTATTCAGAGTATATGTAATCAATGCATGTTGTCGATTAGGATGAATGTTACTATAAAGTAGTTCTTTGTAAAATAAAGCATTGGAAGGCTTCGTCGTTATCATATCAAGACATGCATGCGCTACCATCACGCATTTTGTAAGTGAATTCTTTTGATTTTGGTCACTGGTCGTTTCTATGAGTACATGGTATGCAAATAAAGCACACATGTATGTTATGTCGTTATCGTATGTTTCAATTCCCGCATTCTGGCAGTGGTAATATTTCTGTCACGGGCATTGGAAGGCTTCGTCGTTATCATATCAAGACATGCATGCGATACCATCACGCATTTTGTAAGTGAATTCTTTTGATTTTGGTCACTGGTCGTTTCTATGAGTACATGGTATGCAAATAAAGCACACATGTATGCATGGGCTTGTGCTGGGTCACCAGCAGTGGGTACACGGCAGGATAAAACTGGTCCGTCCTGTGTGCAGCTCGGTCGTTTGTGTACACATACCATAGGCCAACGTGTAGGCCTACATAATAATCCATGTCCTTATATTAGAACGGACGAGTACATAGTATATGTTATTGTTCGTCTCTTGCAGAACATTGATATATATATATATATATGCAGCACGTGACGATCGCGCCAGCTAGCTAAACCAATCATATTATCTAAATTCTGAGAAAACCTAGCGATATACGAGACTACGAGAGTAGAATCTGCCCAGTCTATCTTGGAAAACATAACCTCCAGGGAGACCTGACAGTTAACTAGAAAGGCTCATATTTCAAGTCCAAGTCAATGAGTTGAAATTCCATCCGAAATGCAAGAACGAATTAAATTTCAATGTTAGTACAATATACTCCAGGTGAAGGCAACTGGTTCATATTGCCCTTTCCTGTTCGAAAAAAGCTCATTTAGCTCAACACTGCCACCAATGTTCCCAGACAAACGTGATTAATTTGGAGGTAGATTGTTAGAAAAGGTTCCGAAACTGAAACCCTGGCAGAATTCTACGTTGCTGAAATCTAACCCACCATATTGGGTCTACCCTGCTAAGAATTAAGAAGGGTGGTGCATATGTATAGTATATACGACACATCCATTTCCCCTGTTGACGTTACTTCATACACCTGTTTGAGACGGGGACATGTCTCTATTCCGAAGGTTCACTATTCCGAGGTTCACTATTCCGAAGGTTCTCTATTCAGAAGGTTCGCTATTCCGAAGGTTCACTATTCCGAAGGTTCACTATTCCGAAGGTTTTGTTATTTTAAAGGTTAATTCTATATTCTAAAGTATTGAGAGGGTTCCTTGTCACGAAGACTCTTTTTATGAAGGAAGTAACTTAAAACATTAAAACAATAAATGTGATTTTTTTTGGTTTTCGCGGGTTTCCTTGATATTGAATGTCATTACATATGACGTTATTTCTCAATACGTATTCACGTCACGCAGCCCACACAATTGCTGTGTTTCCATACGATTTAATGCCACCACGTATTATGTTATATCTCAATAATCTTAGAGGTATGAATACGCCAGATAAAGGCGGATTAAAACAGTGGGGCTATGACGCGTAATGAATACTGGAGCGCCATAACATACTGCGTAGCTGTATCGCTGAATAGACGGGTATGAGTTGAACCTAACTGCAATTGTGACTTTGTATTGACTTTAAAGGCCCACTTAATTTTCGTGTCACCGATTATTTTTTATAGTGCCTTGATATACGGTTTAATAACAATCTATGCCATAAAATATGATTAAAGTACTATAATTTATCACCATTTGAAACGTCTGTGTCTCAGAAGATGCACATAGAGAAATAGAAAAACTGATGAAATCATAAAAAGTCCCCCCCCCCGTAATGGCTCCCAGAATGCAACAGAATTCAAACTAAAATGTATTTTCAATGGAATAACTCAATCTTTAAAATATAGAGTAGTTCCCCCTCCATTGAAAATAATATACTTTGCGCAACAAAACGAAATGAAACTTAAGCACAAAAACACGTCGGTAACTCAGCAAAAACAACATGTTCACAATTTATTACACCGGATAAGTTGATAATACAATGTTAGAGAGCTTCCTATTTCAAATGGTATCAGTAGTGTACATCAGGGAAAAGATAAATAAATGTATCAAATATGCATCACAATAGGTTACTTTATGTTATTTTAATCTCTGGCATTTCCCCACGCGACAAAGGTGCAAAACAAGACATTTTAACTACCATTTAATAATTTATAACCGTTTGTCACTAATTTTGACGGCCATGCGCTAGGCGGTTCTAAAAACATTGTAAAGTACAAATCGATAATTCAGTTATTTCGTATACATGGCAAAACGTCGTATAAATTCACAACGTAAATTATCCACAGAAACAAAATGATGATTTTCTCTTAAATTATTGCAAAAAGTAATTGTGTGCATATTACAATAATGAACGAGAATCTTGCTTGAGCGCATAGTCACCCTCCCTCATATAGTCACCCAGCTTTCCCAACAAGTTCCGCCACACGAGTTATTAAGTTTTTTGTCTCTCCTGGAAAATTTGATTTTGGCGGGAAAGACGGTTTTACGAGGTCTTTGAATATAACCGACGATTTGTGACGTAGTCTAATTATCTATGCAGTAATTAGTTCTGCTTCCCTGTGTGACGTCATGACGTTGGAACTTAAAATCCAAGTTGGCGCGTTGAGTTTCAACAGTAAAGCAACACTGTGACGTAAATAGACACATTTTAGAGAGCATTAGGTCTTCGCGTTTGGTGCTTTCGTCCACTTGGCCTTATCTGATTACAAGGACATGTGAAAGTGTGCAAAGGGGAAATATTTGCGACGTCGACTTTAATCGACTTCTTAACCACAGCAGAATTATGGGTAACTTTTCAGGATTTAGTCGGAAATATGCCTTGTTGCCATTCATCGAAAAGCTCTCGAGAGCTTTCCGATGAAGGGCAACAAGCCATATTTCCAACTAAATCCTGAAAAGTTATCCATAATTCTGCTGTGGTTAAGGAGTCGATTAATTAGAGCATTACTGTATGGTTTACTTATTGACTTAAATCAGGGGGAAAAAACCCTATTTTCATATTATCAGCATCCCTGTCCAAAAAATGGTGTGTAATTACTGGAGCTTTGGTGTCTCAGTCCTGAAGCTCTAGTTTTTCTTATTAAATCAGCAGCTCTTGCACAAATCTATAGTATTTCCATGATCATATAGTGTGAATGTGGTGTCACCGAGGGCTTGCTTCCCTCATATGGTGTGCCTGTATACTCGAAAATTGAAGAAAATCAATGTCGCCCCGACTAATACAGAAAGTAATGCTATTGCAAGTAGCCCCAACTAATATATACCGAAGATAATATAATGCTATCACGAATCGCTCCAACTAAAACAGAAGGTGATACTATTGCGAGTCAGCCATTTTGATAAAGAAGTTGGGCTAGCTCCCTACCCATCCAAACCAATGAAAGCAAGAAGTGACATGTCAATAGGAGTTAATGCTAAGTTATGGAGAAACCTATTTATTCACCAGGGGTGTTTTGTTACATATAACCATGAATTGCGCTTAAGCGCAATTGATTGCGCTTAAGCACAATTAATTATTAAATGTGAATTTGGCCTCCCATACAATGAATGTTTTATCCAATTGATATTTTATGAATACATCTACTCACAAGCCCTTGGAGAAAAATACAATAATACCAATATGGACTATACCAGTGACTGGTATACTCACTGTATAGTCTATATTGGTAATTCAGTTTTTTTCCCCAGGGGCCTGTGTATGTACATGCAGATGTACTGATAGATGCTTTGTATGGGAGGCCAAATTCACATTTAATAATTAATTGTGCTTAAGCGCAATTCATGGTTATATGTAACAAAACACCCCTGGTGAATAAATAGGTTTCTCCATAACTTAGCATTAACTCCTATTGACATGTCACTTCTTGGTTTCATTGGTTTGGATGGGTAGAGAGCTAGCCCAACTTCTTTATCAAAATGGCTGACTCGCAATAGTATCACCTTCTGTTTTAGTTGGAGCGATTCGTAATAGCAATATATTATCTTCGGTATATATTAGTTGGGGCTACTTGCAATAGCATTACTTTCTGTATTAGTTGGGGCGACATTGATTTTCTTCAATTTTCGAGTATACAGGCACACCATATGAGGGAAGCAAGCCCTCGGTGACACCACATTCACACAATATGATCATGGAAATACTATAGATTTGTGCAAGAGCTGCTGATTTAATAAGAAAAACTAGAGCTTCAGGACTGAGACACCAAAGCTCCAGTAATTACACACCATTTTTTGGACAGGGATGCTGATAATATGAAAATAGGGGTTTTCCCCCCTGATTTAAGTCAATAAGTAAACCATACAGTAATGCTCTAATTAATCGACTCCTTAACCACAGCAGAATTATGGATAACTTTTCAGGATTTAGTCGGAAATATGGCTTGTTGCCATTCATCGGAAAGCTCTCGAGAGCTTTTCGATGAATGGCAAGAAGCCATATTTCTGACTAATCCTGAAAAGTTACCCATAATTCTGCTGTGGTTAAGAAGTCGATTAAATAGAGCATTACTGTATCAGGTAAGAAAGCTCTCATGCAGTGACACCGCATGCATGTATAGGATAAAGGCTAAAAGGATATAAGGCTAAAATCTGTGCAAAAATACATTAAAAACATCATACAAAACATTACTAGAGTTCCGGGAAGGCCACATCAATTCTTTGGATAGAGGGATGCTAAAAATATGTAATTAGGGGATTCTCCTTGTTGAACACATACTCACAGTTTGACTGTTGAGTACAGGTCAAAATTAGCCCAATGCTCATCTTGTGTTGCTAGGTGATACACCAGGTCATGCTAATAGTTTATGGGTAGGTTAGATAGTAGTCACAATTACGCTTAAGCGCAATTAATTACGCTTAAGCGTAAATGCCCTATTTGCGCTTAAGCACAATATGTGGTATTTGCGCTTAAGCACAATATGTGGTATTTGCGCTTAAGTGCAATTGATTGTGCTTAAGCGCAATTATTTGCGCTTAAGCGCAATCAATTGCGCTTAAGCGCAATTCATTATTAAATGTGAATTTGGCCTCCCATAGCTTTGGGGAAGATATTTTGTGTATAATTGGGTGTCTACTACATGTATGTTACCTAATTGTACATGTAACTGTCACTATAAACTGGGCATGAAGATTACAACTTGGGAGACTATTATTATTGCGGCCTCATTGCAAATGGGGGCCTCTTGGACGGTATATGTGTATACTAGTAGTTCTTCGTTGCAATTTGGATGAAAACAAAAAATCAGTGTCGATACAATTGGAACAATTAAAGGACATTTACTAGTAAAGCAGAAAAATTACTTGGACCAATTCCTGAGGTCACATAACCATTAACTCAATCATGTACAGTGCATTAGTCAGAGTGTTATTACTAGTACATGTAGTTCGATGGGTTCGATTGTCAGGAAGTTCAATAGTTTGAGGGTTCAAATGGTCCAAGGTTCAATTGATGGTACATAGGTTTGAAAGAATCGATTGTGTTTTACAACACATTAATTTAGTCAGTTATATACATGTACATGTATGGTAATAGTATTACCCTCATACAAAATAAATTACCCGAGACATAACATATATTACCCATGAAAATATACACAAATTAATGCAATATTTATGCAATTTATAGTTTACGCATACATGTACTGATGCTTTGGGGGAGATAATTAGACCTAACATGACTCTCGCTATAAACTGGGCATGAAGATTACAAATTTTGAGACAATGTACACTCTATAATAACCAAACACCCAGGTTATCAGACTCTCGGACTAATGCACAGTACTCATGATTTCCGCTTGGATCTCACATATTTGAAAATAGAAAAAATTGTTAGGTGAATCAGCTACATGTACTTGTACAGGTACATGTACTTGTAAATGAAGTAAATTGAAAACATTGATGCACAATTTTCAGGTGGCATGCATGATTCATACCCCTCTGCTAATTTGGTAGTCGGGATTCATTTGCGCAGTTTAACCGGTATTCAGGATTCAACAAAAAGGCTGGTTCGCAGCTTTTCTAGCACAAAATTAATTTTGTTTTACTATTTTCCAGCCCAAATGACATTTATGATGTAATTGTCCCCCGAAAATTTCAGGGGACTTAAAATAACCGGTGTCCGTCCGTCCGTCTGTCCGGAAATGGTTTCCAGATGATAACTTTAGTTTCGGTTATTAGATCAAAAGCAAATTTGGTATGTGTGTTTATCAGACCAAAATAAAGATCAAGTTCGAATATGGGTTTGCTCTGCCCATTTTTGCGAGAGTTATGGCCCTTTTTTTACTTAGAATTTTGTAATTTTCTGGTTTCCGGATGATAACTTCAGTTTGTGTGATCATATCTGAAACAAATGTGGTATGTAAGTTTATCAGACCAAAATACAGGTCAAGTTCGAATATGGGTGTGCTCCGCCCATTTTTGCAAGAGTTATGGCCCTTTTTTACTTAGAATTTTTTATTTTTCTGGTTTCCGGATGATAACTTCAGTTTGTGTGATCATATCTGAACCAAATTTGGTATGTGAGTTTATCAGCCCTATTAACAGGTCAAGTTCCAATATGGGTTTACCCATATTTGCGAGAGTTATGGTCCTTTTTCGACTTAGAATCGTGTTAATTTCTGGTTTCCGGATCATAATTTTAGTTTGTGTGATCATATCTGAATCAAATTTAGTATGATAGTTTATTATTCACCATTTCATGGGACACTGGTTGGACTGTTCTGAAGTGTATTATCAGATTTAGGGTCCTTGATATTTTTTTCAGACAAGCTGATGCCCCAATGAAGCCACTTTTTCGGGTGACACTGCGGCCGGACGTCCTTTTATTCAATCTATTATCTATAGGTATGTAGAAGTTATGGATACAACTTCAGCAAATACTAGTACATGTATATGAAAACTATATAATTAGTGTAATATTAGTTTTCATTCAATATTTCCTTACTTGTAACTGGTACGCATGATTCAACCTTTTACATTAACTGGTATTGGGGCCAGGGAGGTGGGGGTGGTGACACCTTCCATACTGGTGTATTCAATTGTGAGTGGCCTTTATGAGGGTGTTACCCCTCCTATCACCCATGAATACTGAATACCAGTTCACTGTTTTCTCACATTTGCTGAAATAGTATCCAAAACTTCAACATATCAAGAGGTATTAGACTGAATTAGATACAAATATATCACTTGGGTCTGTTTAGGCTGGAAAATACTCAAAATTTGTATAATTTTCTGCTACCGGTATTATATCTGCATACTAGCCTTTTTGCTGAATCATGAATGCCGGTCATATTACCGTGTGAAATCCTGGTACCAGATAACATTGGGTATGTATATAGCATACCACCTGAACATGGCCTGAATATCACATGCCAAAGCGGGGTGGGGGTGTGTGTGACACCCTCCTTGATCATAGTCTGTATTCTACAGGGTATGTTAACTGTTTCGAGTTGGTGCAATTAATGTGATTGTTTAATCTCTACCATCTGAAATCTATTTTTTTATAGCATATTTTGCTATCTGATCAATTGCTACTGATATAAAAAAGGATAAAGATGGTGTGTCTCTTTCCCAAATGTTCTGCTTACATGTACATTTGGGGGTTTATGAGTCAAATAATAATAGACAACATGTCCTTCTAACACTAAGAAATAAAGTGTTCTTATGAACCAGGACAAAATATGACTATTTCTGGAGCATTACAGCACACTATTACAAATATATATTTGTAAGCAGTGAGATAATGACAGGAAACATGTCCTTAGACTAAAAAATATTTTTTTGGTGTGTATTTCACATCACAGCTCATGTGTATACTCACATTAGTTTATGTCATTCAAAGGGAGAAACCCATTTAGAAAGTTTAAATGAGACAAAACTACCTCACTGTAGATGTAGTTGCAAGGTAAAACATGTACATGTATACTGGTAAATGACATTGGAACTAAAATAATGATTTTTGTGTCCACCGGTATGTCATGTACCGGTATACATTGCAACTACATGTAAATGTAACTTGCCTAACATACCATATACATGTATGCAGAGGGAATTTGCAAGTGTTTTTAAATCAAAAATTTAACCCAACTCTTGTTGTCAGTAAGTTTTAACCCATGCAGTTTAATGAGTTTATATATTTATGTATTACATGTGTTTCTATACATGTATTTTATCTTTTAGTTAGTTTGTTGTCCTTGAATAAACTTGTATTGCTGCACAATCAGTTTCCTTAATGTTCTATTATACTAAAACAACTCCATTGATAACAATACCCCTGCATCCCATCCAAATCTACTTCATTGCCATCCTCATCATTTCACTCTGGATCCCCACCCAGGTGTACCTTGGTGTTATTCACCCAGGTGTTCCTTGGTGTTTCCTACCCATGTGTACCTTGGTGTTTCCCACCCAGTTTTACCTTGGTGTTTTCTTACCCAGGTGTACCTTGGTGTTTTCTTACCCATGTGTACCTTGGTGTTTTCCTGCCCAGGTGTACCTTGGTGTTTCCTTACCTGGGTGTACCTTGGTGTTTTCTAACCAGGTGCATCTCAGTGGGAAATCCACCTGGGTAAGAAAACACCAAGGTACACCGGCGTAAGAAAACACCAAGGTACATCTGGGTTGGAAACATCAAGGTACACCTGGGTGGGGAACACCCAGGTAGAAAACATCAGGGTTCACCTGGGTGAATAACACCAAGGTACACCTGGGTGGGAAACACCCAGGTAGGAAACATCAGGGTACACCTGGGTGAATAACACCATGGTACACCTGGGTGGGGGAAACACCTGGGTGAATAACACCATGGTACACCTGGGTGGGGGAAACACCCAGGTAGGAAACACCAGGGTACACCTGGGTGGGAAACACCCAGGTAGGGTACACCTGGGTGTGGTCACCTGGGTAAATACACCCAGGTTTATCCATACCAGGGTTTTTTGTCCAGTTTCAGGTGGGTAAATCATGGTAAAACCCAGGTTTCAGGGAGTCTTGATGGTTGGTGCATATCTTGGTAGATAGATTTACCTGGGTTTCGGCCCAAAAAACCTGGGTGGATTTACCCAGGTACATTTTTATATGGGAACCAAAGCCATGGGACCAATCCCGCCAGTGGCGGGCTAATCTGCTAGTGATATATATGTCTGATATTTAGATTACCTCAAGTATAATTATGTAGATGCGTATATTTGAAGATCCAATATTAAATTTTAACATTTCCCAAATATACGTGACTATTTCTTTGTAAAATAATTCATGGCGATCTGATGCATGCATCTGTTTTCTTGTTGTTCCATGTTGTCCTCGTTTTCTTTTCTTCTTACTTATATAACAAGCTAACCATATTTGTGTTATTCACGAACAATTGGTTAGAAATATCTTATATAATAAATTATAAAAACCACACAAATTTGAAACTAATTGTGGCTTATTGAGTAATACAAATATATGGTTAGCTTGATATATAAGTAACAGGAAAAGAAAAAGATGACAACATGTAACAATAACACTATTAATTTACGACTAAACTGTCTTTCTAGAAATAGGTCTAGGGGTCTGGGAGAAAAATCCGAATAGACAGACGGACAGACAGACAGACAGATCCTACTCTTTTATATATATGTAGATAACGCTCACCTTTGTTGAACACAGCGGCACCAGTCTCCCGTGTGTATAGCTCACGTTCGCTCACGTGACAATTTCTCGCGTTGAACGAGAACCTCCGACATCCGGGTTTGTTGAGGCAGTATGCAGCACAGTCCTCTCGCGATAACGCTGTAACCACCGCATGGCTAGGGCACCGCAAATTCTGACCAACAGCCGATGTGACCGGCTCTTGTGTTCTAAAAAACTCCGCATTCGCTCGCAATGGGAATATGATCATCACACAAAGTAAAGCTATGGTGATTGAAGGCTTGAAGACACAATCGGCTCGCATCATCATAACATTCTAGATCATGAAGTGATAACTAACCAAATGAGAAACTTCAACAGTACAGTGTGTTCCCAAGAAATAATATCAGGTTCGTACAATGCTGTTACCAATACTAGACCGATACAATGTTAATCCCCCAGCTAAAACAGTAAGTCACATGCAATGGTTTCCCAAAGAATAACTGCAAACGACTGTTATACTCACAAACAAGTCTCCGAATCGGGTGTGAGTTTGCGCGGAATATTCTATGGAGAGCTAACGGCCAATAGAAAAGAAGCAACAAATATCAATAAACGGCGACGCTCAAACACGTTCACAAACGATCTCTATCTATCTATGTTTCGTCCATTTAATTACCCGTGCTACCTGAGCAATCGATTTTAGTGAAACACAGAGTTTTGTTGAATAAATGATATCGTGGAATGGACTTTCGTTCCAAAGCTGAGACACCCGCACACGTCCAGACTGAATATTCAGCGACAAACAACTAAAGTAATTATCCAAAATGTACCAATACACAATGCTAACGTTATCCCGGAGCAATGCTAACGAACGCAGGGAGCGGAGATGGGAACCTGATAACGGGAACAAGGATGAATACAAAGTCGACGACATGTAAGGGTACGCTGGCAATATTGCACCGCAAAACGGATTAATTTCTGCCAGTTGTCAACAAATCAGCGTTAGTAGTGATCATGTACGACAGAGGTTTTTTGCGTGATTGCTGATATCGCTGAGCTGTTTGCAATATATTAAGAACACAATGCGTTTTGGTATTCTTAGGCCGGTCAAAATAAATTAATGTCACTTGATATGTTGGAATGTGAGATCGCCACATCCAGCTCCATCGATGGGACGCTGCTATATGAGTACCATAAATGTCACCCAGAGATATGGTTGGTCCCCACTTAGCTCAACGAAGAATACCGACGCCTTACCGACTCTCAAGAAATCCCATTGGTACCCGCCTTGTATTGGTGTTTTTTAACTGGTACCACAAGCGTTCAAACTATCGATGGAAATTCCTAACCTAACATCCATGATTGGCAATTTACTCAAAAAAATTACCACTGGATGCAATGCAAAGTCACCCTTGTAACAACATACATACATTATTTAATCTGAATCTGTATTATCAAAATTTCCAACTATTGGACATTCCCATCCTAACATCACCTATATGGATGATAACTCTCAACTAATAGGTACATTTCAGTACAAAAATGCTGTCTAAAAACAACAAATATCACAACTAATACTTGATTTTGGTATATCAAATTATCATCCAGCACAAAATCCACACTATTTTAGCCTGAAATTTCCAACTAATGTTGTGTAATGCATCAAATGTCCAACTGTTGTACTTTGGGGGTCCACCCCTGACACACATCCCTGACGGTAAATATTGCCTTGTTTGAAATAGGTTTATGAAAATACTTGAAAATGTTCATATATGTATTAACTAATTGGGCTATCTGGCGTTGTCAATGCGAGTTAGAATGTATGTGTAATTGGTTTATGTCAGTACTAAATTTACATATAATAGCCTATACATATATACATAATAATTGACTGCATAGCTGTATACATAAGTAGTATTGGCCGTCACTCTGGTCCACCCCCCTGCTCGTCGTCACTCTGGCACTCTGAGGGGGTGTGCCAGAGTGACGGCCCAGGGCCGGGCTCGTCGTCACTCTGGCCCATGGGCCAGAGTGACGACGAGCGATGGGGTGGGGTAGAGTGGCAGCCAGCGAGGGTGGACCAGAGTGGCAGGTTCCCAGGGTAGGATTCAGAGGTTGTGTTAGATTCCAAAGAGTAAGGTGAGCGCTTCGAAGGGTTTTGTTGACAGAAAAGAGAATAATTTACGAATGTATCGATTTTTTCTCGGATTCTAATGCCAGTGTGGTAAGCAAAGGGCGCTCCCCTTCGCTGTACACCTTGAACTTAGAATAATACCGAGAAAAATAGATATATTGGTAAATTGTGCTACTTTACCAGTGCATTTTGTTTTTTAACAAAAGCGAAAGTCTTCGAATAAATTCGAAGACGCTAGCGCTGTGAAAATGTGAATGTAAGAGCCATCTGATAGCAGGTTTTGGGTGGCCTTGAAAAGGGCCGTTTTACGTTAGATCACAAGAAAAGTGGATAAGGGGTCTTTAGGAACTCAAATCCATCCTCTTGATCCAACTCCCGAAACACAAGCGAACCCTCGATGAGAGGTGGAAATATACCTTGCAGTATACTCACACCCTTCAATGGGGGTATGTCTAATCTGTACTGCTTCTTCTCTCTCCAAAACACGAGCTTTCTCTGCAGAAGGGTTGCCGCCACCGCAAGTAAGACACCTGTTGTCCCAAGCCATTCGAGGTGTTCTGTCTCCTGTCCACTGAACAGTGTAGGATTGCGAGCCCAAGTTACATTGACAAAAGTGAATAGTTCAAAGAACTTTTCACCTGTATCAGACACTGCCCAGGAAAGGATCTCCCACACCGCAACGTCCCTCGGGGCCGATACACGGATGGCTCTGACATAAGAACCGAGATAAGTTTTAGGGTATTCCATCGTGGAGAAAATGATATACTCTAAATGGGGTTTTGTTATATGTAAAACGCGCGGACGTCATTGGCGACGTCATTGTGTTTTTCTACCAAATTTCCCGAACGTCATTTCAAATGAGTTTCTTTTTGGGGTGAATTAAGATCTTCATCGACATTGCCGAAGACGATCATTAAAAACAGACACTGTTTTTCAACAACATAACATTTATTTTTTGAATTAAGAATCAACATATTTACAACTGATCATGAAATTATCATATTTACAATCAATAACTGGTAATGCAATGAACATAATTTACATTTGGTAATACATTTCATCATTAACAATCAACATATTTACAAAATGATTATGATTTTAACATGTTTAAACAATTGGTAATGAACACATTTTATCAACACTGAAATTCACAGTAAGTCTTACAAGTTTGTGAAATACATGTTTTAGGTAATGTTTCTGATTCTTTTCGTAAGGGCTCATAGTTTCTATGAAACCAATCAAATACTTTTCTATCATTTTTGAAGTAGTCACCATCAAAATTTATTTCAACTAATACTTTTATACCATATCCGCTTTTCAAGAAATGTAAAGCAAATATGCAGTAGATACCACACACGTTTGTACCGGGAGCATCTCACTTTGCCGACGGCTATTGTTTCCGGGGGTACCTGCACGAGGTGTCAATAATCCCTTACTTCAATCATTTGCCGCTTATAGTCTATTCCTCTTTTCTTTTGGTGTTTTAATGGTTTGTCCTCTCTTTTTGTAGGTTTTTAATGATTTGTCAATTTGGGAACGAGGGTTTTGGAACCTTTGGTGCTGATTCAATGTTGATGTCAGGAAATAATCTATGTCATGTTTTGTTTATTTATTGATGCAAAATAATTAATAAAATACATACAAGGAGATTATAAACAAACATATAACAAATACACGGCAATACTTTAACAAAAAGCTCAATGGCGAACTAATTTAGCGATTGAATCTAAGTATTCTACAACATCGATTTCGTTTTCCCTGAATATTCTCTTGAAATGTCTATAAGAGACGCGTTGACCGCCCAATATTTTCTTCTCTGTGGTTGAACTCTGCCGCCACCAGTCAGTTGAAGTATCGTCGATTCTGTATAGACTTGTTCTTTTTTAATGTGGTCGATAATGTCGAATATATTTGGTTTTGAAGCTGCTTAATATAACCTTGAAGTTTTCTGTGCCACCCTTCGACGTGGTTTGTGGTCCGGGGGCCGGTTGTATTATAGTGATTCCACTTGGTACGGCCTTCGTCACTTTCAATCCACTGCATAGTCACATAATCGGAAAACTTTGTCACGCGGTCGTCGATTGGGCGGTCTGTTGAAAAATGTCTTTAATCGCGTTCTGTGCCGCTTTCTCGTAGTCTGTGAACACGGTTGGTGGATTAAGCTGGATGTTGACTTCGTTGGCCTTTTGTTTTAGTGTCTGGAAGTTTTTGTGTATGTCACCTGATTCTTGTTCCGACAGGAATCCATACACAAGTGGCAATATCTTGTTGTCGACGAACGCATGTATCGTGTACATCTGATGGTAGAGATTCGGACTCTTGTCGAAGGTATACCGTCGCAGAACCAGGTGTCGGCGTCTTGAAGAAATTGTAGATCTGCGACGAAGGCATCAACCATAACCTGTTTAAAAAAAAATAGATTTGATGTCTATTTTATATAGATATATCAGTTAAATATTATTATAAATTAGAACGCTCTTTATTGTCTGGCGTTTTGTTTAGAGAAGAATGGATGCTCTTTACAAGAATTTGAAATAAGAAAATGCATGTGCCGTACCTGGTCAGAATCGGCTAGATGGTTGTGTTGACTCATTGAAGAACTAACTATCTCGTTCTTTGTGTTGATGGTGGCACCACAGTCATTCTTACAACACAACCAGTGGACATTCTCAGATCGACGTGATTTGATGCGGAATTTGAAGTCGTTGAAGACCAGGTGTTTGCCTCCTCGATCGTTGGCGATGAAGAATACATTATTTGAGAACTTGCCATGATGAAGATACATGTAGAACATTGAATATGATCAACTTTGGAGAGACATGGGGTTTTTATAGCTCAATACGATCGTTCAATACGAATAACAGTTTACTACTATTTCACTGAGTGAACATGAAAATCACTCATCTGATGACGACTCATGTGGAACTCATTTAGCGGCATGCTAAAACAACATTGAAAACGGGAGCCGGGAAAACTGTTATTTAATTAATACAGACTATAGGCGCGACGATCACACCTTGCCGGCGATATTTTTGCAGGCTCGTCGGCAATGTGAGAATAAGCCGTTTGTACCGTGATGTTGAAACCGCCCAACGTTTATTTTACATTCGATCGAATTTCTTTGAATAAATGATTTGATATATTTATCATTAACTGGTATCCCAAACGAATCGAAATATGTTGCAATGTTTCCATTGCAGAAAATTGCAAACCAGTGTTCTCCTGGTTTTTCTGATGTATGTGTATTTACTATGTATGCTTTTACATGATGAGGTTTCTCGTGTGGTAACTGATCTTTTGCACACACCACACCATACAATGAACAGAGGTAGGATGATTTGTCTAGTATATGCTGAAGTTCGCTAGTGTTCATCTTCGTAGTATTTTTTACTTTTTCACACCACAAGTCAACAAAAACCGAATTAAATTGGTTACAGTTTGCATGAACAACTTCCTTTATATCTTTCCAAAGTTTGAATGCCTCAAATTTCTCTTGTGGTGTAAATGATTCTATTTCTGGATACCATTGTTCCATAACTCGGTAGATGTTCAATTTAAGTAGTGCTATATCAATGAACATATCTACCCATTGTATAGGTGGTGTCCATGGACAAAGTAAATGTGGTGTCTGACTTGGATGATCTATTTTACATCCTTCACAATTGAGTGTCACTTCTTTTGAAATTTGATTTTGTATTTCATGAACGAAACATTTCTCGAAAGTTTTCCGAACTTTGTCAAGGATAGAAACATATGGAATGAAATCGAGTCCTCCAACTTCCAGTCTCAATTTTTCCTCCAAATGCAATCCATCCATGTTTTTAATAATCTGTTATTATTTCTCGCAAACTGTTGATTTCAATTTTATTATCGAACTCAGCATAGACTATCACGTTGATCACTGAAGCTAGAGCTGCAGCAAACTGAAGCTCTAACCTTATGTTACCGGTTTTTATAGGATGCAAATGTCCTTCCTCTGACCCTTGGTCAGGTGTGAGGTCGTAACCCCAGAAACAATAACCATTCATGTATTTTTCGAGATTCAAACCAAAGGATTTGTTTTGTCCAAACATACCCGAAGACTGATAGAGTGATAAATAAGATCTTAGGCATTGTTCTGATTCAAAGTTTGGTTCAAATGGTCGGTTATGGATGGTATGTCCGTCCTGACTAACTTCAAGTTTTTTCAGATTGAAGTGTTGGAAATGAAATGGGTTCGTTTCAATATCGCCATTCATATCTGTGTTTGATACCAAGCCTATGAAAAGTCTCTTTGGCATTTGTCCTTGAAAAAGGTGATCTTCAATTTTTTATCTAAGCCCTGCACCAATAGTGCAAGTTTTTACTTCAACTCTTCTAATCGGTATTTTCATATTTTTCTGTATTATTGTTTGGTTCAAGTTATTTGCTACTACTGGCATCAGCGTAATTGTACGAACATTGAAAACTGCCGTTTCAAATACTATTTTTCCGTCGGCCTGACCAATTAAAGATAATTTTGGATTCGCTCTATTGAGACGAATTCTTATCTCAATTCCATTTGGTAAGTATTTCTCTTGTAGAAATACATATGTGTGTAAACGACCACACAATTATACCTATGCTATGATTGCTTGGCGAGATTTCAATCCATCATTACCACCAGCTTTAGTGTTTTCGGTGAACTGTTTAACGGTGTCGGGATACCACATTTATAGTGCGGCAAGTTGATTTTCTTTACATTCACCAGAATTCCATGTAGGCTCGATAAGGATAGGTATCTCCGTTCGCCGTTACAAGTTTGTTATTTAGGTAAATATCGATACTACTGAACATGCTATGGAAAAAGTTGTTAATAGGCGCAATTTCATCAGTACCATCAACCAAGTTTGTTCCATCTGCTTTTGTGATTTTGAATTTCAGGTACAAATATGATTGATTTACATCTGTCTATTTTTCAGTTTGAGGCGGAATTACAAATTCTACCGGTGCGGAATTATTCAAATAGCAAATCGGGTGATGTTCTATCCATTGTGATTCCAACATCGTTGTCATTGTTGGTGGAACATCAGAAGCATCTAACTCGGACTTGCTGCATTCGCATGATCCATTTTGCATCATCATGATTAATCAAATATATCGAGAGATCGTTTTGATTTCTTTACAGGCGTTTTAATGGAATTACTTCTAACTCGTTTGCGAGAAGAATGATTTTTTCAAAGGTCGCGATGACCTATTTATGCCATTTGGTGTTGATATTTTCTTTATTGTTTCCCTTCCAGAAGATTTCAGTGCTCTTTACCTTGTTTCAAAAATACTTCTTTTGGACTTTTACCACGATTAATGATATCTTCGACTGCAGCAAGTCCATGTTTAAATACTTGTTGTTTAGCAATCTGACCAATAGGTTTTAGAAACGGTACTACTGTTCTCATTGCAGATTTGAATAGTGAACCAATTCCATTTCCATACTGTCTAGGTACGCCTCTATACACGGGGATCATCATAAATACAAATTACTTCGGCGTCGGAAATGCAACTTTACCATAGACTTTCCACCAATAAACTGAATTGGTTTGCCAGTATCACCAGTTATATACACATTTATGGTATCAAAGCTAGACTTTGATTCTGGTACATAATGTAAGTTTTTGAATTCATGCTTAATATGTTTACCATCATGTATTCTTTTATTCTCGAATGATGTCACTCGTAATATCGGTGCTTCAACATCACTAAGAATTGTGTAATCAGCAATGTCAGAATAAACAAACAATTGATTATGTTCTGCATTTAAATCAACTCCATATGGAAATGTTATCGAAGGGGTAGCAAATGTAGCAGTCTTTGATTCTGTTCTGTAACCAAGTTTATCCAAAAGAGCTCTGGTGAGGACAAGACATACTTTGGTATAACTATTGTTTGAAATTTTAACTCGTTGTTGTGCTTTGGAATATCCGAACACGATTTCGAGTTCTGGAATCAATCTGCTTACTGTAATATCAATTACACCTTGAATTGCATCTGTCAAATGTGATCCACCAGAATATGCTCCTTCTGGTATTTTTTATTCTATAGCATTTTCTGGTTTTGAAATTACTACTTCACTTATTGGTAACTTGTGCAGATATTGTAAAAATCTTGGAACAGAAGTTTTTATTTTTATTATGCAAGCATCTCCAATAATGTTGTATGTTTCTGATGGTACAATTAGTTCAACCATTGCAACTTCCCAAAGCTCTTTATCAATATGTATGGTTTTTGGTAATTTCACTGTGAAACAACATTGTGAGTTGGCTGGGTAAAGTGACATTGAACTATCACTCATGAGAGTTATGTAGAATGAATTCATTTTTTCTCAGTATTTTTCAATAATTTCAGTCCAGGTGTTGGTAGAATATAACCTAGAGACCTACTTAGAAGAATAAGCCACAATTCTTTGTTTGCGCTCTGGATACTAATGTGTACAATAGATGTAATTATTATGATATAAATAATAATTATCTGAGTGAAGTAGGTGACTTGGTTCTTAGCAACTTTTTCACCACAGAACTTAAATTGTGATGGTTCATCGAGATTAATTGAATCTGAATGATTTTGCGACATGATATATTCTGTTTTATACTAAATTTGAAGCTGGGATCCAACTGTCAAACTTTATTGGATATCCAAGCCAATGAACTTTAATTTCTTTTACTGTTTTACCACCCACTCTTCTCGTTCTTTTATCGATAACTGATTCTATTTCTACTATACTATGGGGGGTTTGGGATTTGACCCGGGAAGATTTGAAAGGGGCGGCACCCCTTTCCTACAACCCACTGTTGATTTTAATGAGATACATGTTATGGTAACACATAAGCATGAATTGGTGAAGGTGAAATGGAAATGATCTAGACATTATTTCTTTTTCTTGGCTTTCTTTTTTTTCCGCTGTTGAGTTTCTGTTTGATGTAGTTGTTGTTGGAGCACAGCTTCCTGTTCCTTTTGTATTTCTTTTTCTTCCCGTTCTGTCTGCTCCTGTTTATATACTTCCATTCGCTGATCATAATCTTTCTGTCGCTGATCAAAATCTTTCTGGTGCTGCTCAGATTCTTCCTTGTCTCGTATTCTTTGTAATTTGAATTCTGCCCTAAATCTTTGTGTGTCAGCGATAATCTCTGCAATCTCTTCCTCAGAACGGGTGGTAGCTGTGCTGGTGTTGTTGTTGGTGCTGGTGGAGCTGGAGGACACCGGAATGTGTTGGTAATCCGGTGTCCGAGGTGTAAAGCTGTCCAGTTCCACGTCGAAGCTGGCGGCAGGAACATCTGGGGTGGTATCCACGTCCCTGTCTCCGCAAGCTTCGACGACGACAGCAGGGACCTCAGGCAGATCCACGGAATCCCTGCTAGTTGGTGCTATGTCGTCAGTCTCCATGCGGGTCGAGTCGTCTGGGCGTCTCTCAGACAACTTCGACCCGCCGGCTATGACTTTGGACGGCTGAGCCACACGGGAAGGGGCGACTGGCCGATCTACAGTCACCCCCTTCTGCTTCTTCCATTTAGCCCGTCTGGCAGCGTCCCTTCTCTTCTGTGAGGGTGTTTTTCTTTTGGGAGGCCCCTTCTTCATGTTACAGCGGGTCTTGGCGTCGTTCCTGTTCGCAGCAGAAGACTTCTGGGTACCAGCTTCTTCTGTCCTGAATTCTACACAGAGAACCAGAGAGCCCCTGTTAGCTTGGAGTGTCCAACTAACAGCGTCAACTAACCGGCTTTTCTGTATAGCGGCCAACGCGGCTTCAGGGATTAGCTCCATAATCCGTCCTGAGCCTAATCCAAAACCATCTCAGTCTGGCGTCTCCTGATTCTATTTCATACACCTTACTGTCTTTTATATGCTGGATTTCATGTTTGTAGAATGATCCATCAATCTCTTCACCATCAACATCAGAAACTTTGTATGTTATCGGATTAGTTTTACAAATTTTATCAACTTTGAAAATTTCACGAGTCCAGTTTGGTAAATAACCCTTTTCAAATGTTCTTTTGGTTTTGTTGATACGAACCAAGTCACCCACTTTCAGTGTAGATTTTCCTTTTTTATTCCCTGTTCCATATAGATTTTTGGAAATTTCAGCTTCAGTTTTCAAAGTAACTTCCGACGGTTTCGATTTTATGCAACGGTGATAACTATTGTTGTAAGAATCGACTAGGGGCTGTAAAACATCAATATATCTTGAAGTTTTATTGTGTGTGAAATACTTCCACATACGAGTTTTTAAAGTTTTTTGAAATCGCTCAGCAATACTTGCTTTAGTCTCTGGATTCTCATTTGTGAAGACATGAATGTTTTCTGATCGCAGAAATTTCAAAAACTTTTCATTTTTGAATTCAGAACCTTTATCAGCTTGAAACGATTTTGGTCTACGTTTTGAAGATTTCAAAATTTTCCTGTATGATTCGATCAAAGTTTGTCCAGATTTATCGTGGATTGGCAGTACCCACGCAAATTTTGAAAAAACGTCTATCACACACAACAGATATCTGTAATTATCATTATGTTTTTTCAAATTCTGAAGATCAGCTAAATCTGCCTGCCATTGAATATCAATCCCCGCTACAACAGTCTTTCTACGTTGGAATTTTCAAATTATTGGTTTGTGTAAAGTATATGTCGACTGACCTTGCAACCATTTCTTCACATCTATGAGTTTTATTTTTTTATTTAGCTTTTTCGCTTCATCAAAAAGCTTCTGTACACCGCCATAACTTCCAACTTTCTTCTGATTATAGACAATTTTAGATAACTGTTCATCTAGTATGGATCCCATTGTGTTTTTTCTGTTTTAATACCCTTTTGTGTCAACCTATCTGCTATTTTAGTTTTTGAATGTATTGCTTTTATACCTTTCACTGGTGTGAATCGATGAGAATCAAATCGTTTTGGTGTTATGCTTTGTACCGGAGTTTCAAAATCATCATCTGAATCATCGTTCAAATGTTTTTAATCCAAAGCCAGCGGTTTCTGTTCCCTACAAAATCTTGATGTACATTAAGCTCGCCCAATCCTTGTGAAAAGGTTTGCCAGCCTGTTGGTTCGAAACCCTTTCTTTGTCGTACAATATCATTGAGGAGATCAACAATATTTGATCCTCTAATAACGTTTTCACCATATGTTAATTCTCCATGTTCATCAAATTTCATTTGTGGATGTTTTGAAATCAGTTGTAAAAGTTGTTCAGCTTTTTTCTCATCTGTAACGGAATACTTTCTGGCACATCCCTATGGTGATGATTAAAAGATTGTTCTGTTTTCGGGGCTGAAATAGCTCTAACTGATTTTTGAGAAGTTTTCAATTTGTGCAAAGTTGTACCATATAATTGAACCTTCTCAGATTCTGGCAAATTTTGATCAGAAACTGAATTAAAATCTCTGTTTAGTTTTGAAATATTCGTAATTTCAGGATTAGGTGGTAATTTCGGATTAGTTAGACTCATTCTCCATTTTTTAATGTCATCCAACATTTTGAAGGGAACAGCGACCATTTTCTTCATGTTTAACCGCGAAGTATTCCAGCGAGTACTTTACCAAGCAACGGTGCTAGCATAAGAAGTGGTAAAAAAAACTCCTTTCTGGTTTAAAATTAGTTTTTTTCGTTTCAAAGATGTTGAGTTACTTGCAAGTTCTCTGAGATGTCTACACATCGGACGAAGTTTGCACTTCTGAGCTTCTGTTAGTTTTACATTGCCTTTTAAAATATTTTTACAGCATTCTGACATGCAATCAATCACTCTCTTTGGGGCATCTTTTATCATTTTTTTTCGAAAATGAGTTGGTGCCTGATTCATAGCCATTACAAAACTACCTTATTTTTAATCAGTGGAGTTTTTTTCGCCATCTTTACTCTTAAACAGTTGAATGTCAAATGACTGAATTACTTTTTACTTTTACGTTTATTAAAATTACGATCAAATGCCATCAAAGCTAATTTCGATGGGTTTGAAAGATTCATAATTTTTGAGTATCGTTGAACCAACGGGGAATGTTCTGCTTCTTGAACTGATGGAATTGGTTGCGGACCATTATCGTTGAGTGGTTGAAATCTAGCAAATATAGAATTTAATCCAGTATAATTTACTCTAGCTGGAGTAGTTCGCTGTGTAATTGTAGAATTTACTCTGACTGGACTAGCTCGCTGTGCAATCGTATAATTTACTCGAGTATCATTTACTCTATTTGATCTAACTCGTGCAATTGATTTATTTTATTTTTGTCTGAGAAGACTTCTGATCAAAACTCCACCGAGAAAACCACCTCCACCAGTTTTTAAAAGTATTTTCTTTTTTGAATCGATATGAGTTCTACTGTCAGCTATTTTCTTCAGCTCTTTTTTGTGTTTTTGAAGGAATGTTCGTGTCTGCTTTGGAAGCTTTAAGTGATCATCAAGTATTAATTTAGCGATAGTCGAAAATACACTCAAGACTGCTTCATGCGACTCCATGATTGGAAATGAAATATTATGTTGATACACTTATCTTTATACCGATGAATATATTACCGCAACTCGATCGTCATTTGTGAGCCAGCGATGGAAAATATCAGTTCTAAGTCTCAACGATTTATCCGTTTTTGGGTGAAAATCGAGTAGTAAATAACCATGATTGGTTGAAGTTGCATCATCATATGCTTGCATTAAATGAGGTATTTGCATTTGAGAGGCAAGAATTTTTATTTGGCCTTTATCACGCACACTTTGAAATAATACCATGTAATGTGCATTCAAACTCAAAGTTCTACTCGCTTTAGATTTCTGAAACATGTTTTGGGTTATGTAAATAACAGACGTATTTCTGTGATGTCCTTTTCTTGTAAACCACAACATAATTTTTTCTTCATCTTTATCACCTAACATGTCATCAAAAACGACGAGATGCGGTAAGTCTGTGTCATCGACAAGTTCATTGTCATCATCCGGTATTCCATTTATAAATTGAATATTGTGAAATTCTTGCATCTGACTATAGGTATTTTGCCATTCTTTGTAACACCAAACGACTTTGTATGGAACAGGTTTGAACAAATCATCTTTATATTCGATTAATTTCTTAACAAAATTTGTTTTACCACAACCACTTGGCCCGGATATGAAAATGTTACAGGGATATTTGAACAACAATGATTCGTCCATCTTTACCCTGAGACAGATCATGTAAGACTGATTAGGATTGTTACGAATCAACCTTTTTTATTTTTTAATGAAGAGTCACCATAACTCCAGATTATTCCAAATGTCCATATGAGTTCATTATCTAAGTCTGAAATAGGTCTAGTGGTTTTTACAATATAATACAAAGAGACTTTTTCTTCAAATAACTTTTCAGCAGTGAAAATTGTACATGGTTCTCTGAGAATAATGTATCCATATATTCTCGTCACCTCTTCGAATTTCTGTTTTTTCATTGAGAATCCTGTCTTGATATTCAGCAAAACGAATAACATTATTTTCAACTAATTTACGAATTTCGTTTATTTAGTTTTTAGGAGCACCATGAAATATCCAATAATCTGAAAACAGTTGATCCAATATATCCATTAAGAAATCAGTTTCAAATTCTGATTTCTCAATCAAACATCTCAGTCGACTCTGCCCCTCAGAGAAATGTCCGTTCAGCAAAGTCTGCACTATAATTTTACTTTCCCTCAAAAACCAAGCTTGCTTAAGTTCTTGTTTGATTTCTTGATCCATTTTTGACATTTCGATCAAATTATTATAAATTTTCAAAAGCATCTCTGCTGGTAACACACCAATTCCATCCATAAGGAATTGTGTTGTATTGACCCACAACAAGTTTGGTGTACACAGATCGGAATGTTTTTGTTTGCTCTTCACTAATTACTTCTCGGTTCTTTGTGCGTTTAATTCTGCATGGATAGTTTATGACACTTTGAAAATTTGACCGGTTGTTAACACATTCAACCATTGAATGAAAATTTATTTGCTGTTTAGTTTTATAATCCAGAGTGATACCCTTGACCTTACATACAAATTTTATGACACCATCTTTCACGTACTGATATCCATAATTTTTCGGTCCTAACCCTTACAAATTTCATGATTTTAGCATCTGGATGCTCATCAGTCCATTTACCAAGGTAGCTGTCTTCAGTTTTGATATTTTCTTTTTCTGGATCGAAAATATACATACAGCTATCGGTGTCGAAATACAACACCCTATCTTGGAGTTTTTCTAAACTTTATACAACTCCAAGCGTGCAAATGATGCAACTACATTGGCAGATGGATGTGGTTCTATAATATCGGTTTTATTTTCATAGCTGAATAATATGATGCAACTACATTGGCAGATGGATGTGGTTCTATAATATCGGTTTTATTTTCATAGCTGAATAATATGAATTTATCCTGTTCAAAAATTTCAACTGCTTTGACGGTGATATTTTTTATCAGTTAGTAGTTCAAAATATCTGGATGGTTCTGAGATATATTCAGTTTTAGTAAGAATATTATTGTGTGCATTTTTTCCCCATAATTATGCAATTTATCATTAATTTTTCGCACTGACGGAGTCCTCGGTTTTTTTCTATTTTTTCTTTTTGAAGTTTTATACCTTCAACCTCATAATAATCTTTAATGTATTTATCTTTATCTTCTTCACTTTTAACAGAATTTGGATATCCACTTGCTTCTTGTTTAATTTTGAGGTATTTATCAATGTAATCCCTGTATACTTTGTCCGACCACTCAGTCCAATGCCAAACTTGATACACTTCCAGAATTTGGTAACCCAAATCTATTGCTTTGAATAATTCTACATGCGTCCAAACTCCAACTAAAGCACGCTGTTCAGTTTTATGACTACACTGTCCACTTTCATTTTCTGCACAAGTTTTACACAATGTATATATCATTTTGTTATTACAGTGGATCGGTAGCACTGGAATGTACTATTTATTTGGAGGTAATACTTTGCATTTAATGAGTCCTTTGTAAGATTTGATGTCTCCTATTTGTTATTTGTTCCTGACTTAGAATTGCAGGGTGACCAAGGGGGTACTCCCTATATTTATTCACACTAGGATACAAATAGCATACATCAATATATTTTATTTCCTGTTTAGATGTTGGTTCTATTTCATGATATAATTTTAGAGCATTAGTTCTACCACCAAATAATGCTTCCCTTGGTTTAATTGGGTCTTGACGCAAATAGAATTGATCCATAGTTTGTTTTAAATTTTTGTCTGCTTTACATTTATTGTCCAGGTCATGTTCCCAGATGCATATTAATTTGTATCCCAAGCTTTTGATTTCAGTTTCCGTTTTTATTGTTTTGTCATACAATTCATGCATTGTTATATTACTGTATGGGTTTCGGCGGTTTCTATCTGGATATGGATAACAAGTAGGACAGCCATGGAAAAACACCCATACATTTCATACACTGTGTTTGATTCTGCATGATAACCATCAACAAAATGTATGCCTATTTTAACTTCACCACCATTTAAAGCATGTTTTATGTTTATATTTTGTTTTGTAGCAATGTACTGTAGCCATCGAATTGCTTTCATTGAAAATTTACGCGCTTGTGGATATCCAGTGTCTGAAATTATACCTAGAGAATTATCTGGTAATGAATTTTTTCTCCATGCAAGTTTACAGGTTTGAGCTAATGTTATTGCTTCCGGGAATGGATCTATTTGATCAGTTTCCATTACACATCCACGTCTTAAAATGTCTACATCTGATTTACAATACTTTTGAATTTCTTTTTGGAAATCAAAAATATCCCCACCCCTAGCTTCGTACCATTTGAGAAATGAAGTCCTATTTTCCTCAGACATGATTTCAGGTCGACAAAAACGTTTGTTCCTATCAGTGAACACCCACCACTTCCCATTCGTGAAATTTATTTTCCGATGTCAATGTTTGGGACACAACTCCGCTAGAATCCTATAATTAAATAAAGCAGAATACTATCAGCTTTGTTCGTTCCACCTATTACATTAATACAACCGAAAAATGTGGAATTGTAGTATCATGATCGGAAGCTAGATCATAAGAACAATGCCCATTAATTCCCACAGCTATCTGCATCCCATTTGCTTCGATAACATTGAAATACTTCTGGCAGTATGTCAGTGATTGTTTGATTGCTTATGTTTGGTCAACAAACTATATAAAATAAAATGGTTTGGTAACCACCGACTGGGGTAATGGTCATAGTTGCAAATATTTTGTTATAATTCTATATTTTTGACATGCATATGTCACATTTTGTCATTCAAAATAGTGTTTTGTTTAAGGGCCAGACGCATGTTTTGCCAACAATTCCTGGTAAAAACAATTGGATTTTCTCAAAATCTGGCAGGAATTCCTTTGTGAAATATAGTGCAAGCGATTATTGTGACACAATATTTAAGAACAATCGACCCATTGGATATTATTACTTCATTTACTTTACTTTTATGGCATGAACAATATTTAAAATTTCAGGTACCAAGAACTTCTGTAAAATATGTTTTTCAAAAGTGCAGTTCATATATCCATGAAATAATATCTGAAGAGGAGACTGAATTATTCTTGACTCGTGAAATTAAATGATTATTTTCATTTTGGAACTACCCATTGATAATATTCCATATTTGAGAATGTTCATGTCATGTCTGTTGATCAATGGAGAAGTAGGCTAATATAAGTTGTGGGTCATGGGTTCATAACCATGTTAAAGCTGAACACCGTATATCAGAACACAGTCTTGTCCTAATTCAAGTTGATTAATCTCTGCTTGAGTGGACCACATTGCATATCATGTTTTCGTTGGCCTTGAATATTTGTGACTGCTTAACTTTCATTATAATATATGGGGGTATGATGCTATATTATGCAATTAAAAATCTATCTCAACATTATGATACAAATGAAGCCCCCTCTCATAGTACCAAGTTTTTGTGAAATTATTAATTATTCTCGCAGTTCTTGGTACCGAAGTGACAACAAATAAAATAATTTGTTCAACCTCATAAACCATTGTTTTTGTTGTCTCTTCATATTTAATCAGATTATATATATACAATGAAGACGATGATATAAGAAACTCCAGATTTGTTGGCAAATAGATCCAGAGAAATTCGTTGTTGAAAATTCTTGCCATGTTTGGTTGGATTTATACAATACGTGTGTCTCCCCATTAATGTATGTAGACATGTATGACTGATGGACAGTATATATTTAAATGCTTATTTACACGAATGTCGACTAGCAGAAATACTGAGATATAATAAGAACTTGATAGCAACTGCCTAAAGTACATGTAATATTGTTGAAAGTGGAATAGATGCTCTATAATACCATTATGTGTGCCTCTTTAATAAAATTATATGAATTGTTGCTGGAAGTTTAATAACAAATCAGCCAACGCAATAGATATAGATAGTCGGGCTACGTGTAACGATATACTTGTATCATGAATGTACAATCTGTGACGCATACAGTGTTGTTTAGTCACTCAATTAGTGATATAATTAAAATATTATGTTTTCTAGTTAATCGTTGATTTATATGTTGACTGGAACAAATTTGTATCAAACATTATGTCCGATCTCGATCCGCCCACGACCCCTCTTTGAGTCTTGAATTTTTATGCAGACAAACCCCCTCATGTGGGCACATTTCAGCTTTGGACAATATATAAATATCAATATATAAAATATCATAATTTTACAGTGGGCACCCACATTAGAGTGAGGCCTGCGTTTGACTCATGACTGACGGGGAATGAGAGACAAACAAGAAAGTAAAAAAACTGCCATTTATTAATGTATTATTGCAACTGACACTGTATATAGAGGTCCGCTGCTTTATTATAGGGAAAATGTGTTCACAGTGGGCATATCTGCAAACAAACATAAAATAAAAATAGTTCTCCAATAACACAATTTCGCGTGTTGAAACAATTAAACAGTTATGTAAACAAACCCGTAACTGTTACCTTGCTTTCTCAACCATCAAAAATATTTTTGTCTGAATATGCTTTTCAGAATATTGTTCAATGTTTCGACCTTTTCAGTGTTTACCGTGATGTCTTTGCTACACTTTGATATGTTTTTGAACTAATTGAAATTCCATTGGCATTTGGATTATAACATCAAAGGTTACACCGCAATGGTATTAAATTTTTTGTATTGGTATATACTCGTCGTCGTTTTGACATATAGAGTGAAACACACACAGTGTTAAATTTCAAAATATTTATGAATTGTGCATGCGTGCAGTGAATAAATATACGACAATATAATATGGAATATGTGGTCAGTAATCAGTGGGTATTGACATGCGAAATTTCATTATCGGAGAGTTATTACTAATGAAATAAAGACATAGCAATCTATTTCTTCGTTGATTCTAGTTGTTTTACACACTGTTATACCATTAATCCACTTCAAAAGTCTCTTTAACCCTTTCAGTGCCAGGGGCCGATCTCATCGGCCCTAATTTACGGTCTGTAAAATCGGCCCTAAAAAATGCTTTTTTGTTTTGATTTTTTTTGGGTTGAATTTTTGTGGGTATGGTTAAGCATGCTATAGCGAATTTAAATACAAACTGGATAAAACCTTAGGGGCATGTTATAACTCAAAACTATCACGAAGTATTCATAGTAATAATTTTGATGCCCATGAAAAACGTAAGATTCCCTGGCACTAAACCTACAAAATAAGTCTGTTAAAGAATATAAGAAAAAATTATAAAAATTGTAAAAAATAATAACAAATGATGAAAAATTGTTAGGCCAATGCATTCTCTTATATGCGAGGCGACCTTTGGTCGACTCGCATATATAAGAGAATGCATTGGCACAGGGTATATGGGTTGATACAAAAATCGGACCTGGCACTGAAAGGGTTAAACTTGGATTTTAATTTATGATTACTACCAACCACTTTTCATCCATGTTCTGTTTCTTTCCTTTAAGAAGTAGCCCCTTTAATTCGTGAATTACAAACATCACTATTTTCATACTATAAATTTCAAGGGAAAAGTCATTGTCCTTAAAAGCATTGTATGCTATAGTACGTCCACCCTCATACTACGAACGATACGTTCTAATTATGTTAACAAGTGGGTTAACCAAATAAAAATAGCAATTTTCAAGGCTGGACATTGAAAAGTTTGACAGGAAAAATTTACAACAAATGCACTGCGTTATCTAGCTTATGAACCCATCTAGAGTATGCGCTCAGTCTATCATCTGAAATCATTACTGTCTGCGAGAAAATGAATAAAGCATTTTTCATTGCATATTTTAGTTTATCGGTGGATATTTGCAGAACTATTATTTTTGGAGGAAAAGTCACCATAAAAGAACATAATGTGACATTATTAATGTCTGAACAGATGAATCAGATTATTGTTAGGATTCTTTATTGATAACTCAATAGTATTATTATGCACACAATCTAGGATTATATGATATGCAATATTTGTGTGCAATCATCATCATCATCAGCAGCAGCATCAGCATCATCATCATCATCATCCTCGCCATTTGCCATTGCCTTTGCCTTTGGTGGGAGCTTCCGTTGTCGTTGGTGCCGTGTTGCCAATCAACGGATGGATCCAGGCCTGGTACTGTGGTAGTCGTATGTCAGTGTATGCAAATGGATGGTCGCCACTACAGCCAACGTCGCTAAACGAACAATCGCCCACGAGTTTCCACTCAGATTGTGCATCCTCCCGACAGACGACGGGGCCTCCGCTATCACCCTGTATATTAAGGAACACGAAATTAAACTAATATATGACCTTGGGCGATATCTCGGTCGTCAGCGGTGACATCGACGTGAAATTTGTTATGTATGGTCAACTCGGGACGGGAATATTTTTGTCGGGTTATTTTGTCCACCTCAGGCGGACAAACTGACCCGACGAAAATCTCCCCCGTCCATTGGAAGCCCTAAGTACGAAATTTCGTCTCGATATCCCCAGTTTCCGAGACGGTCGATTGAGCCGTATTTATACTCGTGTATATAAACGCTCTTTAACAACGACACCGCAGTTACAAACGCTCCTTAATCATTAATCCATCAATTCAAACGACGGTGGTAGGGCGAAATGCGAAGGAGTGCTCGGACGTTCTCAGAAGCGGTGCGATGGCCTCCGCTATCACCCTGTATATTAAGGAACACGAAATTAAACTAATATACGGTTGTCCAGTAAAAGACAGGACTCAGCTAAAGCAAGTTTACTAAAACATTTTATATCAAAATAACTTCAAATATCAAGTATTAAACCTTCCATGTCTGGAGCGTACTGAAATAGGGAGCCTCGCATACAAGACAATACGCTGTCCTGACAATATTTGCCTTGACCTTGTAACCCAATGCATTCTTTTATATATGCAAGGCTCCACACAGAATGCACTGGCACATGATCTTTAATTCTGCACCAGCACAGCTCACGTCATTCTTGACTGATTGGGGTTTAATGTCGCTTTCAGCAACTAAGGCCATACCACGACATTGCCAGTTTTAGTGGTGGATGAAATCCGCACACTTAACCCTTTACCCAACTAACCGGCCAAAACCGGCCAAATAAAGCTTCAACAGCCTAAAATATCTTTGGTCTGTCTCAATAGAACCATACAAATATGGATATCATTGGAACCGGCTCCTTGACCACATTGTGATAGTTACAGTTATGCCCTGTGCCAAAGCATTCTCTTATATATGCGAGTCGACCATAGGTCGCCTCGCATATATAAGAGAATGCATTGGTCTAAAAAAAATCTTTTTTTAACACTTTTTACCAATTTTTCTTACATTCTTTAACAATTTTATAATTTTTAATGTGTTAAGCCAATGCATTCTCTTATATATGCGAGGCGACCTATGGTTGACTCGCATATATAAGAGAATGCATTGGCACAGGGCCCTTCTGTTGTGTAAAGGGTTAAGGCTAATGTAACAGTGATTCTAATTGCTGATAAACTCGTCGACCATGTGCGGCAAATCAGCGCCCATCGGCGAGTAACTATCATCTCCACCAGATAACGATTTCGAGTCAATGATGGAAACATGTGGATTTGAACCCTCATCGCCAGCGCAGGAGTGCGAGACGGCTTGGATATGTACCCCTATAACCGACTGAGCCGCCGAAGCCCCCGTCATGAAATGGTTACAAATTATGTATTTAACATATAAGATCATGTGGTAGCTTGTATTGGCTTCAAACCCCAATATCGGACCCCTCAAATGGCGTCCATATCTAGTTTGCACCACTCTTTGTGATTGTCACAAGTCAAAATCAAGAACAGATAACAATTTCACCAATGACTGCGCAATATAAGAGGTTGTAACTCACAATGTTGTCCACAATATCTGCATACATGCAATATTAACGGCCGAACTTGTTTTACAAGAAAATCATAGTTAGAAATGGTAACGCCCTCAAATTAATATTATTAGGCATATATAAATTATAATGTAAAATATATTGGTTTCATTAATGCATCACCTCAGAATTCAGTTAAAACGACTAATCCTTCAAATTATTACAAAAACTACTGCAGGTTTCTCATTCACCACACCAGAAAGCTTCTAAATGCGAACCAAAAATCTACTAATCGGATTAAGTACACAGCCGATACTTCGCAATACAATCTTTAGTCTACATTCCAACTGAGACATACTTCATCAGTAATGATAGTTGTTGTATTATGAAATGTGTTCCCGCAATAAAATCTTCCAGTGTGGCCCAGCCATCGTTCACACATATAAATCGAAAGCAATTAACGCGGACATAAAGGCTACATACTGCAACAATGAGACATCCGCGAAGATACAGCTGCGAATACATACATCCTGCAAAAAGTCTAGCCGGCACGCAATATACATTATTAATCAATGTTACCCCATAGCTCCTCTTTTTTATAATTTTTTTTTTATAAATTTGATTCGTCAATAATAACACAAGTAACAAATATATAAACAGTTCATAAAAATACAGTGCAAATACAATACTGTTATTATATATGTTACTAACTGACTAATATATGTTATGATACGGTATATCTCATATATATTTTGAAGACCTCTGTTTGTTTGTTTGTCTGTCTGTCTGTCATTTATACAAATCTACGATTCTCAACCGATCGGGACGAAACTTGGTACGTGTGAGTAGTTTTACCAGGCGGTGAACGTTGTCGTATTGGCGAGCCCGTGCGGCGCCCGCTTCGCGCATGCGCAGACGAGATCTCGGAAACGGGTGGAGCTATCGACTTGAAATTTGGTATGTGAATGTATCTTGCCCCGGATACGAATTTTATCGGGTCGCCGAGCCCGTGCGACGCCAGCTCCGCGCATGCGCAGACGAGATCTCGGAAACGGGTGGAGCTATCGACTTGAAATTTGGTATGTGAATGTATCTTGCCCCGGATACGAATTTTATCGGGTCGCCGAGCCCATGCGACGCCAGCTTCGCGCATGCGCAGACCAGATCTCGGAAACGGGTAGAGCTATCGACTTGAAATTTGGTTTTTGAATAGCCCGGACAACGTCGGGCTCATCGGCTGGTAGCATATATAAGTAACGTCAGACATTTTTTATTAATCCATTTTTATCGAAATTTCCGTTACCTGTTTCCCGTCGTTCAGCTTTTTTGATTTGTCGTATAATTTGGCGGATAAAAAAGTTTGTTGTATATTTACCGGAATAACTCGCATCGCGTGACACCCGAAATGTGTTGTTCTGCGAGAAATACCCATCGCTCCATTTGGTCCATTGACACATCCAGATATTCCTGGCTACAACCTAGAGGGCGTAATGAGCGTTATCCACCAATACATATGACTCCGTCTACATTTGTGTTATGAGTTCGTATTTGTGTTATCAGCAGTGCTGACATATCCCTTCAGATAACTAATAGACGACTCTAGTATACACCTTTATAACTGAATGGGAGAATTAATTCAGCAAATAAAGGGTTAATTTGAGGCTTATAGTTCGTTTACAGCTTTAAAACGAGACGTCATGTCGTAAAATATACTAATGGACGCAGCAATTATGACCTAAGGTTGGATACACACTTGTATGTAATTTCTGTTTGTATTTTACATGGTCACACCAAGCATTGATAACATTAATCACCTGCGCCCGAGAGGTTCATCGCTTAGCCCTTTACCAAACAAACCGGCCAAAACCGGCCAAATAAAGCTTCAACAGCCTAAAATATCTTCGGTCTGTCTCAATAGAACCATACAAATATGGATATCATTGGAACCGGCTCCTTGACCACATTGTGATAGTTACAGTTATACCCTGTGCCAATGCATTCTCTTATATATGCGAGTCGACCATAGGTCGCCTCGCATATATAAGAGAATGCATTGGCCTAAAAAAAAAACGTTTTTGTAACACTTTTTACCAATTTTTCTTACATTCTTTAACAATTTTATAATTTTTAATGTGTTAAGCCAATGCATTCTCTTATATATGCGAGGCGACCTATGGTCGACTCGCATATATAAGAGAATGCATTGGCACAGGGCCCTTCTGTTGGGTAAACGGTTAAACGAGACAAGTGAGTAGTTTGTTAGCGATTGTCAAACTGACTGATTTTAGGCTTTTGGTCAGCCATGAAGATGTCTTCTCTCGCATATACCGAAATGAATCAAGTCTGTCTGATACCTCACCTTTATTGATGGATACCAGAAGCGTTATTTGAACAGGATGTTGTAGAATATACCTGGAACTCGAATAACTCATATACATGGTGAATCCAATGTTAAGAGAAAGTGCATGCATGCGATTTGTATGTCATATATAGAGATTCGGATGTCATGAACGTCGATTAGTCTAATCGACGCCGAGTCAAAGTCAGGATGAGGAAATTTGTTTTTTCGATTATTCATGGTCTGAAGTCAATTATTAACAAGCCGATACGGTGCTCTCATGCCTTGACTGGAAGGCATTGGATAGTTCAGAAAGAAAATATCGGTAGGTTGAGAATGCTCGGATATTTTTAGGGTGATCTCAAGTGACAGGATTCAAATACTAATGTAGATACAATGTTAAAATGAAACGTAAAAAACGAGTGACCCCCATTGTTCAGCCAGTATTTACATAAGAATATCTTGTTCTCAATCCAAAGATTGAACACATTCCTATCTGTCACAATTGTAGCATATATAGGTTTGAATTAGAGCATATTAGACCATGACGCATGATTGTTTTACTCAAATAGCCCAGAGTTAGCCACACACCCGGTCGGGGAAATCTGCAATTGTCAGACCGGTATCTTCCGGGATCATATAGCCCATATATGCCGGGGATCATATTTAGCGTCGAAGAAATCCTGATACTTTTATACTTTAAACATATTTTATTTGTATATCGAATAATACAAAAGGGATTGTTGACAAGTTACAAAACTTACTTTGCCCCTCTCCCTGTTTACAATAATATTATTCATACAAAATGGCGAAGGAAAGATTCAAAATCATATATAGGTTAAACATATTTACATTTACAAATGAGTGGGTTCGGGGTTTGGGATGGGAGGTGCCAAAACCGATTTGTGACTAATTTGCTTTTTGTGGCTATTCTGAAATGCGTTTGATTATCCGACTTCAAATCGTTTAGTCGCTGTTATATATCGATGGACTATTTTGAAGAGAATTTTGTTTCTTCTATTTGAGATATCGGGAATTCCGAGAATTAAATCATTGATATGTGTAATTTTCAGTCCTTCTTGGTATAATTTTTGACATATTAATTTTTGACATATTTCCATTCGTTCGGTGTGAAATAGGGGACACGCCCAGAGGTAGTGGTAAGTATCTTCGCGTGGATTTCCACAATGTCATTTGGGGCTGTCAGAGATATAATTTTGGAACATATCGGAACGTAGGCTACTGCATTTGTTACGCAATTTGGCATGGGCGACAATAAGCGTTCTACGATCTGTATAGAAGTATGATGGTGGTTTTACTGTAGGATCTATTAATTCGAGATAAAATTTGAAGTCTGCGATAGATTCGGCATCTGTTATTTCTGTGTGTATGTCATTCCACGATTTTAAAGTAGCGGGGAAGAATGATTTTTTTAAATGCTCGGTGTTACAGAAGTAAGAATAAATTTTCCCGGTTTTCTCAAGTTATATCCAGATACTTTAGATGATCTATGTGTTAGAAGATTTTGTAGGTATTCGGGGGCATCTTCATTTACTATTTTATACATTGCTTGTAGTTTATGGATCTCTCTTCTCTTGCTCATTGTTGGCCAGCCAACTTCATTTAGGAGGTTTATATTGGACACTGATCGTGTGAGGCCACTAACTGTTCGGGCGGCATCGCAATGTAATCGGTCGAGCTTCTCGGTTAGGTATTTTTGGGCACAATCCCAGACTACATCGGAGTAATCAAATAGTGGTAGGATAAAAGTTTTATAAATGCTTTCAAGCGATCTTCGGTCAAGCTGATACTTAAATCTTCGGAGCTGTGCTAAGCGTGAGGCTATTCTGTTTTTTTATACCATTTAGGTGATTATTCCATTTTAAGTTAGCTTGGAGTTCCAGACCGAGGTGTTTATGTGTTTCAACAAATGAGATCGGATCCTGTTTAAAGGTTAAGTCGGGGGGCTTACCCAGAAGTCCCCGTTAGTGCATAGGACATACTAATTGTTTTAGAAGGATTAAAGATTAAAGAAATCCTGATCCACCACTGCTATAGATATCAATCAAAAACTGCTAAAGTCCACCATATGGGTTATCACGCGAACAATTATATTAACCGGCCTGGCTACTGTAAGTCCAAGTTAACAGCTCCCTGTTCATTCCGATTTAATTAGAACTTAACCCTTTACCCAACAAACCGGCCAAAACCGGCCAAATAAAGATTCAACAGCCTAAAATATCTTCGGTCTGTCTCAATAGAACCATACAAATATGGGTATCATTGGAACCGGCTCATTGACCACATTGTGATAGTTACAGTTATGCCCTGTGCCAATGCATTCTCTTATATATGCGAGTCGACCATAGGTCGCCTCGCATATATAAGAGAATGCATTGGCCTAAAAAAATCTTTTTTTTAACACTTAATACCATTTTTCTTACATTCTTTAACAATTTTATAATTTTTAATGTGTTAGGCCAATGCATTCTCTTATATATGCGAGGCGACCTATGGTCGACTCGCATATATAAGAGAATGCATTGGCACAGGGCCCTTCTGTTGGGTAAAGGGTTAACTCAGTACGGTCAAATACATTTGTAATGATTGGGTTGTCAGTGGACAAATATTACACGACCTGTAATTCCCATGCAAGTCGCCAAATACATGATATATACAGAAATTATATGCATGTGTGTATCCACCCTGCCACGGGCAGTTCATAACATATTTTCAGAAGAATACTACTCACGTTGCATGCACTGGTACCAGTCGCTTCAAAGCACACAACCGTGTCAGGCGTTGAACGGCCATACGTCCGACGGCATTCTTTGAAAGTGATCATATCAACTGATGCTTGTTGCATGACAGTTGGCAACTGACTTTCTGAAATATAAGATTTCTAAGATTCAAGATTTTATTCGATAACCAAAGCTCCATGTCGGAACATCAAATATATAGTAGAAAAACAAAGAAGAAAATATAACAATAAATACTATTACTATAATAATAACCACGTTGTTGTATAATGGGGACTAACTCTAATATCGCCTCACAATGTAGTTCCAATGGTTATGTGCTGATTACGATAATATTACAGTATGCCAATCTAAATGAGTGATCCTTAAAGTTAGTTAATTACATCATTGAAGCGAGTTAGTTTTACACTAGAGTTGACATATTGGTATTACACTATACATGGTGTTAGGTAGTTGATAGTTAATATTATATTTATAATATACTGTGTAATTTATTAAAGATGTATTCATGGATGCAGACCTCCAGTTAAAACAACATACACAAATCTAATTAAACGTCGTTTTCGGATTAAAAATATAAATACCAAATGACTTTTATGTGACACTTTATATTTCAAACATGTTATTTTATGACATACTAACAGATTACCCCGTCACTGGCGGGATTGGTCCCATGGCTTTGGTCGATCCATTAATTTTAGTTTTTCAAGGTAACCCCGTTCAGACACGCCGACAGCTTTCTATCATTTGCGGGTACCCGTTTCAAGGTTATGTTGGGTGGACAAAATAACCCGACAAAAATATTCCCGTCCCGAGTTGACCATACATAACAAATTTCACGTCGATGTCACCGCTGACGACCGAGATATCGCCCAAGGTCATTTGTGGGTACCCGTTTCAAGGTCAAGGTCACATCAGGCGGACAAACTGACCCGACGAAAATCTCCCCCGTCCATTGGAAGCCCTAAGTACGAAATTTCGTCTCGATATCCCCAGTTTCCGAGACGGTCGATTGAGCCGTATTTATACTCGTGTATATAAACGCTCTTTAACAACGCGATTAACCCATCAATCTTATTGCGGTGTCAGTTGAAGGGTGAATGAGTGGTCGCACGGGCTCGCAAATGGTCCCACGGACTCACGAATGATCCGGTGACACTTCTCGTGGCTTTTTACCCTTACACAGCAAGTTTGGGCTCAATCGGTCGAGCCGTTTTCGAGTCTACAAAGGATATACAAATTAGCCCGCCACTGGCGGGATTGGTCCCATGTCTTTGGTCGATCTAATAATTTTTGTTTTTCAAGGTAACCCCGTACATGCACTACCCACACGTCCTACAGGATCAATGACATAACCCGTTAAAGCAGCACCCTTATGACACCATACAGATAAAGCCTCTCGGCGATGACGTCAATAATGGTATGATTAGGGACAAACTAAAAAATTACCAAATTATGCTAGCCCCCCCCCCCCTGCTGCTGAAAATTACAATGTATTTTACATGTCTGGACACAAACATAAGAATCACACTACACAAAAACAGGCTTTTATGATGTAGGCGAAGTAACTCTAAAATTTCGGCAAGTATTTAACACCTCAATTCCAAGGACGGTGTCATGGCGATGGGTGAAGGAGTGCTCGGACGTTCTCAGAAGCGGTGCGATGAGACTTCCCGTAGCTTTTTACTCTTAGCTAACAGTTTGGGCTCAATCGGACGAGCCGTTTTCGAGTCTATAATGGATATACACACGGAAGTTTCAAAATATATAGTAAACTAGCAGATTAGCCCGCCACTGGCGGGATTGGTCCCATGGCTTTGGTCGATCCATTAATTTTTCAAGGTAACCCCGTACAGGCACGCCGACAGCATGCTATCATTTGCGGGTACCCGTTTCAAGGTCATGTTGGGTGGACAAAATAACCCGACAAAAATATTCCCCGTCCCGAGTTGACCATACATAACAAATTTCACATCGATGTCACCGCTGACGACCGAGATATCGCCCAATGTCATTTGTGGGTACCCGTTTCAAGGTCAATGTCACCTCAGGCGGACAAACTGACCCGACGAAAATCTCCCCTGTCCCTTGGAAACCCTATGTACGAAATTTCGTCTCGATATCCCCAGTTTCCGAGACGGTCGATTGAGCCGTATTTATACTCGTGTATATAAACGCTCTTTAACAACGACACCGCAGTTACAAACGCTCCTTAATCATTAACCCATCAATTCAAACGACGGTGGTATGGCGAAATGCGAAGGAGTGCTCGGACGTTCTCAGAAGCGGTGCAATGGCACTTCTCGTGGCTTTTTACCCTTAGATAGCAAGTTTGGGCTCAATCGGTCGAGCCGTTTTCGAATCTATAAAGGATATACACATATACGGAAGTATCAAAATATATTGTAGACTAGCAGATTAGCCCGTCACTGGCGGGATTGGTCCCATGACTTTGGTCGATCCATTAATTATTGTTTTTCAAGGTACCCGTCCCGAGTTGACCATTTTTGATCATTACATTCACACTCCAACTCTCACATTGTAGAAATATCACGGACATGTCACATTCGAATAAGTTAACTAATACTGAAGTTATCAATCAGAAACCATCTCGGACGAACGGACGGACAGACAGACATGCCACTGGCGGGATTGGTCCCATGGCTTTGGTCGATTTTTGTTTTTCAAAGTAACCCCGTACAGGCACTACACACACGTCCTACATGGTCAATGGCGTCACCCGTTAAAGCAGCACCCTTATGACGTCATAAAGATAAAGCCTGTCGATGAAGACGTCAATAACGGTATGATTACGGACAAATCCAAAAATCCAAAATTATACTAGCCCCCCCCCCCCCCCTGCTGCTGAGAATTACAATGTATTTAACATGTCTGGACACAGACATAAGAATCACACTACGCAAAAACAGGCTTGTATGATGTAGGCGAAGTAACTCTAAAATTTCGGCAAGTATTTACTGCAAATACAAGAGGTACGATTTACTGCAAGTACGTTATTTACGCGATGCGTCGAAAACGGAAACATAAGACGATCGATGGAATCAACTCAAAAGTATTGTTCCCGGGCAATACAAAATATCTTATGACTTCCAATAAATCTCTCCTCATAGTCCACACCCTGTGGCATAATTGGGAAGTGAATACATAATTTTAGAAGGCCTCACAAGGGATGAATTGACGCCGAATCGAGTGACAAAAATGACGATGTCGGAAAGAATAAAATATGTCGAACCTGGTGGTCCTAGAATACGATTTTTCATGGGAAAATGGACAGACTCCACGCTTTAATTGTATTAGGCAATTATCGAAGAGACATAAACGCATTTATTAACAATTTCGCCAGCCTTGGGAAGATTAGTAGAAGCGAGTTCTATGCAATGGAAATGCATGCATATTTCCAATGTAACGGTTTAACAGTGTCTAAACGCTCTTTAATAGCGACGCGTCATATACAAACGCTCATTATTTATCACGCGATTAACCCATCAATCGCCATTACGGTGGCAGTTGACGGATGAAGGAGTGGTCGCACGGGCTCGCGAATGGTGCGATGACACTTCCCGTGGATTTTTACCCTTAGATAGGAAGTTTGGGCTCAATCGGTCGAGCCATTTTCGACATACACATATATATAGGGAAGTCTTAAAATATATGGTAGATTAGAATTACCTGCAATATCAGAAAACAATATATCCCTGAGTACTTTTGGAAGAACCCTACGAGAGAGAAATTCCATGGTCTCCTATCTCTTCAAAATATAAGCCTCATAAAAAGACTATGCATATTCCTAAGGTGTGCCTTTAAGAAGGTGTCTTATACTATATAATCGAAATCATTTATTGTTATGGGTAAACACATGTAATTATCATACTTGTTAAGTTTATCGCCTATTATTGTGTAATCTAATTTAATTACTGCTGTGTATATGAAATGAACAATGATTAATGTGATATTCAAAGTTGTGTACATAGTGTATATATGTTTTGCTTGTTTCACTGTTATGTGACTTATGCAATAAATCAATCAATCAATCAATCAATTTTACAAGGGGATACGAGATTGTTATTACCATTGTATAACCTGTCTTCTCTATATAGCGACGACATATTTGCAGGGTTATATCAATTTTACAAGGTGGAAAATTGATTGGTATTACCGTTGTAAAACTGTCTTCTCTATATAGGGATTACATTTTTTGCCGGGTAATATCAGTTTTACACGATGGACACGATATTGTTATTGCCCATGTAAAACCTGTCTTCTCTATATAGCGACATTTTTTGCAGGGTAATATCAGTTTTACAAGGTGGACACGATATTGTTATTAACCTTGTAAAAGCTGTCTTCTCTATATATAACGACGACATGTTTTGCAGTGTAATATCAATTGTACAAGGTGGATACGAGATTGTTATTAACCTTGTAAAAGCTGTCTTCTCTACACAGCGACGACATTTTATCAAGGTAATATAAATTTACAAGGGGGATACCAGATTGTTATTACCCTTGTAAAACCTGTCTTCTCTATATAGCGACGACATTTTTTTGCTGGGTAATATCTGTTTTACAAGGGGGATACCAATTGTTATTACCCTTGTAAAACCCCTTCTTCTCTGTATAGCGAAAACATATTTGCAGGGTAATATCAATTTTACAAGGGGGATACGCGACTGTTATTACCTTGTAAAACCTGTCTTCTCTATATAGCGACGGCAATTTGTGGCGGGCTAATACGAAATGATTGTTTCCTGTTTAGTTAACATATATCGAAAAATTAGAACACCGGGATACGGCTTGGTATGGCCCTAGAGGAACAGTGGTTCCAAAGAAGGCTTAACATTCTACAGAGGGGATAAATATATATACACCTGTATATACACATTCATCTGGATAACAAGGGATAGCCCTTCATTAAACATTAGTATTCATTACTATCAACCATAAAATATGATAAAGCAAAATAAGTTTGAAAAACTAATTCCAAATTCAATAAACTGTCGATCTGCTCGTCCAACGCCTAACTATATCTTGACCACGTCATTTCTAGCAATTTAACGCGACCATGTGCTACTATACACGAAATAACTGCATAAATATGTCAAATATAGCTAGCGCAACTTACCAAGAACAAATAAATGTTCGGGTCAGTCTAATGAAAGTAAATATTCAAGTTTAATTCATTTCACGAAACCGATATCAGTGACAACATATCCGGAGCTTCCATTTTGAAACACAACTATAGCTATTGTGATTCGTGCAGAAAAGTTACTTTCGGTTTCGCAGCCAATCGTACGTTCTCTTATTCTCATCGCTTGTCGGCATCTCTTTATCCGCAGAATTAAAAACAGGTGAAGCGAAAACAATTAATTGTCATCTTTGGAACTTATTGCAACAAGCAGACACAACAGGATCAACGTGTGTTATTTTATATCATCATTATTGCCATTCTCGGTTTGGTAGCCATATTTTGTGGGGGAGATATGTGTCATTTGGTGGGAATTTCATCAAATTCCACAGGACGAGGAGACAGACATATTGAACACTATTGAACAAGTCGGCCAGGTTTTGAATTTGGGATTAAGATTTTTTCGAACTTTTTTTTTCGCCATTTGATATGTTTTTATGTTAGTTTTGAAGATTAATGTGTAATGAAGGCGTATAGCTGTCAACTAAACTGTTGATTTGAAGAAAAAAAATGTGTTTTTGAAGACATTTTCCCCAAGCTTGGTGTGATTTCCTCAAAATGGGAGATGTGACCCTTCCAAAAAATAATATAATAAAACAAATGTCCCGGACCCCTGTGAATAGCAGGGTGTATAAGACGGGGTAAAGTGATAGAAGGTTGAGTGAAGTGAGTTGGGTTCAAATCTGTAAGCACCATTTTTTAGTTCGTTAGGTCTACCATATAGTCTGCTGTGATATTGCTATTGCATATGGCTGTATGTGGCTATCACTATAGTTAAAGTATACTATGTTGGGGGTAAGTTATATGACATTTGAGACTGCTAGATATTTTCCGTTACCATCAGAATTTGACATCATTCAGTGTTTATGTAGTTGTCAATGTTTTCATTTACAAAACAACTGTGTTTGATCACATAATTACCCCCCAAACCCTCATATGTTTTTAGTTAGACACAAGTGTATTATCGACATGCGTAGTGACGTAATAGTTTAGCGCAATGATATCGAACAAAATTATTATTATGTTTATTAGAATATAATTATGATATCCAATTTGGGTTGGGTTACTTCGTGTTGACTTTGAGATTTTCTTGAAGGTTGTGATAAGGAAATCAATATTAATTTGATTTAACCCAAGTCGTTTCGAGATCGTTTGTCCTTGCTAACATGTGATTAAGCGATAAAAGGATTTAAAATTCGTCACAATTCCAGACGGAATTGAATAACGTCGCCCATGCATTAAATTCGATTCGAGCCACGCTAAAGCTAGGTCCGAATCGAATTTAGTGCACTAGGTTAATACATTTCGAATAGAATTGTAACTCATGAGATATCAAGTAGGCGAGAGGTGTGAACGTATCACAAGTTCTTACCAGTTGCAGTTTTGATGTAATAGCCGAAACCAGTTATCATGCATTCGGTGAATGTTTCTCCGGATGACGCCAGACTGACAGGTGCCACGTATGAATTTATAGTGAAAGGTACATCAACTTGAAGGACCACAATGTCATCTTTAAGTTTGGCCAACGTCCACACTGAATACTGAAATGAAACATTGTCATGTAGTTGAGATTTTCTAACATAATGTGGTCGAACAAGTCTTTATAATATATCGAACATCATATGAATTTTCCCAAACTCATGCTTTGGAAATGATTAAAGTCTTGAATGAATACGGGGGTTATAAAACTATCGCCGAGAGATGTTAGCAATACCGACATAGTAATCATTTCCAAAGGCACATGCGAACCTGTGTAACAAAATGTCCATTTTGCGAACCTGTGTAACAAATCCCATTTTGCGAACATGGTTAACAAAATTCCTGGGTAAAACAAATTTCCCGAAACCATGTGATAACGACCGATTGAGCCGTTTTACTGTCTCAGTTTCCTTTCCCATTGTTAAATTGTGGACGTGGATATTACACTCGTATGAAAAATACCTTGAAATTCAATAAATCTTTCCGTGACATATAAAGTTTGATTAATAGTAGTTCTAGCTTTGATCAAACCACTGCATGTGCTTCCCGGCAAGTGACAAAAGTGCAGATGCTTGAAAATACGTATAGATTGCGTTCATTTTTTAACCCTTTACCCAACAGAAGGGCCCTGTGCCAATGCATTCTCTTATATATGCGAGTCGACCATAGGTCGCCTCGCATATATAAGAGAATGCATTGGCTTAACACATTAAAAATTATAAAATTGTTAAAGAATGTAAGAAAAAATGGTAAAAAAAGATTTTTTTTAAGCCAATGCATTCTCTTATATATGCGAGGCGACCTATGGTCGACTCGCATATATAAGAGAATGCATTGGCACAGGGCATAACTGTAACTATCACAATGTGGTCAAGGAGCCGGTTCCAATGATATCCATATTTGTATGGTTCTATTGAGACAGACCGAAGATATTTTAGGCTGTTGAAGCTTTATTTGGCCGGTTTTGGCCGGTTTGTTGGGTAAAGGGTTAATGAATAATCTCGCCTTTGATATTAGAAATGGACAAAGAAGTTTTATCTCCCTCTATATATAAACCCTGGTTGAGTGGTCTTGCTAATTTTTATATGATAGTGGTTTGTCCTGCTGAATTTCAATGATGCTGATGGGGGGAAAGCGATGCTGTGAATCAAATTGTACCGTTATTTTTCAGTCTTTGGTCCATTTAGTTGTTGCATACAGACCATATTCCGGGTGGCTATTTGTGTCGTTCTGCAAACCCCTGAACAAACATGATTAAAATAATTTTAAATACTTGTTAATGAATGTTTCATACGTACACTGGTTTTTTCGTATATCGCTCGGATTAGCCAAACACAGCGAAAATGACAACAACAAATATTTTGGTATTTTTCCTAACAGTACAGCAATATTTTGTCCCACAAGCATCGTACATTCTTATAATTATTTGTAACCAACTGGTTTTTCATTGGTTCTTCAGCTTGTCCGTATTTGTAACCAAAATAGAGGACAATTTGGCTATTGGTAGCCATAGACCAGTTGGAACGAACATAGAACCAGATGATTCTTTCTTGGTTCCCCGTGATGAACAAATTTGTGAACCGGTAGGTTCTGAACATGACGTTCAGAACCTATACGGGAATCAAATGATTCTTCGCTCGTAAATAAATACCAAATACTGGAACCGATGGTACTGAAATTGTGTCTTCCTTTAGGACCAACTGAAAAACCAATTGGTTGTTCCTTTAGAATCAAACGAAAAACCAAGTGATTATTTATTGAGCCTAAATGAATAGCAAACTTTATCACTATACGAGCATATGGACCAACTATGCCTTGAATACAGATATATACCAATTGCACATTAAAAACCAGTGGACCAACTACGGCTTGAATACAGATATATACCAATTGCACATTAAAAACCAGTGGACCAACTATGGCTTGAATACAGATATATTACCAATTACACATTAAAACCCAGTGGACCAACTATGGCTTGAATACAGATATATTACCAATTACACATTAAAACCCAGTGGACCAACTATGGCTTGAATACAGATATATTACCAATTACACATCAAAAACCAGTGGACCATCTATGGCTTGAATACAGATATATTACCAATTACACATTAAAAACCAGTGGACCAACTATGGCTTGAATACAGATATATTACCAATTACACATTAAAAACCAGTGGACGAACTATGGCTTGAATACAAATATATTCCCAATTACACAATAAAAACCAGTGGACCAACTATGACTTGAATACATATATATTACCAATTACACATTAAAACCAGTGGACCAACTGTGGCTTGAATACAGGTATATTACCAATTAGATATTAAAAACCAGTGGACCAACTATGGCTTGAATACAGATATATTACCAATTACACATTAAAACCAGTGGACCAACTATGGTTTGAATACAGATATACTACCAATTACACACTAAATACCAGTGGACCAACTACGGCTTGAATACAGATATATTACCAATTACACATTAATAACCAGTGGACCAACTATGGATTGAATACAGATATATTACCAATTACACATTAAAAACCAGTGGACCAACTATGGCTTGAATACAGATATATTACCAATTACACATTAAAAACCAGTGGACCAACTATGGCTTGAATACAGATATATTACCATTTACTCATTAAAAACCAGTGGACCAACTATGACTTGAATACAGATATATTACCAATTACACATTAAAAACCAGTGGACCAACTATGACTTGAATACAGATATATCACCAATTAAACATTAAAAACCAGTGGACCAACTATGGCTTGAATACAAATATATTACCAATTAAACATTAAAAACCAGTGGACCAACTATGGCTTGAATACATATATATTACTGATTACACATTAAAAACCGGTGGACCAACTATGGCTTCAATACAGATATATTACCAATTACACATTAAAAACCAGTGGACCAACTATGGCTTGAATACAGATATATTACCAATTACACATTAAAAACCAGTGGACCAACTATGACTTGAATACAGATATATTACTGATTACACATTAAAAACCAGTGGACCAACTATGGCTTGAATACATATATATTACCCATTACACATTAAAAACCAGTGGACCAACTATGGCTTGAATACAGATATATTACTGATTACACAACAAATATTTCATGGATATTGATTCACTATTGAAGAGTTATTTAAACTGAGTTCCATCTCAATATCAAAACAAGAGAGTCAGTATCACATTCAAATAGTTGGAATTCATATTTAATATTAGGACAGTCCCATTATATGAATCAAGGTTGGAGATGTGCATATCAGATTAGAGTTATCTTATCTGGGGTAAGAGAAAAGCACCATCTGCTACATATGCATAATTAACCCTTTACCCAACAGAAGGGCCCTGTGCCAATGCATTCTCTTATATATGCGAGTCGACCATAGGTCGCCTCGCATATATAAGAGAATGCATTGGCTTAACACATTAAAAATTAAAAAATTGTTAAAGAATGTAAGAAAAAATGGTAAAAAGTGTTAAAAAAAGATTTTTTTTAGGCCAATGCATTCTCTTATATATGCGAGGCGACCTATGGTCGACTCGCATATATAAGAGAATGCATTGGCACAGGGCATAACTGTAACTATCACAATGTGGTCAAGGAGCCGGTTCCAATGATATCCATATTTGTATGGTTCTATTGAGACAGACCGAAGATATTTTAGGCTGTTGAAGCTTTATTTGGCCGGTTTTGGCCGGTTTGTTGGGTAAAGGGTTAAATGCAATGTTTGTTACCGGACTGAAATCTAGAGTATTCGAGTCTACAAACTGAGCAATGCAAGTTATAATTTAACGACTGGTAAATAATTATAATATAAGCCACACAATATTAAGCGCCTCTAAAAACCACCACGAACTTTGATCTCCCAGGCACCCTTGCACTTGTGACTAGCTTCACTGTCTCCACTTCATATGTAAATAAGTAAAATGATGACTCAGATTAACGTTTGTCGCCTCGTTGAATAAAAAATGGCGCTTTGGACAGCTTGTCGCGGTTCGTTGTACCATCGCGCGCCGATATTCTGATTATTGACGACCAATGTTTGATTCTTGGCGGCCTATAAAACCAAATAATTAGGTGCTAGAACCAAATATGCTTCATGTTGGTAACCAGTCGATTACAAATCGGTTCTACAGCCAAAAGATATCATGGAGAACCAGTTGATACCAAATACTATTATAGTGTAACAATTCAGCAGCACGTCGTCAGTTTTGTGATACTTGTCATTTATGTAAAATTTCTTGACAATCGTGGAATCTTGAGATACAGTGCATTATATCAGGGTTACAGCTACACCCGGCTACATCACCTATTCCAATGTGTTTGTGATTCACCCTGGTTTAACATGTATGTGTACATAACTCACCTCGTGTATTATCGTAACATTTCGAATCTGTTGATTTGTCGGATCGGCAGTGTCTGTCACACCTAACTCCACTGATAAATCGGCTTCACTGTAAGTGAAACATATACAATAAACTAGAGTATTCATACACCCGTTGTTGTGAATTTATCACAGCTCATTTGCTGCCAAGTGATATAGGCAAAATATAAGCAATTGATATGCTAGTCCAGAACATGTATTTTATATAGATAATGCATGGCTTATGGCGTTTTTACATGATGGCGAGCAAGAAGATGTCTGTTTTGTCCCACGTGACTTACTTGACCGAATGAAACAAATATAATACAGGGAAATATCCGACGTGACATGCACTACTGTCTGTGATATGTGTTCAGCTTGATACGTGGTCATAAATATCAGTTAAATAATTCCGAGGGATGCACGCTCTAGTTATGATCCGTCAATATCATCGTCTTTTTCAACAACTGACTTCGTAATTCCATTTTAGATTGGCTGTCAGAACCGCTGAAATACTATATGGATATGTGTTCGTGGACGTGGCTAGAGGATTTCCGTTGACGGGGGATACACACCTACAAACTCCCAGGATCGAATATTTCCATTTGCATCCCCCACATCGGCTTTGAATTTTCCAACTGCTACCTCACATGCCTTGATTTTTGTTTTTATTTGAATGTTGACTGCATGGATACCGGGGAGGGAGGGACCAAGAGGAATGTTTTATATAATTATATTGAACACTGCAAAATCCAAACATCTAGATGTCTAACTCCATGAAATTATTCACGCCTCGATTTGTATTTCTTGAATTGATTAGCAGTTGTGGATTGGCCACCCGGGAGGGACCAGTAGCCACTGAAATCTGCACCTGAAAACTGCAAAATCCTAGCATTTTGCTAGCCTCCATCTCTCCAAGTGTTGGAAATGTCCAATGTGACAGCCCATATGGTTGGAAATGTTCCCACTGATGTCAATTTCAGACTAAACATTGAACAAAAATTGGAAGATATGCAACTATTGGTTGTTGGTCTAAAATAAAACCTGTCTGTTATGAAATGTCCAACTGTTGAACAATTTGGGTGAGTGAGACACCCAATCCCCACGTCGCCACACCCCTGTATGTTGGGTAGCCCAACACGTGCTATACCACACAGCCCCATTAACCAAACCAAATACACAGCTCTGTAAAACTGTATATATAGGGTCACGATCGGGGCGTGGTCTACCGATTTGGGAAAAAAACATGTTCAGTTTTGGATGAATACATTATAAATTATATAAGCGTGTACCTATTTCCAAATAACATGAGCACTTTCTCATTTCGATCGGTTGAAATGTCTTTATACATCGATGCAGGAACGTGGGGTGTGGTTCTTCACTCCCATCCAACTTAGGTCAAAATTGTCAACAGTTGGACATTGAAATATCCGAAAAGGGAGGTTTAACTGTTCCGATAGTTTCATATTTAATTAGTTATTTGAGGACCAAAAGTCGAATGTTTCCTAATGTCGGACTCAAACAGCCTGCTTTAGTTGGGTACAGTTTTAAACTCCAAACGGAGACCCTCTATAGCGCCGTCCCTGCATGAATGTCATGCATCAGTGCAATACTCCAACACATACTTTAGATTGTTTGCCCCGAGAAATCCACTCCAAATTATATTTTAGACGGATAATGGTTCTTTTAACTTTCGTATACAATGTACACTCTTCGAACAAATACATTCTACACAATATGTGTTACATTTTATCTTAAACATAACTGTGCAGAAATTACATATGATATATGTGTGTCGGTGGAATTTCCTCAACGTTGGCTAAGAGTGAATTATGTGAGTGTATCATAGTTATTAGATGAGATGTGTTCTATTGGAGACACAAAACTCGTAAAGGCTGCTACAGAACTAAACATTGACATCAGCTTTTAATTGTTATACACTGTGTAGGTGTCAAAACTGAACAGCACAAAAATTGTGTAGCATACCATTTTAAGGCTGCTGTTAGATTTTAATATTGTAGCTTTTACTAGTTTTGTGCTCAAATAGAATATAGCTCATCTACTAACTATAATATACTCACATAATCACTCATATTCAATGTTGAGAAAATCCCACCGACACATATATGTCATGTGTCATTTCTACACAATTTTGTTTAAAGGCATGGGCGGCGTTCGTTGCAGAAATATTTATATTTGTTCAAATCGTCATCAACAGAAGGAACACCAAAATATATACAGTTCCGCTCATATGCCAAACATAATCAACACGTAAATAGTATATTGTCGCCAAAACGTACGATGGTGTACGTAAACAAGAACATGCTCGTGTTACAGAAGTTGTGCGTCTGTTTACGTAACACAGCGCAATTCTATTGGTTAATCACACAATAATGATATAAACGCTCTTTATTTTTTCCATATCAGAAAAACAGTAACAAATAACGCTCTTTATGTTTACCATATCCGGATCTAAACAAAAGCCATAAACGTAACGTTTTTTGCTTTTGTTTACATAACAAAGGGGGATAAATTGACAATAACATACTGCTTATGCCATATTTATGATTGGCATAAGAACAAACCCTGTCTATATCTTACTATTCCTTCTGTTTATGGCGGTTTTTGGCGGAGGTGAATATTTTAACAGCATACCCACCGCCAACGCAGCCCGTATCGTTAAGATAAAATGTGCCTTGCCCTTTCCTTTATTAAAAACCGGGATTCCACGTCAGTAGAGCCAATCAGACCTCACTCAGAACACACTATTAATAGCAGCAGGATAAAGGAGTCCAATCGAAACGATTAACGTTGCGTGATGTGACGTAATTCGGGGGAATACCACAAGCCTTCCGAGAAATTGAAAAGTTGGCGGGAATACAATAGACTGAGTATCCCTATGAATCTGAGTACCTAATGCGCATAAGATTGTCCACTTATAAATGGACAATCGGTACCTAAAATGGTCATTAATAAATGGACAATCCGACCACGCGTGGCACGCGAGCTTGCGATTGTCCACTAAATCATGACATATATCGATAATCCTGCATGTTAGCTTCATATTAAATCTGAAGGGTAATAACTCTATAAAGAATGTACTTTTACTAAATGACGGAGATTTGTATGAGAAATTTGCAACACCACAACAGATCAACTTTTGTGAAATAGAAGTCAAATTCTTCCCTTGGGTGGGTGGGCTTGGGGGAGGTTTGGGGTACGCTCTTTAAAAACACTTCTTCGAATAATTCCGTTATTTCGTTAAAAACTCTTCTTCAAATCTCTCCGTTATTTCGTCAAAAACACTTCTTCTCATACAAATCACCGTTATTTAGCAAATTAACATTATTTATAGAGTTATTGCCCTTCATGCAGGATTAACAAAACATGTCTTCATTTAGTGGACAATCCTAAGCTCGCGTGCCACGCGTGGTTGGATTGTCCATTTATTAATGACCATTTTAGGTACCGATTGTCCATTTATAAGTGGACAATCCTTGAAGAATTTCCTGATCTGAGTGTACAAATACTGATGACATATGTATACCTCAATACGTTTTTCTTGTGTGGTTTTGTTCAAAATAGTTGAATCGTACCTTGAAAAGGAGTTCGATATAAATGTTGTGTTGCTGTTGGGAGTGATTCCGGGAAGAGATAGAACATCTTTACAGATAAGGGCGGCGTTGGCGGTGGGTATGCTGTTAAAATATTCACCTCCGTCAAAAACCGCCATAAACAGAAATAATCTATATCTATATTTGCGAATGTCTGTCTGTCTGTCTGTCTGTCTGTCTGTCTGTGTTCTATAGAAATTCACAGGGGACCATCTAAATGATGCCAAAGGGGTCTACTAGGAGTAGCTTTTTACGAGAAAGATAATGGTCGGGGTTAGAATTTTCTAAAGTGACGCCGTTGTTGTCAGGGGCAGAAAAGGGGGAGGGGCAGAAAAAAATATTGTCGCTGATTGCCAACAAAATTATATATAATCATCCCCATAATATGAGGAATCTAATGGCGTGGTTTAAATATGGCAAAAGTCGCATCGTTCGCGTCAGGGGTGCCCGGAAGGGGGGGGGGCAGATTTTTTTTCTGTCGCCGATTGCCACGAAACTTACATATAAACATTCCCATGATATGAAGAATCCAACGGTGTGGTTTAAATATGTCAAAAGTGGCGTCGTTTGAGTCAGGGATGAACGGAAGGGGAGAGGGGCACCAAAATTGATAAAACTAATTTTAGCGCCGATTTCCACCAAATTGATATATATTCTTCTTCATGATATTAAGGAATCTAATTGTGCGATTTAACAACGCCAAATTGTTGTTTTTGGATGAGAGATTAGGAGGGGTGGGCACTAAATTTGATAATAAGTCGCCGATTGCCACCACACTTATACAAAATCATCCCCATAGTATGAGGAGTCTGATGGTGTGACTTTTATCTGTCAAATGTGGCCTCATTCGAGTCAGGGTTGCATTGAAAGGGACAGGGGCACCAAAATTGATGCTTTTTTTAGCGCCAATTTCCACCAAATTGATACACGTTCTTATCCATGATACGAGGAATCTAATCGTGATTTAAAGACGCCATAGTGGTGCTGTTTGGGTGAGAGATGGAGAGGGGAGGGATTGGCACCAAATTTTATAAAAAAATTGTTTAGTCGCCGATTATTACCAAACTTATAAACAATCATCTCCATGATATGAGGAGTGTAATCGTGTGGTTTAAGGAAATCACAAGTGGGGCCATTCGAGTCAGTGGTGTATAGAGATGAGAGGGGCACAACAAATTATATCTATATGTTTAGTGCCGATTTCCACCAGATTGATACATATTCTTCTCCGTGATACGAGGAATCTTATCGTGTGGTTTAGATACACCAAATTAATGCCCTATGGGTGAGAGATATGGGGACCTTAAATTTGATACGAATTTGTATACTCGCCAATTTTCACCAATTTTTTATATATGCATCTCTAATCTCTAATGAGTCGTAGTGTGTGCAGCTTGAGTCCGAAATAGGGACGGGAGGGTCACCAAAACTGATACAAAATATTTTTAGTACCAATTACCATCAAATTCAGACACGTTCTTCTCAAATGATACAATAAATAAAATCGTGCTGTCTGTCTGTCTTTTTGTCTGTCTGTGTGCGTTATATATATAACTTCACGCGGTACAATCGAGATGGCACCAAGGCGTTCTAAGAGGGGTAACCTTTTACAAGGAAGATAATGGTGCGGGTTAAAATTTTCTAAAATGACGCTGTTGGTGGGAGGGGAAATTTAAAAAATATGGTGAAATAGTTTTGTCGCTGATTTCCACCAAACGAATACATAATCACCTTCGCAATATGGCGTTGTTCGAGTCAGCGTTGCATCAACAATTGATTTAATAAACCAAATTCCACCAAATTCATACACGTTTTTCTCTAATGATATACCATGAATTAAATCACATTTGGTGTCGTTTGCGTCACGGGTTGCGAGCGGATATGCACTATCATTGATATTCGCCGATATCCACATATAAGTTATATACAGTCACCAGGCCATCTCCATATCATTTTAAGTAGTTCGGCGTTCACATTTCACAATCCCGACATATGGTGACCCACATAAGTCACTTGAACAATTATATCTTCTTAACAGTCATATTTATATGGGAATGGCAATCAAGGCATTCACACAATGAGCTAGCAAAAAGAGATAACTAGAAGAAGCATTAAACGTATATTTATCATTCTATTGAAGAGATACATATATTCGTACAAACTGAGAGACCTCGAACCGTCAGAGGATTGCATATATATAATAACAAAATTTAGTCTGTTCCATTCAATACACTTTCCACAAAAAGTTACAATTTGTCAAGAGATATGGAAGGCCTGTTCAAAAATAGTGGTCACAGTGTGCAGTCAAATATAGTTTCTTCTGATATACAAGAAAATGCAGTTAGTAGCACTAGACTTTTCAGGATCCTACCAATACTGACATCTGACAAGGGTTTTAGAACAGACTCATCGACTGACATAAACAACTCAAAATCTCGCACTGTGCCTGGCACATGTAGCTGATATATCTGCGCAGCAACATTTCGTTTAAACTAAGAATATTTAGCCAATATATATAGCACCATGAACAGAGGAGCACCTGGAAATTTCTTTGAAACATCTGTATCTTCATGGATATATGATAGCCAGGTGTCCTCGAGATCTTAGTCCAACCCACTAGATTGATTGATACATCTCAATATGTAAAACCCAATTATAATCTTTTATCGAACTAATGTGTTTATGATGTTCATGTATCATATTATAACGTCTAATGTATACGCAGTTGTAAATAAATAAATACTTCATTATTGGTGGAACGGATTAATCGTGATAAACAGAATGACAATTAAGCAAGAGCATTCTCTATTCCCAACAAATATCCACAACATACATTAACCTGGGCAACGCCGGGTAACCCTGCTAGTAGTAAAATATAGACAATCTTTCTTCTTATACCAATCAGAAATATGGCATAAACAGTTACTGTCAAATGTTTTTCCTTTGTTATGTAAACAAAAGCAAACAACGTTACAGACCTGGCTTTTGTTTAGATCCGGATATGGTAAACATAATGAGCGTTCTTTGTTACTGTTTTCCTTATATGAATAGAATAAAGAGCGCTTATATCATTTATGTGTGATTAACCAATATAATTGCGCTGTGTTATGTAAACAGAAGCAAAACTTCTGTAACACGAGCAGGTTCTTGTTTACGAACACCATCGTACGTCTTGACGACAATATAGTATTTACGCGCTGATTATGTTTGACATATGAACAAAACTATATATGTTTTTTAATATTCATTCTGTTGATGGCGATTTGAACAAATATGAATATTTCTGCAACGAACGCCGCCCGTGCCTTTAACAGTTTAACCCTACTAGTTCATTTAGGAAATGTTCAGATGATAAGTTCAACAAACGACCATGAACTTATTATCTGAACAGTTCCCACCAATGAATATGAATAATTCTGCTCTTGTATTATATGTTTTTATGAATGTTGTCTGCTGTCATTACCTGGACACCCCTCTAAAGGAATAATATACTGTTCCACTGCATACTTTTAGAACTGAATGGGAGAATCTATTCAGTATTGAAAGGGTTAAATGCTTTCATGAACTCATATCAATAAACCGCCAACTGTTGGACTTTTACCAATTGTTTGAATCGGTTAAATATTCGGCTTTTGTCAGCTGACCAAACGAAATCGCAAAAATCAACTGTTCATGTAGCTTTAATTTCATTATGAGCTGATACATGTTCGCACATAAAACTTACTCTCTGTTTTTAGTGCAATGCGCGGCTGTCACCACGGTTCTTTCATCAATCAGACTCAAGCCACATGAGAATGTTCCCAAGTGCAATAACTTTCCTTGCCAAGGCCACCTGGTGTTGTCTGTGACGTCATCGCCACCAATAATCGTTGTGTCAGCTATCGAATATAACAGTCAAATATGGATAGAAAATATTCTTTAGATAATCATAACGTTGCCGACTAGGGTATGGACTATGCAGCGCTTTGATATAATCAATAATCATTCCATATAATTCAAATGCAGTGCATGTTACAAAATATGAAGCATGAATATTGGTTGTATGGAGGGGATCCGACATCAAGCATAAAGCCTATGGGGTCGTTTCCGTTTACGTGTGAATAAGCCCATGCTGTGAGAATGATGACATCATATTAGGTAATTGTGTTCATAATAATTTTAGAAGATCGTGGTTGGTATATATGTTACTCAGCTACTCACAGTGTGGGCTGAATCGATAGATATATCAAAATGAGATTTTGTTGTCCTTATGGAGTAATAGAAAGAAATTGATTGAAAATAGATTTAGTATAGCGGAACGAAGTATAGATCGGTATAGACAAGAGTGTGAGGTGACATATCAAACGTTTGAGTCTGATATGCAGTATAGGGAGAGGAGGTGGGGAGTGTAAATGATAAGCTATTGCTTTTAATTTATACACTAATTTGGTGTTCTGACCTAGCATTTTTGCCGACACTGCTATCATTTGGATTTGTATGAATATATAATGCTTTATGTTTGATGTAGTTCAAGAAAGCTGTGGAAACCCATACCTAGTACTTCAACGAGCCTGCAAATATTTTGTTCCAGGAAAAAATGATTCATAGGTCTAAAGTCGGCCAGTTCTAACACGCATTGTACATGTATTCGACACAGAGAATTAGGCCAAAACAAATGAGAATGTCAATGATACTGTAGTCCAGCTTGGGAAGGAGTTCATGTTTTGCTGAGCAACGAATAGAACGATAAAGAAGAAGGAAATTAAACTAGAGGTCATCTCGAAGATCAATATGTAGTTTGGTGATGATCGGATGAGGGATGTGGTCTGAATGGTGTGCCAAAGGATTTAGTCATACAAAGAGTAAATTACAAGATGGCTACTGGCGGCCATGTTGTTCAATGAATTTCGGTCAAAATAGGAGGGTCCCATCTACAGATGAAAAATTTGAAAATGATCCGGCCATAAATACGGGCTGTAGGGTGTGCCGATCGATTCAAACGTGAAATCCAAGACGGCTGCTGGCGGCCATATTTGTCATCGAAATTCGGAAACCCTGAAGCTACATTTGAAGTTCGGTGAAGATCGGATGAGGGATTGGCTGTAGGGCGTGCCGAAGGAAATTGTTGACACACGGACGACGGACGCCAACTCATGGCAATAGCTCAAACTTTACTTTGTAAAGTTGAGCTAAAAAGGGATTTGGTTCTGGGGCAATTTGTTTCTCAAATCAGTGAGGGAGCCAAAAATAAAACGGTTGAACACGCCATTAAATGTCATAGTGGTGAACACCCATACCAAATTTCATTGAGATCCGAGCATTATTGTTTAAGTTATGACATGAACAGACATCGAACGGACCAAAAAGCCAACCTTTCCAGATAAACAAAGACGAATAAATCTAGAATGGAAATCCCGAACAAAACGATTGAATCCTCTATTGAATGTCCCCATTGTTGTGAACATCCATAAAAATCTCATTGAGATCCGAGGACTACTGTTCAAGTTATGTCCTGAAAAGACATCGGACCTACCAACAGAACCAACATTTCCAGATAAACAAAGATGAATGACTCTAGAATCCTCTATTGGATAGTCCCCATTCAAGTGATGACACGAACAGCCATCGGACGGACGCACACACGGACGCACCGACGCACGGACTGACGGTCATGTGCAAAATATTATACCCCATTTAAAAAGGTGTATAATGTCTAGTAATAACCCGAAACGTAGATGGAACTGTTATGTACGATCGCTGAAATAGGACATTTAAATTAATTAATGTATTTTGAGATAACTTCTCAATATATTCAGATAAATATCTCGATATTTATCTCAAAACTATTGAGAAGCTATCTCAAAATATTGAGATCTTATCTCGAAATATTGAGAAGTTATCTCGAAATATTGAGATCTTAGCTCAAAATATTGAAAAGCGATCTCAGACTATTGAGAAGTTATCTCGAAATATTCAGAAGTTATCTCCAAATTTCGAGATAAATAAAATAATTTCAATGTCCTAATTCAGCCATAGTAGTTATGCATATTAACTCGTATATAAAATGCCATTATAATATCAGTATATGACAGGGATTACCTAACATAACATAATTCCCCTGACTATATTCACTATTTTTATTGTTGTCTATAAATTAATTCAAGTACCTCTCCATTCGCGCACATTTTCTCTCCGTTTATTTTCCAAATTATCAACGTTTACGCCAAGAAAATCATCTTAATTCCGAGATGATATAGAAACAGCGCCTGTAGAGAATGCGACGAAGCAAACGACGTAGCTCCAGTGGCTGTTACTTTGGTGAATTTTGATTGATATGTTTCAACAAGAAGTCCTTGAGCAAATTTCGAGACTTTCCGAGATTCGGCGAGATGTCTAGGAATGCGGAAGTATTCTCAAATTCAGCTTTGGACAATTTGATATTTTGATTTCTGACTTATAACGTCGCTGTGTATATTTATAATATACATCCACCTCGCCCAAGGGAATGTGTTAAATTGACTGCATACTTGATTTGGTGAGGACATCTCTCACAACTGAGTACGTGCCGTATTACGTTATTTCATTCAAACTTCCTGTTTGGCTCTAGTGGAAGAATTATATAACATTAACAATAACAATGTTTTGGACAGCATTTATGCTATTCCAGCTTCTAGCTGTGTTTCCGGGTCAGGGACCAAGGTATCCATGCCAACGCTGCTCAAACGCAGTCAAAAACAAGGACTTGTCAATCTCATGTGACAGCTGCAGTGGATGGACTCATCTGAAATGCTCAGAGATGACTCGATTGGAATACGACCGTCATGCAGAGGATGGAACCGACTTTTCCTTCTGTTGCCATCGATGTACCAACATGAATCTACCTGGAAGTTCGTGGAAAATCTCAGACTTTTAAGAGGAATGTCATGACATTAAAACTTCTTCTGATTGTTTCTCAAATACTGATGAAAATGACTCAAATCTTCCAAATACCAATGATTCTTATGAGAATCTCAATGATAATGATTCTTCCCTTTCAGCTCCGCCTAAAAGTGAATCCATTTTTCAGATTCAAAATGCTCTAGAAAGAAATGGGCTAAAATTTCTGCATCTAAATTGTCGGAGTCTTTTGAACAAGATTGATCAAATTAGGATTTTGGCACGAAATTCAAAGCCTTCGGTTTTTGCGATTACTGAAACATGGCTGGATAGTTCTGTCGACAGTTCTGAAATTTCTATTGATGACTATTTAGTGATGAGAAATGATAGAAATAGAAATGGCGGTGGTGTCTGTGTTTATATTCACCAATCCCTTTCATTTAATCCGCGGCAGGATATTTCGAATCCCGAACTGGAATTTTGCTGGGTAGACATTCTACTGCCTAAATGTAAACCTATTTTGGTTGGAGTGGGCTATCGCCCTCCTGATTTTCATAAATTCTTCCCTAAATTTGAAGAATATATTAATGAAAAGAAATTTATCAGAGATGAAACAATAATTCTTGGTGACTTGAATGTGGATGTATCAGCCAAGAGATTGAACATACTTAAGCGGGGTCTTAATTCATTCAAATTAATTTCGGGTTGGACTCAGCTCATCAAATTTCCTACGAGAGTAACAAGTAATTCTTCTACTATAATTGACCTTATTCTAACCACAGATCAAGGTAAATATGCTCATTCAGGAGTTCTTGACATAGGAATTAGCGACCATAAAGTAACATTATGCTGTTCGTAAAAAGTTAAAACAGCAAGTTGGCAAACATAATGAAATGAGATTTAGATCTATGAAGAATTATTCATTCGAACCTTTTCATGAAACCTTAAATAAGTTGGACTGGACTAAAGTAATTTGCTGTGACGATGTGGAGAAGGCATGGATGTTGTTCAAATGTTTGTTTATTTCTGCTATCGATATTGTAGCTCCCTATGCTGAGGTAAGAGCTAAGGCCCGAACTGAGCCATGGATGGATGGAGATATTTTGCAGAATATTCGAGATAGGGATAAAGCTCTTCAAAATTTCCGTCGGACTCAAAATGGTATATTCTATGAAACTTATAAATTTCTGAGAAATAAGATTCAGTACCAAATAAGGAAAGTTAAAGCCACTTATTTTACTAATAAATTAAAGATGAAAAAAAATAATTCTAAAGCTCTATGGAAGTCTCTTAAAGACATTGGTGCCCCATCAAAGAAGGGGCGTGGTAGTTCAGGGAATGTTTCACTTAAAATTGGGGATGATATTATTTCAGATAAGAAATTGGTCGGTAACGAATTTAATACATGTTTTAGTAATGTGGCTGCTGAACTTGTTGACAAATTACCTGAAGCCAAAGGGAAATATGGTAGTGCGTTTATTGACAAATATTATTCTGACAAAGGTGTAAAGCCTAATTCATTTAAACTTAGAGTAGTAGAGGAACAAGACATTCTTGATATTCTGCTAAATATGGATCCATCCAAGGCTACAGGGTTGGATCTGATACCAGCAAGGTTTCTTCGAGATGGCGCTTCAGTGATTTCTTCCCCCTTGACACACATTATAAATCTGACAATACACTACGGGATCATTCCAAACGATTTGAAAGTTGCAAGAGTGGTTCTCATTTATAAGAAAAAACTTCACCCGGTAATTATAGACCGGTTTCCATCCTAAATCTGGCTTCCAAAATCCTGGAGAAAATTGTTTATAAACAAATGGAAGAATACCTAACACAGAATAATTTATTATATGAGCATCTATCGGGGTTTAGAGTTGGCTTCTCAACCGAATCTACCCTTATCTCTCTCACCGACTCTATTAGAAGGAACATGGATAAAGGATCGCTTACTGGAATGGTCTTTATTGACATCCAGAAAGCATTTGACACTGTGAACCATACTATCCTTTTGGACAAATTAAGTGCTCTAGGCAGCGATAATAACACCTTAACATGGTTCTCATCATATCTGTCAGACAGGACCCAAATTACTGACATATGTGGAACACACTCACATGCTATGAATATAACGTGTGGTGTCCCTCAAGGGTATTTATTGGGACCTCTTCTGTTTTTATTATACGTGAATGATGCCGTTGCAGCCGTAAATTGCAAGTTACTACTGTACGCAGATGACTCAGCTTTGATAGTCTCGGGAAATGATTCAACGGTGATAGCAGATCAGCTGAGTACTGAATTAACATCACTAAGCCACTGGCTAGTCGACAACAAATTGTCACTTCATTTAGGCAAAACAGAATCCATCTTATTTGGCTCCAAACGCAAAATTAATAAATGTCCCGAACTTGCAATCTGCTGCAATGGTATCAATATTCAGTCAGTCAAGGAGGTGAAATATCTGGGTGTCTGTCTCGATGAAAGTCTCATTGGGGAACAAATGGCCAAACAGGTACTAAATAAAGTAACTGCTCGTCTCAAATTTGTATATAGAAAGGCTGACTTTCTAACCCCTTTCACAAAGAAACTACTTGCTAACTCATTAATTCAATGCCACCTAGATTATGCATCCTCTATTTGGTATAGCTCTTTGAGTACAACTACCAAAAATAAACTACAAATATTTCAAAACAAATTAATCCGGTTTGTTCTGAGCTTGGATAGATTTTCACATATAGGTTATGAAGAGTTTAAAACCATTAAATGGCTTCCGGTTGAATCCAGAGTTTCCCAAAGAAAGCTGACTATCATGAAAAATATAACAGATGGGAAAGCTCCTACCTACCTAAGAGATGGATTCCAATTTTCGAACACTCATTGTAAATATAATCTCCGGTCTGGAATCTTTAGATTATCTGTGCCTCATGTTAGGGTATTTGGTTACAATAGCTTTTGTCTACACAGGAATCACATTGTGGAATAATTATGTAAAATATATTGAACCTAACTGCAACTTGGCTACATGGAATCACCTAATAAAACAGGAATTATTCGATAAAATTTTAGGTACTGAGGAATCTGACTTTGTATATTAATAATGGTGTGAATCATGCTATTAATAATACCGTACGACCTTATGAGAACTTGTGCTGTGGCCTGGTCAGTCATGTGGTCGGTTACCATTAAGGAAATAAGCAAGCTTTGGCTTGCTTTCCTGTGAGCTCCTTGATGGCAATCGATGGCATGACTTGTCAGACGAGCGTATTCATATGTATATTTCTCTTCTACTACTCTATTTTCCTCTCTATCTTTCTATGTACGATGACAGTACTTGGCCAGCTGCATATATTGTCACTGCTGCCTGTATTTAGGGATTCCATTTTTCGGTCATGGACATGCCAGTCTAAAGCCGGCCATACATGGCAGCAGTGTGTATATGCAGGTGGCGAAGAGCTGTTGTTACTCTTACTAGTATCTCTTAAGCAACATGACAGTCCTGTTGAGGGAGGAGGTGGGATAGCACGGGTTGATTTTTCATGTTGTATATATATATATATACAGGTACGAGTATCTATTTAGTAGTCATTACTAAGCTAGGTTTATTCACTATCTTGTCCCTCTACAGAACTGTCAAGCTGCATTCTTGTTATATTTATATATCTATACTTTTTATATTTATACTATATGAATGTCACACTCTGTGTTACTCTTTTGTATATATGCTTATGCTCATATGTCTGCAAATTTTGCATCTTTTAGCCATTACAAAATTATGTATCTATCTATCTATCATTCTAATGTGTAATCCTGAATTTCAGCCAGTGCCTTTCAATTTGTCAGGGGACACAATTAGTAATTTAGCAGACAATTACGTAACAAGAGCATGAGAATCAGCTGATCATTTTCTTAAATGTAGTCATCTACTTCATGTTCTATGTCCGCAAGTCACTGTTCACACATTGCATGTATTTGGTAAAGCTCAATGTTTTGCACACTAATGTCCGATACATATACATGGACATGTTGCTAAAAACATTTATGCTCTTCAGAATCGAATTAACCATATGTATAAGGAAATGAGGGGGTACTCAAAGAATAATAAGCTTGTTCATCCGCAACTAAACATTTGTTCGTATTCAATGGTAATGATATGCATCACTTACATTACAAAGTTCTGTTAATTTCTTGTTGAAATATGACTAGAATCCAAATTGTGATTTTTGTGAAATTTTATACCACGTTCTGTAAAATCGAATATTTGAGGGATTTGAAGGGGCTAGGACCCCAGTAATTGCATATTTCATTGCTCCGATGATCAGTTAATGTAAACAATTCAAAATAAAGTAACATTTCTCAACCAGTTCCAAACAGCATAAACTGATCTAGAAGATAATAGTGAAAAAACGTCATATTTTCAACTTCCGCCCGCCATTTTGACGGCCATCTTGGAAGAGGAGTTTCAAATTGCCCTAAAAGTGGCTTAGAGCCTAGTCTAAAAAACGGCGGCCATGATGGACGCCATCTTGTCTGGAGTCTACACGGCCACTTTTGTTCGTGTTAGTTGAAGGACATAATAAGGAACACAATGAGTGGGGTAAAGTTATGTCCCAGGGAGGGGGTTCAATGGTATCCCTCTCAGCTCCCGGACTAAATACAAAATGACTGATACTACGAAAATAGGGGGACTATATTTTTCGTTGCAATTCTGAGCGCGCAATACTATCGTATTATCGTATATGATTGTGAATCGTCTCAGCCAACGATGTAAATGTATGCATTTTTAAGCTTCTTTTATGGATTTTGTTTTGTTAAAAATGCATAAAAGCTCTAGTTTTGTCCATGTGATATACGAGATCTTCAACTCGTCATGTTGGGATATAAGATTTTATGAAACTCGTTTGATAAATTTTATTCACAACTCGTCTACGACTCGTTGTGAATCAAATTTATCAAACTCGTTTCATAATATCTTATATACCAACATAACTCGTTGTAGATCCTCTATATACGCAATAACGTGTCGGTATTTAAGTTTATGGACAAATTCATATAATGGGTACGATATACTTACTATCCTGTTTGGGAGCACACGCAACCAAGCCGAAAAGCACGGCGAACAATGGCAGCATGGTCATCTTGATGACCCTGTATGGTGTAGAGGAGATAGATAACGTCAGTACAAGTTGAGAAACACTCGGGTGGTGGCGCTATCTCTACAATAAGGTGTACGGAGAACATTTCCTCAAGAACATACTAATACACGTAGTATAGTTTAATGATAGTATGAATACGATAGTTTCAACAAAACACATTTGTGCGAGCCGAGCGTTGTTTATAAACAGCACATAACGAGTGTGCGATAAGCAAAACATTCAACACCGTGGTGAATATTTTGGGCGATTGATTCACTGTGACCAATTAAATATCAACTCATTGAGTGATGAGGATTAGAGAACACTTTTACGTTATGTTGTAAACAACCTGGTACAGTTTTAACCAAAGTTCACCTTGTTGGATCTCCCGGTGTTGGGTGTTTTGCTTATAGAACACTCTTTACGTACTATACTGTAACATAACATTACCTTGTTTAATAACATTACAATTCAATTCAATTCAATTCTTTTATTGGATATAACAATATAATAATCGTCGTGTATCCAAATGTATAAGAATATAATAAAACTGTCGACTAATGACAGGTAATCAAACAAAAACAAAAACGAATAATTATTTTATCATAAATGACTAATACATCTATAACATGTATATGTAGCCACAAGTACATGTGATATCTCTGAATTGAGATAATTATGAAAGTAGTTGTATGACTTCGGATCGAATAACTGATATTTAATAATAGTAATGGAAAATTGAAAAGTTGATAACTTGAAAGTTGATGACTTGGTATTACGTGTTGAATAAGCTTAAAATAGTCTGTTGCCATATTTTGTAAAAAGCTATTGATGAATATTAGTTATTTCAAATAATTTTTCTCTCTTGTCCATTGATTCTTTTATATAAATACAAATCTATCTTGTGGCTGTGAGAGTATAGGGGTTTAGAATATTGCTGACATCCAAGAATTCAGTTATGCTAAAAATATTGAATTTATTTCTTATTTCATTATAAGGAGGGCATTTATATTAGAAATGCATTTCATCTTCAATATTAGTTGGACAAAAGTTACAGAATCTCTGGGATGCTTGGATACTTTGTTTAATAACACTGCGTACGATCTTGACAATACGATGCTACTGATGCGATATTTATGATTGGTATAAGAACAAAATATGTCTATATTTTATATTCTTTCTGGTCATGGTGGGTTTAACGGATGTGACTATTTTAACAGCAATATCCACAGCCAACGCTTACCGCATATTTAAATGGATACTGTACTGAAATGTTGTTGTTGGTTTCTTTAGTCTCTGAGTCGTAGAATAAGGCAACCAGATTTTGATTATTTGAAAGTCTGTTAAGTACGAAGTAATGTTACGGATGGCAGATTAGTCGGAATGAGAAAATACAAATTGTCGTTATCGAGTAATTTTTGTAAAGTTTTCAAGCAAATGTATCAAATAAATGTTATATTATATACATACTAGTCTCATATACTCATTTAAGTTATTGTATAGTCACTAGTCAGTGAGTGACTTTAGTGGGTGGCTATCAACATAATTTGTTGCACGATCATGTGTGACATGCGTTCTCCAATCCACTATCCGTTAATTAATTTGATTACGTCTTGTACACGGACTTTCGTAATTTAATTTATGGCTCCAGCCATAAATTAAGTTTCTATCAAATTATTAACATTGATTTTAAGATAACCTATTAACCTGAACGTTTACAGAATACATCTTCGACTCAAATTACTTATTTTTCTGTATATTATAAATATTAGATCGTTGTTGTTACCGGGAATTTATTGAATATGGCGTACAGTACCCATTTAAAGCCAATAGCAAGCTTAGATGGCGGCATACTTATGGAAGGTGAAACAGTGGCGGATATACCTATACCTGTGTATAAGACGAACACCCAATAAACACACGATTATATAGCGAAAGATACTTCATCGGGTTAACGATTAGATAGCGAAAGATACTTCATCGGGTTCACGATTAGATAGCGAAAGATACTTCATCGGGTTCACGATTAGATACCGAAAGATACTTCATCGGGTTCACGATTAGATAGCGAAAGATACTTCATCGGGTTCACGATTAGGTAGCGAAAGATACTTCATCGGGTTCACGATTAGATAGCGATTAATTTTCAAACGCAGTAACAGGTGACACGCGAGGTTGGGAATACATTTAGAAATAAGTATCCTGAGTTAATCGGAAGGGTGATAACTCTATATATATATAGAACGTACCGGAAGGGTAATAACTCTATATAGAACGTACTTCGACGAAATAACGGAGATTTGTATGAAAGAATTTACCACACCACAATTGATCAACTTTGGTCAAATTCTCCTATTTGGTTGATGGCTTGAGTGAGGCAGGGGAAGTTGGGAACGCTCTTTAACAGCATTTCTTCAAACCAAACTTGCTAATTAAAATGCCATATTAGCACCCATTCCCAACGATGGTAGAACGTTAGAGTCTCGACTCTACACCCCACTACATACACTTCCACGACCAAATCAACATTCGTTACTTAAATTCGCACTCATCTGAACTGACATAATAATTTAGCGTCTATTTCCAACAACGCTTCGGTAGGGCGCATTGGAGTTTCGTCTACAACAGCAAAGCAAGTGTGGGATTGCTTGCGACGTCACAATTACGTCATTTCGACAAACGTCATACGAAATATAGTGTCTACTTGAGTGCAAATTACTGCATTTGGGGACCATGTTAGATCTCAGGTTTGCTTTGAGCAATCGGCTTGAAATTTGGTGAGTAATCTTTTACGGCACAATATAGGCCGTGGTACAAATTTGGGCCACATTGCACGCATAGTTGAAAGTTATAAACGCGCCAAAAGCGTGACCGAGTTATACACAGATACACACACATGCACACACAGACGACGGGTTATATATATAGAGGATCTACAACTAGTCCCCAGTTTATAGCGGAATTTACAAAACGAGTCCAGTAAATTAGGTCTGGACCGAGCCTTTGGCGAGGTATAGACCTAACTTACTGGACGAGTTTTGTAAATTCCGCTATAAACTGGGGACGAGTTGTAGATTCTATTTATTACATGGTCCAACACCTCGACAAAACATACTTAAATCAACAAATAGGACACGAAACTAACATCGGCTTCTATAAGGCACGTGATGACGTTTCACTTAACTATGTGTTGTATGTCCGCGTAAAGAAATAGTCCCAGATAAATAAAGATTCTTTGACGTAGTTAATAGCGTATATTTAATGACATAACTTTTCAAACTGTTCATTCAGTATAGTTTGTTGGACAAATATTGGAAGCCATAGTATTTTGAGACGTAGCGTACATAATGTAAACAGACGGCAAACCGGAAGTCAAATGTCACATGACACTATTTCCTGTTATTAAACGAACGTTTAATATCACAATTCATAGAATTGGTTTATTGAATGGAATAAGGATAGAATCATGTAATAAATAGAGGATCTCACATGAGTTTCTATTTTATACGGAATTTATCAACCGAGTTCACTAAATTCGATTTGAGCCGAGGTTTACCGAGGCTCAAATAGAATTTAGAGGACGAGGTTGATAAATTACGTATAAAATAGGACGAGTGTGAGATACCTTTTATCACATGATCAAATGAACCCGAAGCAACGCGAAATATTCATCGAAAACAACAATCACAAACTACAGCGATCGCAAGTTATTTGAAGAACGCCGTGACGTCATCGCACGCGCTGATATTAAACGTGTCTATTACCGATAATTATGAACCTGCTTTTATGGCCAAATTATGTTGTAAATATAGATAAGAAGCAATGACTGGAATGGCAGTGGTCTATCCTGTTCATCCGGCAGGCACGGATTAATTACTCGGCCGGCGAGGATTATAGTCCGTATCAAAACACACTCGGTTGGTGTTGTCTCAGCATGAGCTGTTTGTGGTGAATAAGGTTTAGCATGAACGATATTAAGTTTATTTGTTTAACGAGTGTGAATTTTGTTGTAAAGCGGTACTATGAGCGGTTATAAGTAGAGTTCACCGTTGATGCCCCAGCATGTCTAAACTCAGAATTTTACTTTCAAATACTAAAACGTCAATCAATAGAAAATTATGTAGATTCGTACAATATGTATGTAAAGAACTCCGAATTATATCCGCATAGCTAACTCATGTTGTTTTCTCGTCCTATTTTATATATTAATTTGTATGTTGTTCCTTCTCACAATGTAGACCGATATTGTAAATATATTGTTTTTGTGTTTGGTTTCTCTGCGCCATTATCTGATGGCTTGAGGAAATAAATCTATCTATCACACAGTTATTACGGGATCTACTGTTGTCTTGAAGGTTCCAATCCCAACTAGCTGTTATTGATATATTGTCGTGATGAACGGATTCACATGTTTAAACAAAAACTGTGTTTACAAGTGACTGGACAATTTCACCCCTTACATGTTACCAAAAAGATGCCATTAAGATATTTTACTTTTACATGTACATACATTTGAGTTTTAACTGTTCTTTTATGTCTTAAAATGGGTTGCCGATTTATATGTTTTAGAATGGTCGAAATTAGTATTACTCGTAACTGAATACTTATGCGTTGGCTTTTTGGCTATTACTAGTATCGTTTTTTTATATTTACAGCCATATTTATACAGTAGTCAGTGAAAGGTGAATAAATCACGCGTGCACAGCGTTTTTCCTTATTAAATTCCACGAGGCAGATAACAAGTTTGATCCTCTGCAAACTGCAAAGTTCCATCAGTATTGTCTATCAATTTATGCATTGACGATTTACGTTTCATCAAAACTATGATAATAATAGAATAACTAAGATGTATTTTTAAGTTACGAATAATACTAGTTTCGACCATTTAAAAACATATGAATCGTAATGCCAACCGGGAAATCATATTGTCACCATGGGAACTTGGGTAATTATACGGTAAATTTGTAAATTAAGAGCAAAACATTGGTGTTGACCCGTGAAAAATACCATTGGTCTGACCTTTATTAGTTACTGTCTTGATATTAATTAAACGGTGTTGAACAAGGTTGTCAGCGATGTTGCGCGGTATGACACCGTTAACGTGACGGGCATTTTTCTAACAGTGTACCTCGTGTTGTGAATGTGATACATCTCGCAGCGGCGTGAAAATAAACATGATGCTTAATCATTATGTGCTTGTAGTGCTATAGAAAAAATGTCGATAAATTTATTTTATTTTATTTCAAATAACCACATATTTCGGACATAACTCGTTTATCATGAAAAGTAAAACTGCCCAGATACATTGTGCAATTGACAAGTTTCGACTGTTAACCAAAACTATATATCCGCCACCGAAAGAAAGGTTCCGGGAACTTGATCAATTTTTTCAGGAGAGGTAAAACGCTTAATTATTTTCATTGGACTGTTGTTTGTAAAGAGTATATAACTAATGTCCGAAGCTATAGGCAAAAACTCACCATTTGAGAATATATAAATTGATCCCTATAGCCGACCTAATATGCTGTGAGTATTAACGTAAAAATATGTTGTTACGACTTTTTGCCAGAGTTATTTAGTTGAATGTTTTGTGAAGACAAGACGGTTCAGTATCAATTCAACACATCACTATTTTTCATTCGTAGATCAAAAAGAATGTCAAAGCAAAATATCTTATCAGGGATTAAAAACAAGGTTTTGATTGAATTATAGAGGTCCAACGGTTTTAACACAAGCTGAAGTCGCGGTGGGAAAGTGTTGGCATCCGATTTTACCCGAAACAGCCTTACGTCAATGTGACTGTAAGCCAACATAATTTTTTATAGTATGTATATCTCATTTGTTGTCTGCTCCTGACATATATTTCCGAACAATGCTTACCTTTTATAATTGTATAAGTTATGTTGAGAAAGACTAATTCGTCTCAAATCACCTAAATCACCCACCACAAGAGAACGTCGTAATGCAGTGCAGGCGCCTGGGTATGTTATAGCAGCTGTTAGTCAATTATAATTTATAGCATCTTCGGATATTATGCACGCACTACTTATTTTCACCTAAGGGCGTGTGGTTTGGAGACACTAAACATATGTAGTACTCAACGCCAAATCAAATTAAATTAGATTTGTTAACATTCTGGTCGAACAATCCGACTTTTAACAACCAAGCAACAAAGAATCCGTTTAATTAGTTAAAGTAAGACTGCAAGAAGCTTATTAATATCCGGGTCCCAAAAACATTTAATGACTATAATTATATAGGCGGCCCACAGGCCAGTTTGAAAAGCAATTAATATGCATGAAGAATATTTTAAAGTGGAAATACCCTGTATTTAAGACTGTCATAATTAAGCAGGTTGGTATCAGTAGCTATAAGGTGCCTCAACAGGGAATCGACTGACAATTTGACTACATGGTGCATATATACTATATCTATTCATGGGTATTGTCACTATTGTGTAGACGATGTAATTAATGATTTTTACCCTGTGCCAATGCATTCTCTTATATATGCGAGTCGACCATAGGTCGCCTCGCATACATAAGAGAATGCATTGGCCTAACAATTTTTTACAATTTTAATAATTTTTCGTATTCTTTAACAATTTTATAATTTCACCCATACAGAGCCCCAGACAAACATGAGCAGACGACGCTCTTCTACATACTTCTATATATGTGTGGGGCTCCCTGCAGGGTAATGGATGTTTTTTATTTTATGTCCTAAAAATTGTAAGAAAAATTTATTTTAAAAAAATGAAAAAAAATTGTTAGGCCAATGCATTCTCTTATATATGCGAGGCGACCTATGGTCGACTCGCATATATAAGAGAATGCATTGGCACAGGGTATCAGAGACCTCTCAGTAGCTATAAGGTGCCTCAAAAGGGAATCGACTGACAATTTGACTTCATGGTGCATATATACTATATCTATTCATGGGTATTGTCACTATTGTGTAGACGATGTAATTAATGATTTTTACCCTGTGCCAATGCATTCTCTTATATATGCGAGGCGACCATAGGTCGCCTCGCATATATAAGAGAATGCATTGGCCTAACAAGTTTTTACAATTTTAATAATTTTTCGTATTCTTTAACAATTTTATAATTTCACCCATACAGAGCCCCAGACAAACATGAGCATACGACACTCTTCTATATACTTCTATATATGTGTGGGGCTCCCTGCAGGGTAATGGATGTTTTTTATTTTATGTCCTAAAAATTGTAAGAAAATTTTATTTTAAAAAAATGATAAAAAATTGTTAGGCCAATGCATTCTCTTATATATGCGAGGCGACCTATGGTCGACTCGCATATATATGAGAATGCATTGGCACAGGGTATCAGAGACCTCTCAGTAGCTATAAGGTGTCTCAAAAGGGAATCGACTGACAATTTGACTACATGGTGCATATATACTATATCTATTCATGAATATTGTGTAGACGATGTAATTAATTATTTCGATCGGATAAGTATTCTTCAATATCACTTACGATACTGAAAAATGAGCCAGAAGCTTCGTTGCTTTGAAAAGGAAGACAATTATTAGCCACAAATTCAAGTACAAATTACTATGATAGGGATCGGTTAGCTACTATGATAGGGATCGGTTAGCGATTTCTTGTAATGATAAGCGACAATGTTGTATACGGCATGGGCGTATAGATATAGGCTCTCCGCGTTGAGGGGGGGGGGGATGTCCAGCTTGAAATTTTCAACTGCAAGGATATATTGAAGTAGCATAATGATATGATCAATATATATAAAAGAGTAGGATTTGTCTGTCGTGTGCGCGAAGCGCACACAGGGGCCACAAGCTCCTCCGACGCTGAATAAAGGCCTGTTTCAGTTATACAATAAAGATAACAAATGAGAATTTACCCACAATTAAACCCTCAATTAAATTTGACAAATAGTTTTGGAATTTGACAAACACATTTCACTCAGCAAACATTTTTGCAACATAAGCAATTGGTCCAGCGCCAACCTTGGTTCGATTTGATCTCTGCAAAGCACGCGTTCGGGATTTGGTAGACGCACACCATAACTACTATGTATGAATTCACTTACCTTTGATCAACCGCGATTGCGAGACAGCGCGAAATGACGTTTGCCCGTGGACTGTCAGATATATTCATGCGTATTTGATGACTATCGAATTTATGGGTGCTGGTGTTTTCAATGAGCTGACTACTTGAATTTTGATGACTCCACTAAATCGATATGATATACAATGTAAACACACCACTTGAAATAGACGTTGAATGTTTTTTTGTGAATATGCCAAAACACTGCGCAGTGCTTAGAATCGGCATCCATTTATTTTACAAAAAAACACATATACTTCACCAACACAATTAGCACAATGGACGTCAAGTATGGCTGTACATTAAACGCTGAATCAGCTTCTGAACAACAGTTCACCACCTGAGATGCTGATCAGCAGATTTTCCTATTTCAGTTTAACTCAATTATAACGACGATAGTCGGTTGGTGGATTGCGTAAATGGCACGCAATATAAGTGTTTTATCCCACTTCTTTTAACCGCCGGCCATGCTAGTCCAGCAGTTCAAACTCCCGTTCAGCAGTCAGGGACGTGGCTATGGGGTCTCCGTTTGGGGGGGGGGGGTGTCCACCTTGGCAAATTCCAATTGCACCCCCCTTGAATCAGAATCAGACACAAACACAAGTTTTTGCATAATTCCATTTGCACCACCCCCTTACACCTCAGTGCTCAAGCCTACTATGCTATATATTCATAAACCATGGTTCTATGTTCCCGGTATGAGAACATTCAGATATATTTTAACCTGAAAAATTGCATAAATCCTAACATCAAGTGGTCTAACTCCAGATAAATGCACACGGCTACGGGCAAGAAAGCAGGACACACCGGGCTGACCATGGTTGTTCAGCCCGGTGTGAGAAAATTTTGAAATCTGAACAAGAAAATCGCAAAATCCTAGCATCTAGACGGGCCTCAAGCCTTTCTAGAGTTGGAAATTTCAAACCTGACACCCCCACGTAGGTTGGAAAATTTCCAACTGATGACAATGTTTTCCAAATGTATGACAATATATATATTTTTAAATTAACTAGCAGTTTTTGACTGGCCACGAGGGAGGGACCAGGACACAAGCTTTCGAAGTGTAGGAAATTTCCAACCTGTCACCCCCCTGAGCTTGGAAAATTTCCAACTGATGACCATTTCAGTCCAAACTTACCAAAAATAGGACAATATGCAAATATTGGTCCAAAAACAATTAATTCCCCGAAAAACTTGTTTGAAAATCAAACTACAAGAACATTTTCAACCTATTGTTGGTGTGAAATTTCCAACTAATGTTTTGGCATGTATGAAATTTCCAACTGTTGAAAATTTTGAGCAATATTGGGGGGGGGGAGGGTGAGACACCCCAAACCCCCCTATCGCCACGTCTCTGTCAGCAGTACGGCCGCTGCAGCGCATGCAGCAGCTTATCGCGAAATCAGTTTAACTCAATTATAACGGTTAGTAGAGTTTAGGTTGTGCAAATGTCTTGTCATCGATGGGCCATAACATATACAGGGAGAGAAAACCCTGTCGGGTGTAGGTCATGCAAATTTACCCTACCGCAATTAGCTGTGTGAGCCAATGAGATAATTGCATTATACAGCCTGGGGCAGCGGCCGCTTCTGCGAAGAGGAGGTTAGACAAAAAGACTCATTTACCGGCTTACTCGATTTCGCTTTGATTTTGTTTTGTATAAAAGAGTATTGGGTTCATGTAAGTTGACTAAATTTAGCCCCCAAAAACACAAACCCTGCTGTAAATTGATACAATATAATAATATAACAGTAACAGTATATGCGAAAGCTTCGCCCTATGGGCTTTTTGGATTAGTAAATTATGAAAGTTGGAATGTCACGCTGAGCCAGAGAGGTGACAAATGGAAATATGGTGAGGGGATTAGGAAGTGCTAGATAAGCTAATTAGTTAACACTATCAAATCAAACTATGTACACATTTGAGATAATGGACCACATATTGTTATAATCTCCAAGGGATGATTCAAGTTTGTTGGGGACCGAGGGACACTAAAATGGCCAAAGTATATGACAGCACCTGTTAAATTCACCTGTTGTCGATCAATACAGGCTGATTAGGGCGCCTCTTCCTGATAGCTTTCGGATTTGTGATGGTTACATTTGGTACATTATACAGCATTTATTGGTATATTTTGTGAATAAATGGTATTCACGGCATTTATACGTGGACTTACATCACAAACATTATGACAGACCAATGGAATACTAGGGAACTGTGATATGAAAAATAATTTCTCAATATACTGAAACATGTTTGTTCTATACGCGTAATGTGCCATTTATGAAGATTATTAATTGTTATTATAACATTTTTTTTAAATTTAGATGTCTTTAGTAATTCCTTAGATATATAAGCCACGTTTTTATATAGCCCATACACACCCACGTGGCAGGGATAAGGGTGTTCTTTTTGTCTGAAATAAAAGGATTATTATATATTGTACGTTCCATAACGCCCTTCTTGGTCATAGGGTGGTCTGCTCTACGTCATTGTGGGAATATTATTACAAGATACAACATACAGAGGCTCCATACACACGGCAAACAGTCCCTATATTCTAGGACATATATAAACACTATATAGCAATATATGCCGTATGTATTGGAACCTATGTGTATGGCATTGCCCCCACTTTTTTTTATATAAAATTGGATAAATACCAACATCCCATCCGATCTATGGACGGGACATTCTATGTAGCACTCTACACTGCCTTTTAGTGTTTCGACCTATTTTGTCAACCAATTTAGAAATTGGTGAACCCGCAAGGTCTCATCAGGAGAGAGCGGAATTAAGATTCCTCAAAGTAAATGAGGGATCAACACATATAGGTATGTGTGCATGGTAGATACAGACTGTCTCAAAACAGCTGAATTGAGCGATGGCCTTCAAGGCTTCGCATGTTGTTCATAGTAACATGCCTATTATAATAGGCGTGAGTTATTGTGTCATTCGTTGTGAAATAGCAATAAGTCGGAAGCAACATTATGTGCAAGTTATCACAGACCCGAAGTTGTGTAGTCTGCACTTACTAGTAATATCGCTGGTCAATATAACACGTGCTCTGGTCAGCCCACCGTTCTTTGTGTAATACGGCAGTATAGCAAACACGTAATTTCATTGGTTCGTTAAGTGAATTTCAATGAAGTTCCAGTCGAATTGAAGAAAAATCCAGCGAAATCTGGTGTTAAGTCCACCAAATTTGATACACGTCGTTCCTTGTTGTCAGACATATCGGCGTGTGATGTCTAACCTGCTATAATTCAGTCTGGCAATTTATGGCAGGCGTGGTTATCGCCGCTGGGCAGTAGCGTGAATTACTTGTAATCGATGGGCCATAAACAATTGCATGGAGGAAACGTCATTTGACCGACCTCCACCCGAGTTCAGCAGTTCAAAATAAAGTTCAGCACTTTATCGGGAACAGATTCCACCGAACGCATGCAGTTTAACCGATTTTTATACGCGCGTCCGGGCGTCCGGGCGCCCGTCCGTTAACCTGTTGTCCGGATGATAACTTTAGTTAGAGTGAACCGAATTTAATAAAATTTGGTATGTGGGTTTATTAGCCGAAAAGTAAGTTCAAGTTCGAATTTGGGTTCCGCCCGCCAATTTTCACCGGAGTTATGCCCCTTATTTGACGTTTTTTTTACTGAAATAAAGGACGACCACGTTCTTGAAATTTGTTGTCCGGATGATAACTTTAGTATAGTTTATCGGAATGAATCCAAATTTGGTATATTGCTTTCTCCCACCAAAACACAGGTCAAGTTCGAACTTGGGTTCTGTCCGACCATTTTTGGCAGAGTTATGCCCCTTTTTCGACTCAGAAAATTCAGTTTTTCTTATGTTTTTTGGTTTCCGGATGATAACTCGATTTTGGAATGTTTATACGCAAAACCCGTTTTTTTGTGGATTACATATATCGAAATACAGCTCGTTTTAATCCGATAATTTTTGCGAGAGTTATGGCCCCTTTTTTGATGTAATTTGACTTAGAAAATCCCTGAAATTTGTTGTCCGGATGATAACTTTAGTTAGAGTGAACCGATTTCAATCAAATTTGGTATGTGGGTTTATTAGGAGAAAAGACAGCTCAACTTCGAATTTGGGTTCCGTCCGCTAATTTGCACCGGAGTTATGCCCCTTATTTGAAGTAATTTGACTCAGAAAATCCCTGAAATTTGTTGTCCGGATGATAACTTTACTAGAGCTTATCGGATTCAATGATAATTTGGTATATTACTTTCTCCCACCAAAACACAGGTCAAGTTCAAATTTGAGTTCCGTCCGCCAATTTTTACCAGAGTTATGCCCCTTTTTTACCAGTTTCCGCCGACCCAAGAGAGGGCGTATATTGCACGCCCAGCGTAGCTCTTGTTAACAAAGATAGTAGGGTATATATTGTGCAAATGACTTTTTATCGATGAGACATAACTGAATACCGGGAAGGAACACCATATGACCGACGTCCACCACAGTTCATCAGTTCAAAATCTCGTTCAGCGCTTTATCGGGAACAGTTCAGCAGATTCTCCCAAACTTAGTTTAACTGATTTTTAACGAAGATAGTCGGGTATATGTTGTGCAAATGACTTTTTATCGATGGAACACACATGAAGAAATACAGGGAGGGAACATCATATGACCGACGTCCACCGCAGTTCAGCAGTTCAAAATCCCGTTCAGCACATCATTTGGAGCAGTTCAGCAGATTTCACCGAACGCAGTTCAGCAGATTTCACCGAACGCAGTTTAACCGATTTTTAACGAAGATAGTCAGGTATGTGTTGCGCAAATGACTTTTAAACAATGGACCATAAGGAAGTGTAGGGAGGGAACACCATTTGACCGACTTCCACCCCAGTTCAGCTGTTCAAAATCCCGTTCAGCACTTTATCGGGAACAGTTCAGCAGATTCTCCCAAACTCAGTTTAAATTATTTTTAACAAAAATAATAGGGTGCAAATGACTTTTTATCGATGAACCATAACGAAATAAGGAGGGAAGACAATTTGACCGACCTCCACCCCAGTTCAGCACTTCAAAATCCCGTTCAGTACTTCATATGGAGCAGTTCAGCGGATTTCCCCGAACGCAGTTTAATAAAATTATAATGAAGTTAGTCGGGTGTAGTCATGCAAATTACTTGTAATCGATGAGACGTAACCAATTACATGGAGGAAACGCAATTTGAATTACCTCCACCCCAGTTCAGGAATTAAAAATCCCATTCAGCATTTTAGCGGCATCTTTTCGGTTGAGTTGACTGCAAAGTGTCCAGTACATCAAATAAGATATGTTGTCGTTGTCCGGTGATCAAACGCCCCAACAGTTTAGGATGCGTTGTTTCAAGTTCTCCGTAAATGAATGATGTTGGTGTAGATTTCTTCAGCCGGAGTATGAATTTAAAAAACCACAGTTCTAATCGTTCAATAATCGCTATGTTGACCCCATACCCCGACACATAAGCTAAAATTGGAACTATGTTTTTTCATATTGGTCTACGGCGCACATCAAGGGCAATCACAGGTTCCGTATCTTACGGTTTAATCCAAACATAGCTCATGTTGCTTGCTGACATCTCGACTTGTTTTCTTCAACGAATGAGCCAGTTGATGAGAAGATTACACCTAGGTACTTGTAGTGCTTAACAATATCTAAAGGTCGAGAATTCAGTGTGAAATTTACTCCCGGTTTCTTCGTTCTACCGAATATCACGATTTTACGTTTTGAAGTGTTAATATAAAGTTTCCATATTTTACAGTACTGAACATGATCAGATAATGGAGATTGTAGACCGCGTGCAGTTTAAATCATAAGGACAGTATCGTCAGCATAAAGATTGGATTGGATTGTCTTCCCTTGGTCAGTATGCGCATAATATTTGACATTCAATATTTCTATCTAATGAAGTTTAAATGAATCGGTTTAAAGAAGACACTTCGCATGCTCCGAACATCGAGTATCAGGATTCCGATTGTGCCCGGATTATTTTGAAACGTCCTGCGGATTACTCTTCCTGAGGTTAGATTCCATCTTCGTAACCAATTTTCGCTGTATATTTACCGTTATATGGCTTGTTGACATTTTGTGCTCACACCTATCCACTCGATCGTTCTGTTGTTTCGTCACGCTCTGATGAGCACAACGACAATCGGAGTAAAGCTACGACAACTTAATTGAGGGTCTCGATGGTGACATATATCTTGCCAACAGCCGTTATACAGGACTCGTAAATTAAAGGGGCATGACTACTCTGATGAGCGATACGGCGAAACTGGTAATGGAGTCGCATGATATTCTTTCTGCTGGTAATACGTGTGATCAGCCTATATGTGAATCAACCCAACAACAGACCCCAAAGAATTTAGAGGACATCGCCACTATGCTAGTAAACATGAACAGCTGCCTCAATAATATGAATGATCGTTTGGTATCCATAGAGGGTTCCGTTTCAAAGCTTGGTGAAATCGAATTAAAGCTTAGTTCTATGTCGCTCCGCATGGACTCAGTTGAAGCGGAAGCAAAATCTGCTAAATCGAAAGCTGAAAACGCCGAGGTTCACACGACATCTCTCGGTAAAGTTTGTGAAGAGGTGAAATCGAAAACTAACGAACATTCAGGTGACATAGCAGCGATGGCCGAATATTATGATGATGTTATCAGCACCATGCGAGCCAAACAAGCCGAAACCGACAACCTCTTTAAAACACTAGCTGCCGATAATCTGAAGCTGACAGACACACTTACAGACTTGCGTTGCCACTCTATGAAGTATAATCTAATATTTCGGGGATTACACGAGCATAGAGCTGAAAACACTGAGCAACTTTTATACGGCTTCATGCGAGATGAGCTTGGCATCGAAGATAGCGAGCAGATTCCCTTGCGCAATGTCCATCGACTAGGAAGAAAGGCACGTGATGGACATAGACCAATCATTGCACAGTTCCTGTTCTTTCCCGACAAATCAAAGGTGTTAAGGGAATCGTTCAGATTGAAATTCTCGGCATTCTCGATTAACGAACAATTCCCGGATGTTATCAACGAAGAGCGAAAGTTACTACTACCGGTAATGAAGGATGCCAAAAGGGCGGGGAAAATGGCGAAGCTAGTCCGAAACAAACTATACATCGACAATAAACTATACGAAGATCCGAAAACGGGTGACAGTGAACATCAAAGTGAATTTGTGACCATGTCAACACCAAAATCCACGAGTTTCAGCGAGCACCATCGAGGCAAACGACAGCGTGTGAATTCTTCCCCCCACTAGGACGGGCAAGGAGAGCAACACCTAAGCACTGACGTTCCGACAGCTACAAACGATAAATCACCAAAGCCGTCGGGAGTGAAAAATAAGACTCATTTTTCTGAGTTAAATGTTTTAACCCTAAATGTGTGTGGATTACGCCGACGGTTACAGTGCCCGGAATTCATTACTATGTGCAATAATTTCGACATATTATGTTTTTCTGAGACAAACACAGATGATTGCGATGAGATAGTTATCCCGGGGTTCACTGTATCATTAAAAAACCGCAACAAATTTAGATTACGGAAATCAGGCGGAATAGCTATCGCTTTTAAAACATCATTAGCCAATAGTTCTGAGATAATACAAACACAAAGTCGATATATTCACTGGCTTAAAATTTCAAAAGACTCGCTAGGGTTAAATTCAGATCTGGTAGTAGGGTCGATATACATTCCACCGGAAAGTTCGAAATTTGTAAGCAAGGAAGTCTTTAATGATATTGAATGTGAATACCTTAGTATGGCAATTGCTTATCCTAACATTATACTAACAGGAGAACTAAATTCAAGAACTGCTGAACTTGATGATTTTTATTCTCTAGGAGACCCCGCTGGCGACGGGGATGTTGACGAAATAAGACCAAATATTGGAATATTAGAAGATATGGGTTATTGCTATCAAGAAAAAGTGAAGATAATATTGTTAACACATTTGGTAGAAGATTGTTAGAGGTGTGTCGAAATAACGAGCTTTTTATCTTAAATGGACGCACCGGTGCCGATAAAAATATCGGTCAATTGACATGTAAAGATGCCTCAGTCGTAGACTATACCATTTCATCATTGAATTGCCTAAAATTTATAAAAAACTTTAATATTCTAGAATTTTCACTCTTATTTTCAGATGCACACAAGGCACTATCCCTGTCCCTTAACTTCAAATCTAAAATGATTCCAAAACGAATGGTCGAATGCAGTGATGCTTGTGGTGGACCAAAAACACTAGTGAATAAATGGGATAAAAACTTGACCTCACATTTTATAAACAATCTTGACGAAACGTGCATAAACGAAGTAAGCGAAATGTTTGATAAAATACCTAATGCCCCAAATAAAGATGACATTACACTCGTTACTACCAAGATATCTGATATTTTAATTAATTCCGCAACGAAAACATTTGGTAACAAAATAATACGTCCACGAAGCAATGAAGATTCAAGATCGAAGCGAATTGATAAACCATGGTTTAATGATATCTGTCGAGAATACCGCAAACGATTTCGTGTGGCTAAAGGTAAACATGAGCGAACACCAAATAACGAAACAAAACAAGCCCTACGAAGTTCAGAACGCGAATACAAAACGGCCCTTAATAAAGCGAGCAATGATTATGAAATCAAAATCCGGAGCGAAATGGACTTATGTATTAAAAATGACCCCCGAAAGTTCTGGCAAGACATTAGAGGTAACAAATCGAAAAAAAGGTACGACACATGTATATCAATAGACACATTAACTGAACATTTTAAAACTATGAATTGTTCAATCCCAAACTGCCCACCCATCAATACAGCAACTGAGAATGAACAACCGGATGGTGTCAACGAATTAAACCAGTTAAATTCTCAAATATCTGAAACTGAAATATCTCGTTGCATTCACAAATTAAAGACATGTAAAGCCTCATCAGATGACGGAATAATAAATGAATATTTAAAAGCATCAGCGAGTAAACTAATGCCACTATATGTTTCACTATTTAATGCTGTCGTTGACAGCGGCTTTATCCCTGATTCGTGGAAAACAGGCTCGATTGTGCCAATATACACAAATAAAGGGTCCACTGGTGACCCAAATAATTACAGGGGAATAACTATCCTCAGTTGTATGGGCAAGTTATTCACGTCAATTTTAAATACGAGATTAAATCAATACTCTGATAAATGTAACATAATTCACGAAAACCAAAGTGGATTTCGACAAAACCACTCTACAGTTGACAACGTCTTCATACTACAGTCTCTAATAGAATTAACACAATTTAAAAAAAAGAAATTATATTGCGCTTTTATAGATTTCGAAAAGGCATTCGATACTGTATGTAGAGAGGCGATGTGGCACAAACTTATTTTGAATAACATTAATGGTAAAATGCATAGAATTATTCTTGACATATACACCAGTATCAAGTCAAAAGTTGTCCACAACAGTCAATCGTCAGAGTATTTCCCTTCATATACGGGCCTAAAACAAGGAGACAATGTATCACCATTTTTATTTTGTTTATACCTTAACGACGTGCAAGATTTTCTAGGGAGTACTGACATCAAAGGTGTAGAATCAATATCTCAAGAGTGTGAAGATAGACTCGATCGATACTTGAAACTCTTCGCGCTACTATATGCTGATGACACGGTGCTATTCTCAGAATCTGAAGCAGATTTGCAATTACAAATTAATTATTTTGAAGATTACTGTACAACCTGGATGCTTAGGGTTAATATACCAAAATCTAAATTATTTGTTTCTCAAAACGGAAATTGAAGCATGTATCGTTCAGATATAACAACAAAGAACTTGAAGTCGTAAACACATTTAACTATTTGGGAGTAATATTAAATCGAACAGGATCTTTCGCCGAAATGAAAAAGCAAGTATCGACCAAAGCCACCAAAGCGATGTACGAAGTAATAAAAATTGGGAGAACAAACAAACTTTCAATTTCGACACAGCTAAAATTATTCGATTCATTAGTTGTACCGATTCTTTTATACGGCTGTGAGGTATGGGGTACGGGTGATAACTCTATGATTGAACGAGTACATCTTAAAATCTGCAAACTGATTCTACATCTGAAACCCTCAACGCCCAGTTATATGGTGTATGGGGAATTGGGAAGACAACCCTTACATGTGAAAATCAAATTTCGAATAGTGAAATTCTGGATGAAATTATTAGCAGGTAAATGTAACCGATTGAGTAGTCAATTATACGATTTAATGTATTCACTTTCAGATGAAAAAATACATGAATTTTCATGGCTTAAATCGCTCCGAGCAATTTTAGATAATACTGGTTTATCATATGTATGGTTATACCAAAGAAACGGTTTAGACGATAAACACGTAGAATCCACATTAAAGCGAAAGCTGAGCAACCAATTTAGACAAGAATGGTACGCCTCGATGGAATCATCGTCAAAGGGTCGTGCCTATAAACTTATAAAAGATAAATTTACAATGGAAAATTATCTAGGCTCATTGAACCACAAAGATATTTATACATTAGCAAGGTTTAGAACCGCGAATCATTTCCTGCCAGTGGACATTGGTCGTTGGAACAACACATCGTACGTTAATCGGAAATGCACTTTTTGTACGAAGAAAGTCACTGGGAATGAATACCATGTTATTTTTGAATGCGAGTTTTTTGCCCGTGAAAGACATCTTTATTTACCAAAATCATATGTCAGAAATCACAATGAAAAGAAATTCAAAATTCTGTTAGCTAATAGTAAGACACATATTATGAGAAAGTTATGTAAGTTTATCCGACTTATTAATGAAACTGCAAACTGCTCTCCTGGATAACTTAATCATTGCACTCCACGTCACCTCTTTTCTATTTCAAAACTATTGTTGTGTACTGACCGTTATACTTATTATTATATATATTCTAATACCATTACATGTATATATCACTTATGTATGTACAATGGTGAATGAATAAAGACTTATATATAAGAAGAAAAAATAGTTTTAAATATGGTAAAGTAGCACCGACATTTAGGCTAGTGCCTAGTGTTTTCCTTATTTCGGCTCAGCAATTGTTCCAAATAATTCGTGTTGATAGAAAATAGGATAGGTGAGAGATTCTTGTCTTGTCTGACTCCTACGTCGCATGGGAATAGGTATGTTAATGAAGGATAAAGTGATATGCGTGCTTTGATTCCTACATAAATGTTTATAATGACGTTTAATATTCCGATTCAAACATTTTCCTCCATAGGCCAACTCGCCAAACTGTATCAAACGCCTTGAATAAATCAATAAAAGCACAATATGGCGTTTTTTTCTGGGTTTTAATTAGATCGATCAAGCAAGTGTAAACATATGATCTGTTGTGGAATAGTTACTATGGAAGCCTGCCTGGTTCTCACCAAGGAGGTTGTTACCTTCCAGACAGTTTGGGATTCAATCTCTCAATATTTAGGTGAATAATTTGGCTGTGCAACTCACTAACGTGATCAGACGATAGTTGTCCGGCAACGAGCGGTCCTTGGCCTAAAATATTGGTCGAATAATTCATATTTTTCTAACTCCGTCAATATCTGGGGTGCTATTCACCAAGCGAGACTATTTTATAAACCAGGTAGTTTATTTGGTAGCGGCTGAACGCAAATGTATCTTTGCTTTAGCGAAAACGACACACGCTGTCGATGGTGTGATTGATCCAATCTATCAGATTTGTCACTTGTCAATTGACGCCGTCTCACGACTAATTCATGAACACTCACCGGCCACAATCGGCATGTATAGCGGTATCATTTTTTGGTATAATTGTGTGGAGACTCATGCTGGTGTTTATACATCTGCAGAATGAGTTTCAATGATATTAATGAGGTTTTTTAATTAGCACAGTGTGAAAATGAAGAGCCGAGAAGATAACGTCTCAGAAGAATTTTGTTTGTGTTTTGGTTCTGTTTGGATATTTCCTTGCCATTTCCAAAGAAATTACTTTCCATGCATCATTTTTCCGGCGCTGGTGAATGGTGCCGGTTTCTTTGTTCTTTAATATTTTGATTCTTCTCTCCACAATGCCCAAAAACGTTTTACGCTCGTCGGCATTGGGGGGGGGGTCTGGAAAACAATTGCACATATAGGGCCCAAAAAGTTTTTTCCGACCCCGAGGGACCCACCACCCCATTTGTGCAAATGTTTTCCTCCAAATGTTAGGGACCCACCCCCTTTCTCATGTTTTTATCCAAATTTCAAGAGGTTTTTTTTAGCCGTTCTTCAATAACTGTGTTAACTGCCTTTCAATCCCATTCCACTGTCCTTTGTTGGTGCAAACTGTGTAAAATTAAGACTCAAGCAATAACATGCTTAATCGGTAAAGCACAGGTCAGAAAAACGAAAAATAAACTGTATTTCCAGGTGTGTCCTGTATCTAACAACAATAATAAAGCATTGTGTATATAGGTACACTGTATGTCACAAATTTCCCTAGACCGCATTATAGCCTTAATATAACGAGCGTGTTTAGTCTGACAGAGAACACTGGCCAGTGTAAATAGTGGTAAACACGTCAGGGGTTCTACAATTATTTGTGCATGATCAAAGAACTCTTTAGTCTTATCCACCGGGGTGGGTGAGGAGGGGAATTGTTTTGGTTAGGTATACACATAGATATATGTTTATTATACCCCCGATATTAGTCGGCGGGTATATAGTTGACGTCTCGAGCCGTCCGTGCGTCCGTCCGTACAAACATTTTGCATCATAACTCAAGAGTCGGTTGTCATATTTTGATGCTCTATGACATGTGACAGACCAGAAATGGGGAACGAATATGCATAATATCACGGATTGTGAGCACCAATGCATACCCGAGTTATCCATGGGCCCTGTTTATGAAATTCAGTCCGTACAAAGTTTTTGCAATATAAGTTGAAGTGTCGGTTGTCGAATTTTGAAGTGGTTTGGTATGGTGATAGACCTGAATGATAGGGGAAGGGTGTATGCAGATATTACTGCATATCACATGTTTCGCCTGTCGATGCATACCAGAGCTACCAACCTGGTTCCATCCGTAAACACAATTTGCATTATTATAACTCAACCATTTGTATGTATATTTGTGCACTAGAGTCTGCAGTATAGTCTCAGTCAGATTTTATTCTTGATTTTAGTTTGAACTTTGAAGACATTGAAGAATGTCATTTCTCAAAGCATCTGAATGCATCACATTATTTCAGTTCATCTATTTGTAAGCGATAACAGTATACAATTAGTATTTTAGTTTAGTCTCGTTGAGCAGTATTTAAGCTTCAAGATGAAGTTCGTAAATTCAAGGAGAATAGCGTCGCCTTCAGTTGGGATTGTCTGAACAATAAACAGTAACGGTCATTCATCATAACCAATTCAGTTTTATTTGGATAAGTGTTACAAATTAACATTACTTGCAATCATTAAAGATGAGAAATAACCAGAAGGAATGAATTTGATTGCATGCCAGAACAAGACAGTATTTCAGACATTAGAAATTTATGAGATACCCTTTTCAATTTCATGTTATGCAACAATCGGGTTAATGATATCTAGTCATCATTGAGTATTCACCATGTAGTATTTGTGATACCGTTTTTTTGTATTACTTTTATTCGGGTAATACAACTGGGTAATATATATATTTTTTTTGGACTAAATTACGGTTTTCCACTGTGAAGTGGGACGGGATCCTGTGAAATCTAGAAGGTTGCTAAATCTGAGGCTATATAGTCACGATAGCTGTCTATATAGCCATATGCCAACAAACATGATACTAACATGCTTACAAACAACATTACATGGTCAGTACTTGTAAATTGTTTGAAAAAAAAACCATTTTGGAAACATTTTTACAACCACGATTGTTTCGGCCTCTGGACCACCCACCACACCCCGGCCCTATATACGGAATTATTTTTGTAGACCCCCCATGTCGTCGGTGGTATATTGTGCCCCACGTAATTTTCCTCGGTTGCTCATTGTTGAAATGAACCAAACGTGTACTGTTACACGCAGCATGTTTATGTGACCGATGGTCAATCTATGATTGACGCCAATCACCTTGATTGGATAATCCTATACCGCGCGGCGATGTCTTCCCATCGATATGTCCACCGATAGCTTCCCATTGAGCGTCGCCTCGTAAAACTACCTGGACTATATTATAAACCCAGCCGGTGAATAGCACCCTGGGGTGCTATTCACCGGCTGGGTTTATAATATAGTCTAGGTAGTTTTACGAGGCGACGCTCAACGCGAAGCTATCGGTGGACATATCGATGGGAAGACATCGCCGCGCGGTATAGGATTATCCAATCAAGGTGATTGGCGTCAATCATAGATTGACCACCGGTCACATAAACATGCTGCGTGTAACAGTACACGTTTGTACACATTTCAACAATGATCACCGAGGAAAAGGACGTGGGGCAAAATATACCACCGACGACATGAGGGGGTCTACAAAAATAATCTGTATATAGGGCCGGGGTGGGTGGGTGGTCCAGAGGCCGAAACAATCGTGCTTGTAATTTTTTTTCCAAAATGGGTTTTTTTTCAAACAATTTACAAGGACTGACCATGTAATGTTGTTTGTAAGCATGTTAGTATCATGTTTGTTGGCATATGGCTATATAAACAGCTATAGTGACTATTTAGCCTCAGATGTAGCAACATTTTGGATTTCACAGGATCCCGTCCCACTTCTCAGTGGAAAACCGTAATTTAGTAAAAACAAATATAATGTATTACCCAGTTGTATTACCCGAATAAAAGTAATAAAATAAAAAAACTGTATCACAAATACTACATGGTGAATACTCAATGATGACTAGATATCATTGACCCGATTGTTGCATAACATGAAATTTAAAAGGGTATCTCATAAATGTCTAATGTCTGAAATACTGTCTTGTACTGGCATGCAATCAAATTCATTCCTTCTGGTTATTTCTCATCTTTTTAATGATTGCAAGTAATGTTAATTTGCAGCACTTATCCAAATAAAACTGAATTGGTTATGATGAATGGCCGTTACTGTTTATTGTTCAGACAATCCCAACTGAAGGTGACGCTATTCTCCTTGAATTTACGAACTTCATCTTGAAGCTTAAATACTGCTCAACAAGACTAAACTACAATACTAATTGTATACTGTTATCGCTTACAAATAGATGAACTGAAATAATGTGATGCATTCAGATGCTTTGAGAAATGACACATTCTTCAATTTCTTCAAAGTTCAAACTAAAATCAAGAATAAAATCTGACTGAGACTATACTGCAGACTCTAGTGCACAAATATACATGCAAATGGTTGAGTTATAATAATCTAAAATGTGTTTACGGATGGAACCAAGTTGGTAGCTCTGGTATGCATCGACAGGCAAAACCTGTGATATGCAGTAATATATGCATACATCCTTCCCGTATCATTCAGGTCTATCACCATACCAAACCACTTCAAAATTCGACAACCGACACTTCAACTTATATGGCAAAAACTGTGTATGGATTGAATTTCATAAACAGGGCCCATGGATAGATCTGGTAGGCATTGGTACTCACAATCCGTGATATTATGCATATCCGTTCTCCATTTCTGGTCCGTCACATGTCATAGAGCATCAAAATATGACAACCGACTCTTGAGTTATGATGCAAAATGTTTGTACGGACGGACGCACGGGCGGCTCGAGACGTCAACTATATACCCGCAGACTAATATCGGGGATATAATAACCATATATCTATGTGTATACCTAACAAAAATAATTCCCCTCCTCATCCACCCCGGTGGATAAGACTAAAGAGTTCTTTGATCATGCACAAATAATTGTAGAACCCCTGACCTGTTTGCCACTATTTACACTGGCCAGTGTTCTCTGTCAGACTAAACACGCTCGATATATTGAGGCTATAATGGGGTCTAGGGCAATTTGTGACATACAGTGTACCTACACAATGCTTTATTATTGTTGTTAGATACTGGAAACACCAGGAAACACCTGGAAATACAGTTTATTTTTCGTATTTCTGACCTGTGCTTTACCGATTAAGGATGTTATTGCTTGAGTCTTAATTTTACACACTTTGCACCAAAAAAGGATAGTGGAATGGGATTGAAAGGCAGTTAACACAGTTATTGAAGAACGGCTAAAAAACTCTGATATTTTGATAAAAACATGAGAAAGGGGGTGGGTCCCTAACATTTGGAGGAACACATTTGCACAAATGGGGTGGCGGGTCCTTCGGGGTTGGAAAAAACCTTTTTGTGCCCTATATGTGCAATTGTTTTCCAGACCCCCCCCCCCACTGCCGACGAGCGTAACACTTTTTTTTGGCATTTGGAGAGAAGAATCAAAATATTAAAGAACAAAGAAACCGGCACCATTCACCAACGCCGGAAAAATGATGCATGGAAAGAAATTTCTTTGGAAATAGCAGGGAAATATCCAAACAGAACCAAAACACAAACAAAATTCTTCTGAGACGTTATCTTCTTGGCTCTTCATTTTCACACTGTGCTAATTAAAACACCTCATTAATATCATTGAAACTCATTCTGCAGATATATAAACGCAAGCATGAGTCTCCACACAATTATACCCAACAATTATACCGCTATACATGCCGATTGTGGCCGGTGAGTGTTCATGAATTAGTCGTAAGACGGCATCAATTGACAGGTGACAAATCTGATAGATTGGATCAATCACACCATCAACAGCGTGTGTCGTTTGCGCTAAATCAAAGATACCTTTGCGTTCAGCCGCTACCATATAAACTACCTGGTTTATAAAATAGTCTCGCTTGGTGAATAGCTCCCCAGGGGTGCTATTCACCCAGGGGTGCTATTCACCAAGCGAGACTATTTTATAAACCAGGTAGTTTATATGGTAGCGGCTGAACGCAAAGGTATCTTTGCTTTAGCGCAAACGACACACGCTGTTGATGGTGTGATTGATCCAATCTATCAGATTTGTCACCTGTCAATTGACGCCGTCTCACGACTAATTCATGAACACTCACCGGCCACAATCGGCATGTATATCGGTATAATTTTTTGGTATAATTGTGTGGAGACTCATGCTGGCGTTTATACATCTGCAGAATGAGTTTCATTGATATTAATGAGGTTTTTTAATTAGCACAGTGTGAAAATGAAGAGCCGAGAAGATAACGTCTCAGAAGAATTTTGTTTGTGTTTTGGTTCTGTTTGGATATTTCCTGGCCATTTTCAAAGAAATTTCTTTCCATGCATCATTTTTCCGGCGCTGGTGAATGGTGCCAGTTTCTTTGTTCTTTAATATTTGTATTCTTCTCTCCACAATGCCCAAAAACGTTTTACGCTCGTCGGCAGTGGGGGGGGGGGGGGGGGTCTGGAAAACAATTGCAAATATAGTTTTTTCCTCCAAATGTTAGGGACCCACCCCTTTTCTCATGTTTTTATCCAAATTTCAAGAGTTTTTTTCAGCCGTTCTCCAATAACTGTGTTAACTGCATTTCAATCCCATTCCACTGTCCTTTGTTGGTGCAAACTGTGTAAAATTAAGACTCAAGCAATAACATGCTTAATCGGCAAATCACAGGTCAGAAAAACGAAAAATAAACTTTATTTCCAGATGTGTCCTGGTTTTTCAGTATCTAACAACAATAATAAAGCATTGTGTATGTACACTGTATGTCACAAATTGCCCTAGACCGCATTATAGCCTTTATATACCGAGCGTGTTTAGTCTGAGAGAGAACACTGGCCAGAGTAAATAGTGCTAAACAGGTCAGGGGTTCTACAATTATTTGTGCATGATCAAAGAACTCTTTAGTCTTATCCACCGGGGTGGTGAGGAGGGGAATTGTTTTGGTTAGGTATACACATAGATACATGGTTATTATACCCCCGATATTAGTCGGCGGGTATATAGTTGACGTCTCGAGCCGCCCATGCGTCCGTCCATACAAACATTTTGCGTTATAACTCAAGAGTCTGTTGTCATATTTTTATGCTCTATGACATGTGACGGACCAGAAATGGGGAACGAATATGCATAATATCACGGATTGTGAGCACCAATGCCTACCAGAGTTATCCATGGGCCCTGTTTATGAAATTCAGTCTGTACACAGTTTTTTGCAATATAAGTTGAAGTGTCGATTGTCGAATTTTTAAGTGGTTTGGTATGGTGATAGACCTGAATGATAGGGGAGGATGTATGCAGATATTACTGCACATCACAGGTTTCGCCTGTCGATGCATACCAGAGCTACCAACCTGGTTCCATCCGTAAACACATTTTGCATTATTATAACTCAACCATTTGTATGTATATTTGTGCACTAGATTCTGCAGTATAGTCTCAGTCAGATTTTATTCTTGATTTTAGTTTGACTTTGAAGACATTGAAGAATGTCATTTCTCGAAGCATCTGAATGCATCACATTATTTCAGTTCATCTATTTGTAGGCGATAACAGTATACAATTAGTATTTAAGTTTAGTCTTGTTGAGCAGTATTTAAGCTTCAAGATGAAGTTCGTAAATTCAAGGAGAATAGCGTCGCCTTCAGTTGGGATTGTCTGAACAATAAACAGTAACGGTCATTTATCATAACCAATTCAGTTTTATTTGGATAAGTGTTGCAAATTAATATTACTTGCAATCATTAAAGATGAGAAATAACCAGAAGGAATTAATGTGATTGCACGCCAGAACAAGACAGTATTTCAGACATTAGAAATTTATGAGATACCCTTTTCAATTTCATGTTATGCAACAATCGGGTTAATGATATCTAGTCATCATTGAGTATTCTCCATGTAGTATTTGTGATACAGTTTTTATTTTATTTTATTACTTTTATTCCGGTAATACAACTGGGTAATATATTTTTTTGTTTTTACTAAATTACGGTTTTCCACTGTGAAGTGGGACGGGATCCTGTGAAATCCAGAAGGTTGCTAAATCTGAGGCTATATTAGTCACTATAGCTGTCTATATAGCCATATGCCAACAAACATTATATTAACATGCTTACAAACAACATTACATGGTCAGTACTTGTAAATTTACAAGCACGATTGTTTCGGCCTCTGAACCACCCACCCACCCCGGCCCTATATACTGAATTTTGTTTTGTAGACCCCCCATGTCGTCGGTGGTATATTTTGCCCCACGTAATTTTCCTCGGTTGCTCATTGTTGAAATGAACCAAACGTGTACTGTTACACGCAGCATGTTTATGTGACCGATGGTCAATCTATGATTGACGCCAATCGCCTTGATCGGATAATCATATACCGCGCGGCGATGTCTTCCCATCGATATGTCCACCGATAGCTTCGCATTGAGCGTCGCCTCGTAAAACTACCTGGACTATATTATAAACCCAGCCGGTGAATAGCACCCCTGGTGCTTTGGAAAGTAAATAGAATTCACAACACAATATCATCAACAATGGCTACATCCGTAGGTCAGCACGTTGGTGTGGCTATCTATCTATCTAGACGAATGTGTCCACCGTGGAAGCAAACAATAGATCAGATCGATAGACAACGAAGCCAAAAATGAAGAACTCTTCTTTTTAACCCACCCGGATAAGACTGACTTGAGTAAGGTTAAAGTGAGGTGCCGTACATCGTGTTCTTGATATGTAAGTTGTCAGCATTAAACATAAACCATATCGAGTTCGTTTGCGTTGATAGAGAGATCGTGGAACAACAGATCGAACATGATACTATGGAAATCACCACACATCGGAATGCATTTGATATTCTTATGAAAAAAGAAATATGCTATACACTTCAAAATACAGCAAGTTTCGGTTAGAATTACTCATTTCAAATTTTCTTTGTCATGAAAATAATTATTTTGCCGTTTTCTCCAAGCAGAGTACTTGGAATAAAAATGTGACATTTTATTTGTATTTTATAAATATGTTCATATCTACAGTAAAACACATTGATTCAACATAGATTTACAAACTATCTGACATTGAAAATGGTTTTAATGTTCAAATGTCAGACACTGCAGATCAGATGAAACCCATATGTTGGGACACTTTCAGGGAATGTTGTATAAAAACGAAAATAACTGTTAAATCTGCTTGTCGTGTATAGGGATCTCAGGAATTAAATATTGGAAATAAATATTAAATGATTCATTGGCATAGAAGGGAATCCCGCGAAACCACAACTTCTATAGACCTTTTCGATGACCTCTGACTGCCTAGCGATGACCTTTCACTCAGCGCATGCGCGAATCACGTAAGGTTAGAAAACATTGTTTACATTGTGACTGCGTTCGCGGAGGTCTTTGTTTTATTAGCTTATCTGCAATTTTTTTGGACGTAATAACATCGGAATATGAGCGAGTACGCAAAAACTCTACCGGACATAGAACGGAAGCGATATATAGACAAATTATCTTCGCTTGGATTCGACAATTTAAGTGAGGATGATCCTTATTTGCCGGAGAAAAAAGTCGACAAAAATTCGTGGATAGACGATGTGAGAAAATGGCCTAACCTCGAATTCGGTGCTTTGCTAATGTATTTAGTTGAATCGCCGGGACCTTTTACCATGCAAAAGATGTGTTTCAGAAATAAAACTTATACAATTATTTCACTGGGACCATTGCGTGTTCGGTACAAGACCGTGAAATCAGTGTATGCAAAGTTTAGCGATGCTGGACTAATTCCAGTTCTCGCCAGGCCATATGGAAATATTAAGTAAAGAGTGTTTCAAGACAATATGTGCCAAGACAACCCCAGGGACATAACTTTCAACCTGGGAAGAAGATAGGAAATCTCTAAGTCAGAGGGGCGCTCGATTACCACACATATCAGCGCCGCTGTTGACCACATCTAGATCACAAAGTACTGAGCACCAAATCGAATTAGCGAGCGTCCATGCAATAATCTTCCCCGACACATACATAGGCGAATGATTTGTGGAGTAACAGAACGGTCTTGAGGATTAAGCAAGGCCAGATGTATCGCCTAGAAAAGCTACTGAAACCAGGAGAGTTAATAGGACCCATGGGGAGATGACGATAACTCAATTATCCTAAGTAAGTCTGGAACCGACGCGCCGTGAAAATACACATGGCCGTCATTAGCGGCCACTGGGTATTTTAGTAAGAAGCAAACCGACATCCATAGACAGTTCTAACCAGCTACCCTATAGTAACAACGAATTCTCGGACGCGTGGAAAAGCAGTGTGGAGAAATGGACGAGAATACAAGGTAAACATTATGTGCCGACGGAGGAAGAAGAAGAGCAGACGACAGGAAGACGAACTCGACCGGAACTCAACCGAGTAGAAGACAAGCAGACACACCCAACCTATGAAGACGGAAGAAGACCCGAAACCAAGCAGACGACAGGAAGAGAAACCCAGATGCCGATGATTGAACATTATTGACTTTGTTATATATAAATAATCAAACAGTTCTGATAGCCTTAAGAGTTATATGTACCCGTATTGGCACATATCTCTTAACTGGTGCCGTGAGCAGGATCTGAACGCTAATCGCAGACACAACGTGAAACCAGAAGAGGAACAGTGTGAACAGAAACAGTGTGGGAAAATTCGCAAAACGTGAGTCTAATTGTTTGTTATCATAATGGCTACCCAACAACAACAATCAGCTGGTGTTCTCGCCCCATTGACAGAGTCTATCAATTCTCAAATTGCTGCAATGGCCATGACTACGGTGACACAGGTAGTGACGTCATTTGACGGGGACCCCACGAAATACCACGGGTGGGTCAAGTCGATAGAAAAATGCGCGATCCTAACCGGCGCTAACGAAGCAAAGAAGCCCTATATGGCATTCCAGAGCGCGACGGGCCCCGTATCAGATTTTTTACAAAGATATTTGGCCACGAATCCTAACGCCACGTGGCAAGACACAAAAACTGAATTATCTAGTCGATTTGCCGAGATAAATGACATTCAATTCGCCTTTTCGATGCTAAGAAAAATCAAGCAGAAACAAAACGAAAATTTACATGTGCTTGCCGAACGAATTTCGGAGATCGCGATGGTGGCATACCGAGAGCAACCCGGCGGGATCAACGCGGTTGAAGGCCAACTCGTAGGGTTTTATATTGACGCTTTAAGAAGCGACAGTTTGAAAATGAAGTTGATCAGGGATGCGCCGAAGACACTAAAATTGGCAGCCGACATCGCCATGCGGGAAATGGGGATCCGACGGGTATTCAACCTACGAACGGGCCGCGAAAATTACAACGAAAACGAACCGGAAGCAATGGAAATCGATAGTTTCAGAAACAAACGCGCGAGAACAACCTGCGATATATGCGCAAGCGATAACCACACGACCCGTGAACACCGATCACGCCCGAGACAGGTGCATGTCGAAGCGGTGGTTAAACCACGAACAGTCGAATGTTGGACGTGTCAAGGTGACCATTTCGCTCGCGACTGCCCCTTTAAGACCGAAAACCGAAGGCACGTATCTTGCTGGGGTTGCAACGGTAATCACTTGGCTAGAAATTGCCCCTCCAAATCCGGAGGTTCGAAGCAAAATCAATGGAACGCGCCGGTAACGCCACCTAGGGGAATCCGCCGAGATCAGCCGAACCGATCACGTGACATATCCCATGATACACCGCGACACAGCCGGAGATATCCGACATTAAACGAACCGCCACGAATGATGACCCCGCCCACATATGCAAAAAACTAAGGAATCCTCTCATTGAGGCCACAAATGGGAGGAAATATAACATAAATATTGTAGGGAACCCCAGCTCCTGTTTAGTTAGAATAGGTAAAAATAAATATCGCTCATTAGTGGATAGTGGAGCGGAAGTATCATTGATTCACAAACGCGTCTATGACGCATTACAGTTCCGACCAAAACTAACTAGGGAACACATCAACCTTAGCTCCGTGAATGGGAAGTCACTGGGCGTACTTGGTAGCGTGGAACTGACCTTCAGAATGGCGAAACTAAAATTAACCCATAAATTTTATGTGGCGAATGATATGACCCGGAATATGATCTTGGGGAGGGATTGTTTGACCTCTCGGGGGGTCAGACTATATTATGATCTGGGATGCCTCAAGGTCAGTGACGTGTACGTCCCATTGGAATCGGACGCGCACATAGCTTCCCTGCTGAGATTGACCAGCAAGGTTAGCTTAAAGCCTCAAACATCAACTTTATGTATGGGAAAATCAAAAAACTTAGCTTCTCTTCGCAAGTCGACATTAGTAGAGGTGGCTCAAATCGAGACAGGCTACCTAGCGTCAGAACCCGGTCTGGAAATCGGCAGCTCCATTTCTGGAGTGGGCAAGAGGAACAAGGTCCCGGTATTACTCGTCAATAACACTAACAAAACGTTTCGCCAGCGAACCTACGCTAGAGCACGACAGCAGCCGTACCAACGACACCGACGGACATACGAACAACAGAGGCCTCTCATTCACCGATGCCGCTGTTGCGAACTACTCCGACGAATCATCAACCTGCTACGCAGCAACGTATTGGACTTGCGATTTCAAGATCAACTTTAAATCGAAAAAGTGAAGGAGTAATGTGCCAAGACAACCCCAGGGACATAACTTTCAACCTGGGAAGAAGATAGGAAATCTCTAAGTCAGAGGGGCGCTCGATTACCACACATATCAGCGCCGCTGTTGACCACATCTAGATCACAAAGTACTGAGCACCAAATCGAATTAGCGAGCGTCCATGCAATAATCTTCCCCGACACATACATAGGCGAATGATTTGTGGAGTAACAGAACGGTCTTGAGGATTAAGCAAGGCCAGATGTATCGCCTAGAAAAGCTACTGAAACCAGGAGAGTTAATAGGACCCATGGGGAGATGACGATAACTCAATTATCCTAAGTAAGTCTGGAACCGACGCGCCGTGAAAATACACATGGCCGTCATTAGCGGCCACTGGGTATTTTAGTAAGAAGCAAACCGACATCCATAGACAGTTCTAACCAGCTACCCTATAGTAACAACGAATTCTCGGACGCGTGGAAAAGCAGTGTGGAGAAATGGACGAGAATACAAGGTAAACATTATGTGCCGACGGAGGAAGAAGAAGAGCAGACGACAGGAAGACGAACTCGACCGGAACTCAACCGAGTAGAAGACAAGCAGACACACCCAACCTATGAAGACGGAAGAAGACCCGAAACCAAGCAGACGACAGGAAGAGAAACCCAGATGCCGATGATTGAACATTATTGACTTTGTTATATATAAATAATCAAACAGTTCTGATAGCCTTAAGAGTTATATGTACCCGTATTGGCACAAATATTATATCATCTGTAACTTTTTAATCTGAGTTTCTTGTTTCTATACCCCAAGGGTTGACCACCCTGAGACTAAGAAGTCCATAATGTGGGCTCATATCAAGTATTATACACATATTGTTTTTAAATATAGAAAAATATAAATATTCAATAAAGAAATAGTTTTGTCTGCTACCGTCCATATTTTCCTCCAGCTCGTTAGCTGAAACAAACGTCCCTTTTTAGGCCCTATGTATGCTAAACATTATTTTTGCAGCAGTATACATGCATATCCTTTTTCTGCTTTCCATTGCTTTTCAACTTTTCTTGAGGAGTGCGTATCAATTAACATTATTATGTAAAATTTATCTCGGCATTTATGAAAGAGGTTTCGTCGTTTTATGTGACATGATGAAAGTCCACAACAATTCAAAGAAACAATAATGATACAATTAGCATTAATGAAGATCCAAAGCCTTATCAAACCTAACTAATAAAATATAATCACACCCCAGTAAAACACGCATACCACATACAATTTCAAATGTTGATCCCGATTTGTTTGTAACAAGAGCAATTAACTTCCGCATACGCTGCGCTTCACTCATTTTGGTCAATATAGACCAAATACAATACAATACAAAAGTGAGAATAGCTGGCCTCATGCAGAACCAGATATTATCTCCAAATTGTTGTCAAGTTGGGCTCTTGATGAGCTCCGATGAGATGTGAATCTTATGGAAAGAACATGACTAGTAAGGTTATTTGGCAAGACACAATGGGGCATTGAAGCTATTTTTAGTTCAAGTGCAAGTACAGAAGTTGCAATTTTGTTCAAAAACAGTATATATTTCAAGATAAATAAAACCAAAATAGACACAGGCGGAAACTGTATTATTACAGATATTACCATTCAAATATTTGTTTCCCAGCTAGAACTCACCTTTATCTTTCAAGAACAGCTACATGCATTTGTTATGTGGGTTATCTGGGATACTGTGCTATCAATATTATCCAATATAGTATGTATATAGTTGCCCCTAGTATCTAGGTTCAGGTCATATGAAAGCAACCCAAAGTGATGTAATATGTTTCATTTTTTTTGTAATGGGATCCTTGTCAAAGTGAAGGGCTGAATCTCTCCACAAACGAATGGATAGAACAGCTGAGGGTTACAATACACCAAATACAAATTAGTGGAGTGATTTCCCCTGGCACTACCAAGCTAGGATCAGCATACAACAAATTCTGGCAGCTGAATGGTCAATGATACATGGATGAAAAGTGCACGAAATAATGCACAAATGTGTTTCCTGTCGATAAACTGCAAATATAACCACATGGTAAACGGTTATGGCTGTGCAAATAGCAAATAATTTATGGGAGGTGTTTGTGTTTTTTTCGATGTCATTTTTTTCTCAATTTTAAGGGTAGTGTGACGTTTGTCAAGCTGCAGTGTTATTTACCACATTCACGCGTACTTTTGGGCACATTTATGTGTGTCTAACAGGACGTTCTTTAATTTCAAATACTCGTGCAGGGTCAAAGCTTGTCTGCGAATACAGGCCATCGGGATTTGTTAACACTGATGCCTATGTAAATCATTTGGTGTATTGTAACCTATAGTGAAAAATGGTCGTTTTTCAGATTTCTGCTCTGAAACAACTCCTGTGCTCATTATGCCCATGAAACAAATTGGAAACATGAAGCACGCGATACGACCGGTTATTTGGTGCCGGAGCCGTCCAATAAAATTGCAAATTAACCCCTCTGATGCCATTTTTTCTTCTCGTTGTAGAACCGAAAATTACCATTTTCGACCTATTTTGGACCCAATGGTGCCCCTTTAATGAATGTGAGACCATATTTGTTGGCGCCCGACAACCTAGATGAACGACAAGGCAGATTTGTCGGGTTTGGGTACAATATGAGAGTAAAGCGTGACGTCAGTATGGACCATACCCTAAAATATGATGCAAAATCGGACCAGATTCGGGTCAAACGAAGTTGAATTGCCCCTATTAGATGACAGGTTGACAAAAAGCCGACCATGTAAGCTTGCAGAAATGGTTCGACTATCCCACGCGCACATATTTCGGCCAATAAATATATTCTTGTGAGAGGACAATTTTCGTTTTCTGTCGATTTTTTTCGAAAATTGTGTAGGTGCGCCCAATGTGAAACCCAAGTGCGCCCAATTCGCCTAGCGAATCTATGGCATATTTTCTGGAAATGGTATCTACAAGCTATCAGATCGACAACCAGTATGTACATCGTCATTGTTTACTTTGCCAAAATTCAGCTAAAATGAAAAAAAAATTGACATTCAAGTCAAGGTATTTTTTTGCAAATTCAGCTATGGGTGGTGACAGAAAAGGGTGAATAAAGTAAGAACGCAGGCATTTTTTTTCGAATCAAATGTATTTATTTTGACGTGGGTATATAAATGGACGCAATATAACATCGTTTCGGCCACTTTCTTGACTCTTCAGTGACCACTTTCGGTTGCAATAAACCAAATACAAATTAGTGGAGTGATTTCCCCTGGCACCACCAAGCAAGGATAAGCATAAAAAAAATTCTGGCAGCTGAATGGTCAATGATACATTGATGAAAAGTGCACGAAAAAAAATTCACAAATGTGTTTCCCGTCGAGAAACATCAAATATAACCACATGGTAAACGGTTATGGCTGTGCAAATAGCGAATAATTTATGGGAGGTGTTTGTGTTTTTTTTCGATGTCATTTTTGTCTCAATTTTAAGGGTAGTGTGACGGTTGTCAAGCTGCAGTGTTATTTACCACTGTGTGTCTAAAAGGACGTTCTTTAATTTCAAATACTCGTGCAGGGTCAAAGCCTTCCTGCGAATACAGGCCAGCGGGATTTGTTAACACTGAGGCCTATGTAAATCATTTGGTGTATTGTAACCTGAGTACTTTTGAATTTTTTGGTAAACTGATCTATCAAATATGAATAGAGTTGTCCCTCTTGTGCAGACATACAGCTTATGGAAGCCAACACAGTGATTTATATATGTTGCGTCATTTCAATTTTAATTGAGTCCTTGTTCAAGTAAAATATTGAACATCCCTTCAAATGAATGGATGAGATTCACGTAGTTGCTTATCTGAAAGTACTCGGAAATTATACATAAATGTTGAAATCACCCGACTGCTTTCGGATATAACAGCAAGCTTACCAAATATGGATAGAGTTATTCCTCTTGTATAGAGGGGCTTTATAAATATGGCTAAATTAGTTTTTTTTTGGTGATTCATATTTCAAATGGAATTAGTTCAGTTAGGCATAGTACATGTATATAAAACAATTATAAAGTAATTATCGAAACGATAGCAGCATGAAAGGCGACACATCGTTAAGCAGAGAAAGCAAGCCGGGCACATGACGCCACTTAAGGAAATGATGACATAAAAGGCTATTAGAATGGGGACATGAAAATCTGCGGGATGGGATGGGATATGGGACAAAACGACAATCTGCGGGACATAATTTCAAATTGCGTGGGACGGCCGATATCTCGAGGAATACAAGGCGTAGGGAGCTCATTTTGGTGTCTAACAATCAATCAAGTTTATTGTCTATGTAAATCAATAAATGACATTTAGACATCAATTAACATATATACATATAATTTACAGGTTACACGCGTGCGTTGTAATATGTTTCCCCACAGCAACAGGCAGCATTGAGCATATTAAAGCCGCACACATTTCTTGGAAGTCCAAAAAATGTATGCAGCTCCAATCTACCCACGACTACCAACCACTGTGGTAACACCCTCATTCCCACCACCCGGCCTGCCATACCACTTCACCGGGCGCCTTGGTGGAGCACACCCCGCTCCACGCGAGACAAATGCACCGCGTGGAGCGGGGCCCGATCGGCCCAGGCATCCCTCCGCGGCACCGCAGAGCTGGTGCACTTTTACTGACCATCTCTTATTTTCCATATATCTGGCGAAATATTCTGATTTGAATTAAAATTAAAATAAACTTTAGATGAGCCTAAATAGTTCATTAATAATATAAAACATGGTATTAAAATTAGTTAATATCACTAGTATTGTCGCCCACGAAAGGCCCACATTCGCCCTATCCACACATATTAACCCCGCCACTGACCGGACACCAGAAGTTGCATTATTTTATCGACAACTGACCTAACATGGGGTGGAATTTGGGATAGAATGACAACCTGCGGGACAGGATTTTCAAATTGCGTGGGACGGCCGATATCTCAAGGAAGACAGCGCCTAGAGGGCTCCTTTTGGTGTCTAACGAAAGGTCCACATAGCAAATCTGAATTATTAGGGATGTTCAATTAATTTCAATTGAAATACATTCAAAATAGATATGTACACAATATTTCGAATATGTTATGGATTCACATTTCCGATGACATTCGCAGTCCAATTGATCAGTCTCAGATACACATAAAACACTCGAAAACTCACCAGAACTATTTAAGTACTACGCGTATTTACTGCACAGAAGATCCGCGTCTAGCGACATCTTCGTCTGCGACGTTGACATCTATCTTGGCCGATAGTGGTCCCTCCACATCGCGCGGATATTGAGAACGACACTGATTTTTTAAATTCTGTTCAATCCTATGCTTCATTGACAGATTCAACTATATACCGGCATTTGCTTTGGCAGCGTGGAAGACCAGGAACTATACTAGTGGGTGGATGTTCTTGAAAATTTGAGTGAGCAAAAACACTATTGAAAAAATTCGCAAAAAAATATTAAATGGTTTGATCTGGGAAATTGATTGACAGCGGGTGGATAAATACTCCTGTTTCATGTGGACATACACATACGTTGTTCGTTGTCTGGTTTACGATCGGTAATATAAAGTTACCTCACTTTGTGATGTGATCAATTAAAATAAACTACATCCATGTTCCTTTGTTATCATCGGTTTTTAATTTTCTCCAAAAGTCATGATATATTATTTGTATTTGCGAAGTTAAATTGGGTCGGTGATGTGACTATGAGCAAAACAGCATGTGATGGCAGAATAAGCCAATTTTGTGCTACAACTTATGTTTTGTATTTGCATGATTTGATTCTCGGCTACTTTTATCCAGAAAAACTTAGAACCGATACCGACCAGTAATTTCCAGTAGCGGCCAGCTCTATAATCATCATATTGGAAAGTTGTTTGTAGTAATGATATTACATGCTGTGTGTATGTTAAATAGATTTCACCACGTGACATCATCTTCCAGGAAAAATTGTTGGTGTAATAATTTAAAATTAATCCACTTGCATCCAGATTGCTGTTTCAGTTCTTAACTTGTGATTTTTAACTCAGATTTCTAAAAATCTCAAGAAAATAACAGTTGTTATACACAAAATAATTATAATGATGCTGATGGATATTTTTTAGCTTTATGGTCAGCTGATTCCTGTGCAGGTGAAGGGATCTTTGTCTTATTAACAGAGTGAACATTCTATCTTTTTGATTGTCAACAGATGGTGTTTGTTTTGTAGTATGACACGTAGGAATCTATATAATAACAGATACCTATAACAAATTGATTTGGTTTGTTGGGCTATTGTCGCTTCCAGCTGCCAAGGCCATGTCGCGACAGTCAGTTTAAGTGGTGGATGAAAGCTGAGCTGTATAACTATGAAACCATTGAACCCTGGTAAATAAGTGACCAATTTGTCCAGATAATTGGGAAAGTTCTACAACAAGTTACTTTCCTTGACCACCATCGTCGTATATCCAATAGGAAATGTAATACCAGCAGGAGTGCCTCACTGACTGGACCACTGGGCCAGCTGTATTAATTAATACTTCAATTTTGTTGAAATAATAATGATTTATTTCTTTAACCCTTTACCCAACAAACCGGCCAAAACCGGCCAAATAAAGCTTCAACAGCCTAAAATATCTTCGGTCTGTCTCAATAGAACCATACAAATATGGATATCATTGGAACCGGCTCCTTGACCACATTGTGATAGTTACAGTTATGCCCTGTGCCAATGCATTCTCTTATATATGCGAGTCGACCATAGGTCGCCTCGCATATATAAGAGAATGCATTGGCCTAGAAAAATCTTTTTTTTAACACTTTTTACCATTTTTTCTTACATTCTTTAACAATTTTATAATTTTTAATGTGTTAAGCCAATGCATTCTCTTATATATGCGAGGCGACCTATGGTCGACTCGCATATATAAGAGAATGCATTGGCACAGGGCCGTTCTGTTGGGTAAAGGGTTAACAGGAGCCTGTTGGTCTGATGCCAGTCCTCCAGATTACTAAGGGCAGTGGCGGCAGCGATCTATTTGGTGCCAGTGTGGACATTTTGTTGATTGTGGAAAATGAAGCACTCTGCAAAGTTCCTAACTTGTCGATCGGACTCTCTCTGCTGTTTTCGGCATACTTTCTGTTTGGTTCGGGGTATCCAGCACACCTCACAAAGACAGTGATTTTTATAGAAAAATTGTGTTCTGTGTTAGAAATGTATCGAAGTTGACTCCACCCACTCAGAAATGTTACAATCGCATAATGGGCTTGGTGCAAAAGTAATTAGTTCATCCATATTGCAGGTACTCAATCCGATCAGACGCTCCTAAATTACTATTTCTTCGGGGGTAAACAATATTTCATTCGAGTCGAGGAACCTACCCATCAAAGCTCAGAGTGATTTTATATCGATTTTTGAAGTTCGTAATTTCAATTGTTTCTGGCCAAAAAACTGACTGAAGCAAGAGGTCAATGGACGGTCTTGCAGATAAAGATGGATAACTCTAAAATCAAGTGGTAATAATAACCACTTGATTTTAGAGTTATCCATTTTTATTTGCAAGACCGTCCATTTGACCTCGTGTGTCTGGTAATCAAACAATTGAAATCACAAACTTCAAAAATCTATATCTGATCAATCTGAGATTTGCCGGGTGGGTACCTCGACTCGAATCAAATATGTTTTACCCCTGAAGCCAAAGAAATAGTAATTTAGGATCGTCTGATCGGATTGAGAACCTTAAAGGACAAAGTCCATTGGCTCAATAGAGTGAATATAAGTATTTAAGAATTGTGTTAGGGATCTGCGAATCGGGGAAATTTTGATTGAATCGAATCTTGAACTGAATCTGCTCTGTGATTTCACATCAAATCGAATCTCGAATCAGAATCGCCTTTCATAGAAGCATCCGATTTCCTGTTCTTGAACGGCCGTTCAAACAGCATTTCTGCCGAGCTGTTCGAATGATTCCGACGGCGGAAGTTATTTATCATTCTAATTCATTGGAGCGATCATATCCTGACTGTTTTATTGAATAAATAGTTCACCGTTATCGGTGTAATGTCTGAATTCTGGCGGGACCAAAAATCCCGATAGCATAATATAATAAACGTGAAGTGAAAGTTACCTGCGTCTCGCCAATCAGGAGCAACCTTTGGGGCGATTCGAAAATTTTGAATACCTTACTCGTATTTAAATTCGCGCAGTACTATTTTTCGCGCACCCATTGGTGCGCGAATTTAAAACTGAGCGAAAAATAGTACGACTGATAAGTTTATACCAAACCACCAGGAAACAAGAAGGCGTATTCTACGTTGATGAGTTACGTATACATGTATATACATTACGGAAGGTTGGCAGAATAGTAGGTTTGTATGACTAATTTACATGCGGGCAACCAACATCAAAACCATTACTGATATGTATGACAAAAGTATATAGCAACAAATCATGGTGACAGCATTGTTGTTGAAATATTTGTAAGAAATATTGCAGACTGAAGATGCACGAAAGCACGCCCCTCCTATTCACAATACTGGCACTACACCGTGACTGATTGATTGATTGATTGATTGATTGATTGATTGATTGATTGATTGATTAGGGTTTTATGTCGCTTTAGCCACTAAGGCCATATCACGACATTGCCAGTTTTAATGGTGGAGGAAATCCGCACACTTACGGCTAATCTAACAGTGATTTCAATGGCTGATAAACTCGTCGACCATGTGCGGCAAACCACCGGCCATCGGCAAGTAACTGACAACTTTCCCAGATAACGATTTCGAGTTACAAATTCCACGATGGAAACATGTGGATTTGAACCCTTATCGCCAGCGCTGGGAGGCGAAACGGCTTGGAGTTGTACCCCTAACCGATTGAGCCACCGAGGCCCCTCTACACCGTGACCGAACAGTCTGAGTTTATAACTATTTTAATATCAGAATAATTATTTGAAGCGTATAAACATCCGACTTCACAAGACATTGATGAAGCAGTTATGTTAAATTGTACATGATGTAAAGCCACCGTGATGGTGTTTAATGTGCATACGTATCTTCATTAATGATTAAGATCTGAAACTGTCATCAAATCCAATAATTTACGAAAATAGTTTTGTCAGTTTTAAATTCGCGCAGCATGGTGCGCGAAATCAAAGTGCGCGAATTCAAAACTGAGCGAAAAATAGTACTGCACGAATTTAAATACGAGTAAGGTAGAGAAATATTTTTTGAATCGAATCTCGAAGCTTCGCAGTCTATTCGGTGCCAGTGTGGACATTTGGTTGATTGTGGAAAATGAAACACTCGATCGGACTCTCTCTCTGCTGTTTTCGGCATACTTTGTTTGGTTTGAGGTATCCAGCACACCTCACAAAGACAGTGATTTTTATAGAAATGTATCGAAGTTGACTCCACCCATTCAGAAATTTTACAATCGCATAATGGGCTTGGTGCAAAAGTAATTAGTTCATACATATTACAGGTACTCAATCCAATCAGACGCTCCTAAATTACTATTTCTTCGGGGGGTAAAAAATATTTGATTCAAGTCGAGGAACCTACCCACCAAAGCTCAGAGTGATCAGATATCGATTTTTGAAGTTCGTAATTTCAATTGTTTCTGGCCAAAAAAACTGATTGAAGCAAGAGGTCAAACGGACGGTCTTTCAGATAAAGATGGATAACTCTAAAATCAAGTGGTAATAATAACCACTTGATTTTTGAGTTGTCCATCTTGATCTGCAAGACCGTATGTTTGACCTGGTGTTTCTGGTAATCAAACAATTGAAATCACAAACTTCAAAAATATATCTGATCAATCTGAGCTTTGAAGGGTGGGCTCCACGACTCGAATCAAATATTTTTTACCCCCGAAGAAATAGTAATTTAGGAGCGTCTGATTGGATTGAGTACCTGTAATATGGATGAACTAATTACCTCTGAAGCCAAGGAAATCGTAATGTAGGAGCGTCTGATCAGATTGAGTACCTTTGCTACAATGCTTGAAAGTTTTCGTCACTTAGCGGGTCAAAAGGGAGCGATTATTTTGACAATTTCATTTTACATCCCACACTCATTTCATAAATTTGCATTAATTTATATTCCGTAATTTTGGATGGATGTCAAAACTATGAAGCATTGTAGCTATATTTTCATAAAATACTGCATATTAACTCAAATAATTTGGTACAAATAAAGAATATATTTGTTGAAGTTGCTTTATTATTCTCTTCTCTTAGATGTTGGGTGACAGTAAGTGTGCTCTCATTATATTCTAGAGAATCCACTGTTGTGTTCTCAAAACCAAATTTGATTTTACTCAAAACCAGACCTCAAATCTGATTGGTTTTTGTGAAATCCAATATGGTTTTAAGGATTTGGTTTTGATCAGAACAACTGAAGGTTTTACTCGCAACCAATCATCAAAACCAAATTGGTTTTTGTTAAATCCAAATTTGGTTTTGATGATTTGGTTTTGATCAGAACCACTGAAGGTTTTACTCACAACCAGTCATCAAAACCAATTGGTTTTTGTGAAATCCAAATTTGGTTTTGATGATTTGGTTTTGATCAAAACCACGGAACGTTGGTTTTGATCAAAACCAAAGTTGATTCCATATATGTGGCAAGGCTCAAAACCAATTTAGGTTTTGTACAGAATCAGAATTTTTAAGAGTGTCGATATATGGTATAAACAACCACGCGCGTCTGCGGCGCGCTGGTGGTTACCATCATGCACACAGGCGTCCTGAAAGTCCACAAATCACCCATAACTAACACGTTGGAAGCGATCACAAAGCATTTAATTGAGAACTATCATAATAATATACCGCAGAGCAGAGTTTAGAGTTTGGGTTTGGGATGATCCCCACTGGGAAGATTTGAAAGGGCTGTAAGCCCTCTCCTACAACCCACGTTTGAATGCCATAGTGCCGATGAAGAGCGTTTGTTTGGTTTGGTTGTGAGTGTTTAATAGTCATTTTATGTTTGCCTGTAGAGTATGGGTTACATGCCACCGAGCAGGAAGCAAAGACCCCCCCCCCCCCCGATTTCAAAAGCGCAACGGCGAGAAGGCTTACCTTGTTTATAGTACGAGTTGTGTGTTTATAACGTGTTTATATCTTTTTATTTAGTGGTGTGTTGTTAACTAGTGTCCTAGTTAGGCTGAATAGGTCATTGTCGCATGGTTTCTGGCAAAAAGACACCCAGGATCTTTTAAACTGTCAAAAAGACACCCAGGATCTCGTAAACTGTCAAAAAGACACCCAGGATCTCAAAGTCTCGCCAAACAACGGGAATTTTGTTTAGTCGTCTGCTATTAATATTATGATAATTATTTGTTTGTGATCGGAGTGAAATATCAACGAAATTTAATTCGGCTTTGAGTCTGACTTACAGCGCAATTCCGCATCCTTGAGACTTTGAGATCCTGGGTGTCTTTTTGACAGTTTAAGAGATCCTGGGTGTCTTTTTGCCAGAAACCATGCGACAATGACATATTCAGCCCTAGTTAGTGCGTGCATGAACTCTGTTGCCTTAGTCTGTTGTATTCAGGGTTTATAATAATATACCGCTTATAATAATATACCGCTTATAATAATATACCGCTTTTTGGTGACGCTCTTTATAAGAGGTGATCATTGGATTTTTTTCCTGGTGTGACCAATTGTTTTTATCCTGTGCCAATGCATATATAAAACTTCCATCACTGGAGCTTACTCAATATTTAACCTGTGGACAGATGATATATAACACTTTTGTTTTACCCTGTGCCAATGCATTCTCTTATATATGCGAGTCGACCATATAGTCCATGAGATAGAAAATGGAAAATTGACTTTCGTTGCACCCCAGGGGGGGCAAAGGTTTTTTGGTGTCTATGGAAAGCTGATAGCACCAGGAACAAAATTTGACTTGTTGGCCTTGACAAAAAGTGTCCGTTTGGCCGCTAGGGGGCGTAATCCAAGATGGCCGCCAATATTCCCGCCAAAATAGGAAATCATAGATAGGAAAAGACTGTGTGTCAATCAAAACGGTTTTTGCCGGCAATTGAGTTTCATGAAACATTTTAAACACATAAACAAACATTTAAGACATTAAAGTGGCACGTTTGGAGTCAAATGCTGTAAATAAAGAGCGTTTTATGATTTTATATGACGGGAGTTGTTGGGTTTTTGTGCTTTCTTGCACCTTAATGACATTCTGGGAGCTAATGGTGGTACCCTTGGGACTTAACTTTACCATACCCATTTTGTTCTTTATTATGTCCTTCAACTTTTAATGTTAACAAGAACAAAAAGTGGCCGTATGGACTCCAGACAAGATGGTGGCCATGATGGCCGCCGTTTTTCAGACCAGACCCTAAGTCAGTTTGATGCAAATTATAGCTGGAAACTCTAATAAAATGTATACTAATGTATATATTTTCGTGAAGCTAGGACACAATGACACTTTGATAGGGCAAAATTGAAACTCCCAATCCAAAATGGCTGCCAAAATGGCCACAGAAAGTTTAAAATATGACATTTTTTCACTTACCGCTACATCTTCTAGATCAGTTTATTTTGTTTGGAAATGGTTGAGAAATGAAACTTTATTTTGTATTTTATATATTAACTGATCATTGGAGCAATAACATATGCAATTACTGGGCTCCTAGCCCCGTCCGATCCCTCAACAATTCGATTTTACAGAATGCGGTATTAAATTTCACAAACACAATTGGGATTCTAGTCATATTTCTACAAGAAATGAACAGAAATTTGTAATGTAAGTGAGGCATATCATTACCTATGAATATTCCAACTCATTGGAACCAAAATTGTTACTTTGGCTCAAAATGGCTGCCAAAAAGACCGTCAAAATACGGGAAATGGTAGATACTGCCGCAGCATGCCCTGCAATCGCTTACAAGTTGTGGTTGATGTATACAATTGACTATTCTGTCTTCTATAATTGAATACTAACATGTCTGATGCACCATAGTTTATTGTTACTATTGTCACCACTGACATTACCATAAATATTGGAGTTTTCTCTCACAAACTTGACAAAAAATATCGGCAAAAATTCACTTTTCAGGTCTGGATCATTTGTTCAAGTGAAATGTAACTATCTTTGATATGAAAGGTGTTTATTGTTTTGGTCTATCATAATTGTGTCACACTACGGCATTTATAAACCATTTTCTCAAGATGGCAACCAAATTTGGTAATAAAATTCATTTATTTTACATATATCCCGAACATTAATCTCTGCGTTATCCGAAAAAGGTAGCAAATTCATTATAAAGATGCAGTATGGAATTTTTCCGAGAACCTCTTTTGTGATACTGGCCATATTATTTGAAAGGAAATGGGCAAAACTTTGCGACGGAACTGACATAAAACATAATATGTGGCTATTCTGGCCCATTATGATAAAAATTGATCAACTGGATACAGGGTGGATGCCAAGATGACAGCCAGGGAGTTACTGTTTGATCATTGGTGAGGTGAATAGGCATACAAGGAGTGATTATATGGTTATGAGTGGGGTGTCCATGGTAAGATGTGTAGGTATACAAGGAGTGATCGTGATCATGTGTGAGGTGACACGGTATGCATGGAGTGACTGTATAGTGTATGGTTGTATGTACCCATTGTGGGTGTACCCGGTGTGGCTGTATGTCCATTGATATGGTGTATGGACATAACTAGATAAGCTATATGGCCACCTGTGTATTGTTCATGTATATACATAGAGTGACTGTAAGGTCATGGGCGGGATTATGACAGGTGGGGTGTATATGTAGACATGTGCTGTGACAGCTGTCTGTATGGTCATGGAGTCTGTGGATAAATCTGGAGCGATTTAAAGTGATGTGAAACGTAAATTGAACCTCACAATTGAGTTCCCTGCGTCATTCTGTGGGAAGAGTGAATAAAATAACTCAGATACACGAAATCCCCCATCCTGAAGTCAGTTTGTACACATTATACGGCCATTCGGCTAACTATTTATATTCATCAATCGTCCCGATTAATCTCACCATAATAACACGAAAAAACAAAACGATGCGTCGTCTTGTGCAGTCACGGAAATGCCCGAGCACTTCCGACTCGATTGGGATTGAATCGGGTTTCGTTCTCAGAAATGGCTTCTAGGGAGGATGACCGTTCGCTGGAATAGCGTCATGCACATCAGAATATTAAAGCGAAAAACAAATTGACATCGCAATCGGTAGTCAATTCGACAGGGAAGGAATAGAAAGGGAATTGTTGCGTGAAATCACAAACGGAAGAACATTGGCCGAGTTAGTGGCAAAGATTATAATCGAACAGTCATCGAGAGGTAATAATTCCAAAATGTTACTATTTATAGAAAATTGTAAGCGCATTGACCGAATGTTTACATCAATCTGGCCGCAAGCACAGTACCGTGCAGAAAGAGTTGTCTTACTTTTGTAACTCAAAACTGTTTAATTACATTACACCTGTACAATAGTACAAATAATTGGTATTCAATATGCCAGTACAGAACATTTGTTAGCTCATTGGCCATGAAATGTTTTTAATGGCAAATTCTGTTGTCAAGCTTTAGTAAGCACTATTCATTCTGATGGATGATAACTATAATGGAAAGCCTTTTTCACATGTATTAGCTAATTGCACTTTAGCATAAGTGAATTACAACTAAGCGTAATGTATTACACTCAGGTGTAATGCACACATATAAAGCGTACTTCACTTACGCTTAACCGTATGATGTAGATAAAGCATTACTCCTATGAGTAATAGAGTTATGACTAGTGTGCTTAAACGTAATTAATTAAAGTGTGCTTAAGCGTAATTGATTTACGCTTAAGCTCACTGGTCATTTATTTTCATTGATAGATTAATTACACTTAATCATAAATGAATTATGCTTAAGCGTTTATACGAGAAGCCGTTTTCACATTTATTCTGATTCTGCTTAATCGCAAATCATTTACGCTTAAGTGTAAATCATTTGCACTTAAGAGCAAATAATTTATACTTAAATACAAATCATATGCGCTTTAGCGGAAATAGTATGGGAGGCCCTTTTCACATTTATTATTTATTTGCGCTTAAGCGCAAATATTTGTGCTTAAGCATAAATCATTAAGCGCAAATATTTGTGCTTAAGCGTAAATCAATTGCGCTTAAGCACAAATATGTGTCTATCAATTTATTTGCGCTTAAGCGCAAATACCTAACACTCCATTACATCCCTCTGATGTGAATGATTGAGTCCATCTCATATTATATTAGCATGGGCCCATAGTAATAGCCCCATACAGACTCGAAGTTGAAGAAAAAACATATTTCCATATGCATATCAGCATCTCTGTCCCTGGTGTCCCAAGATTTGGTGCCTCACTCCCAGAGCTCATGTATATTTTATTATCTCCTGCACAGATATATACCATTTCCATGGCCATAAATAGGGAATTAGGGGTTACTGGGGTTTGCTTCCCTCATATGGTGTACTCATTGACTTGAAGTTGGAGAAAACCCCCTATTTTCATAATATCTGCATCCCTGTCCCCAAGAATCTGTCTCGCCATCCCAGAGATATAGTATATTTTATAAAAGAGACATATCCTACACAGATCTATATCATTTCCATGGTCATAAAACAGATCTTGGGGTTTCTGGGGGATTGTTTCCCTCATATGGTGAGGTTATATCAACTTTAGTGATGTGTTTAGGCCTGTGCCATGTAAAATTAATTCAGGGGGGATCAATGCATATTGATTTTTATTTGCGCTTAAGTGCAAATGATTTGCGCTTAAGCGCAAATATGATCTATTTGCTTAATTGCAAATGATAGAGGTTATTTGCGCGTAAATAAATAATAAATGTGAAAAGGGCCTCCCATATAATAGATCACATTTATGGCAATTTTATGCTAAAGCGCAAATATATTACTAGACACATATTTTTTGCGCTTGAGCGCAATTGATTTACACTAATAAATAATATATTTGAAAAGGCTGTCTCCCATGCGATTTCCTCTAAACTCAAATTTACTCTGGCAATAAGACATCAATCAAACATCGGTTTAGACTCCCCCATATACTATGAGATGGACTCAATTATTCAGACAGAGGAAATCAGTTGGAGTTAGGTATTTGCTTAAGCATTATTCATATTAATTATGCTTAAGTGTAAATGAGTTCCGCGCTTAAGCGTAAATGATGTACGCTTAAACGTAAATCATATACACTCTCATTGAACTCCCCTCAAGCTGAAATGGATGCAACCACATTACTAATGCCAGTAACCTACATCAGGTTATACCAATATACATGAGGTATATGGGGAGCCAAATTAACATTTAATAAATAATAGAGCTTAAGCGATATAATTGAGCTTAAGCGATATAATAAGGGAAGATATAATTGCGATTAAGTTCAATAAGGAAATATCTAATTGCGCTTAGCACAATAAGGAATATCTTATTGCACTTAAGCACAAAAAGGAATATCGTATTGCACTTAAGCGCAATAAGGAATCTCTAAGCCCAATAAGGAATCTTCTTATTCCACTTAAGCGCGATAAGAAATATTCTTATTGCACTTAAGTGTAATTAGAGATTCCTTGATTGGGGGGGGGGCTTTAGCTCAATTATTTATTAAATGTTAATTTGGCTTCCTCCCATAGAGGTGAGATAGCTGATGAACCCAATTACACTTAAGCGTAATTCAAATGTATTACGCTTATCGTAAGTTAATTATGCTTAAGGGGAGTACTCTAAATTGTTCTTTCGACCAGCTGTTTCTACCAATTAAAAAAAATTCTCATTTATTTTGAAACTAATGAAAGACAATGGTATATTTTTTTACTAGTAATATTCATTATAAACTTGTACAAATCTGAAAACAAACAAAATTTTAATATTTAAGAAATTTAGAGTTCCCTCTCTTACAGCAGCAACCACTATGCCAGGAAGACCAATCGATCTAGTTCAGCCCGATTGGGCTATTATAATTTATAGATCGATCGGTGGTTCATGCACTCTCTGCGTTTGAAATATTGCTAATAATTTCCATTTACAGAAGTCAATAATGCCATTGCAGATAACTTCATCTTAAATTCGACCAAATGTGTTGACGTTTGATAAGAAGGGCAGGAATTCCCCGATTTGTTTATTTTCAATCGATGAGAAGCATGACGACCTGGATCAGCTGATCGGTTCGGAGGTGTGCCAATCGTATTTTGCATGCTGTGAATACCCATTCACGCCTAAATTTGCAAACAATCCATATATAACATATACACAGTGTGTACACTTTGTAAGTTGCCAATTAATTCTCGACATTTCAATTAGAAAACATGAGATATCGATGCAAAAATCAAGACATAATCACATTATCTAGTTTGTGTTTTGTTGAATCTACTTTCGGTTATCGACATGTCGGCTATTGTTTTGGCTGTTCTCTCAACCGTGCGTGCCAGCCGATCGTCGTTTATCGGGCGGTTCCGATTTCTTCCGAATATAATTCCATGACCTCCACGCGATGATTCGCGCCGAAAATGTGGTTGTATCTGAGAAGATTTCTTACTCTGACCGCAGTTTTCAACAATTTAATACGGGGCGAATACCGCATCAATAATATGCAACCTTGGGGTTTTATTTCTAGTTTTTTATGACCTTTCTTATGGTATATCGGATACAGTTCTGTCTGACATGAAATATATACCCACCGGGAGTGAAGCTAATGACTTTAATGGTTATGGGTAATATATAGGTGTATATGTGTGCATGGAATGACTGTACGGACATGTTTGAAGTGTACATACATGGAGTAAGCTGGAAGGTAATTGGCTATGCGCGTGGGTATATAGGGCCTGCCATTCTGGTAAAGGGTGGGATGAATATTTACGCACGCCGCATGTATAACTGGTGGCGAGATTCTCTTTTCTGTGGGCGCTAACATTATCAATGGGTGTTTTATTAGTTTTATTTATAGAATGGGAATTTTTGGGATGATTAAAAGTCAAACTGCGAGCTGGAGGCAGAGTCCGGTAAAAGGTGTAGTTGGGAAATTTCAATTTCGTTTATTGTCGTTAATCAACGTTGATTAATTTAGATTTTTGGTTTGTGATAAACTATATGTCAATTACAAATAAAAGAAATTTCTGCAGCCCACTGGGGGTTGTGGTTGGAGACGGTCGAGTCGGCCGCCGGTTCGTTAATTAGGTGCTGGTTGTTATTGTTATTTTAACGGAATTCTGAGTTGGCCATTCGCAAAACCAATATATTTTATATTCTACAATTACATTCTTGGGTTTATAATATATGATCTTGAGCGCGTTACCATTTCTGACATTGGTTATATTGTTATATATGTCGTGGATGGATTATCATTGGTGGGTGTGTAGGCAGTATCTGTGTGATGATGGATGGCGTGCATGAGTATACAGTGAGTTGCTGAATTGTCATGTGTGAGGTGTATATGCATGGAAGGTATGAGTGGTCGTGGGTGCTGGTATTGGTATATTGGGAAGGGCTGAATGGCCATTGGCGATGTGTATATGTATACCTGGATTGAAACTATGGTCATGGGTGGGCTGTATATGTATTTATCGAGTGGTTATATGACTATGGAGGTGCCGAATATGTATACAGGTAGTGACTGTATGGTCAATGGTGAGGTGAATATGTATACAAGGAGTGACTTTATGATCCTGAATGTAGTGAATATGTATACAGAGAGTGACGATATGGTCATATGTCAGATATAGGAGTATACCTGGTGTGCATGCATGGTGACTCGTGACTGTATGGTCATTTGTTGTGTGTACGGTATAACCAAGTATGACTGTATGGTCATGGGTCAGGTGTACGTGTATAAAGTGGGTGACTATATTGTCATTTTTGTGGTGTTTCTGTGAGGTAATATGTGGGTTGTACATGTGAAACCTTGGGTGTCTATCGCTTTCCAAAATAGCCCAAGGATATGTTAATCAATAGAGAGGTAATGTCAGAGTTCTCCATCTTGATGGTCTTTATGTACAATGGAGGAAAGCGATATCCACCCATTACCACACAGTAACTCCATATATACATAATCACCACACAAATGACAATATAGTCACCCACCGTATACACGTACACCTGACCCATTACAATACATCCATACTTGGTTATACCCGTACACACCACAAATGACCATACAGCCACGAGTTACAATACATGAACACAGGATATGATCCTACACACGACCCATAACCATATAATCACTCACTGTATACATATTCACCATGTTCATGAACATAAGTCAATCCCTATATACACATTCACCTCACCATTGGCCATACGGTCACCACCCTATATACCTTTTATACACACCATGGCCAAATAGACATTCAAGATATACATAAATACCACAAAAATGACCATAGGGTCACTCCAGGTATACATATCCACCTCACCACTGGTGATATAGCCACTTGCTTTGTGCACATACCCTCAGCCCTTTGTCTCCAATATGTATACTGTGTGATTTGGCCTACCCCTAAACTGACTGCCAAATTTGTGCTCCGTTGACAACAAAAATGGGTGAAATCCATAAACATACCTTAGTATAACCGACAAAATGGATTCATTTGAATTAAAAAATGTATTCAGCTGAAAGTTCAACTAGTTTTACCAATTAATCCTCACCTGTTTATTTTTTATAAACAAAAAATCAAGAAAAATGTCCAAAAAATTACATTTTCGAAAATAAGAGGATTTCAATAAGCCATAGGCCATAACGAAAATATTTTACATGCAATAACCAAAATTTCTTTACAATATAGTTAGACTAACATATTAAATATGTTGTGAAAACATCAAGATATATGGAGATAAATTTACTGAATTACAAGACCTCAAAAATGGCATTTCGTCACGCGACCCCATGTCACAAAGCCAAATTTGACTAAGTCCATGTTATGAAACGCACATTTCATCGGCATATTTTTTTCTCATTCTTTGCCATAAATGTATGAAAAATTTGATTTATGTGCTCTAACCAGTAGGATAACCACTTAATTAGTGAAAAAACACAAAATTATTATGTATTTTAACAAATAATTGATCCTAAAATCTGCTTTTTAGCTTATTTTGAAAATACGCCGAAAATGGGGGCTCCGAAATCTGAAAAACGACTTTTTTTTTGGTACAGAAATGTCCATAACTCAAAATATATTTGACGAATATTAAAATGGTTTACGGTTCTGTGACCAGCATGGTGAGTTCTACAAAATAAGCTCAAAATTGGAAAAGATTAGACCATTTGAAATTTTCATGAACATCCCTAACCTAAGCAATGTGACAAAATCGCAAATATTTAAGTCATTAATTCTAATTTTTTTTGAAAACGAACACCTAAATCAAGGGCCAACAAGTGAGATTTTGATCAGAACATATCTTACTATCATATTAAGCAATAAAAAACCTTTGCCCCCCCTTGGGGTGCAGCCAAAATTTTATTTATGCATTTTCACAGTTCTATCTCATGGACTAATAGGTCGCCTCGCATATATAAGAGAATGCATTGGCCTAACAATATTTTTTATAATTTTAATAATTTTTTCTTGTATTCTTTAACAATTTTATAATTTCACCCATACAGAGCCCCAGACAAACATGAGCAGACGACACTCTTCTATATGCTTCTATATATGTGTGGGGCTCCCTGCAAGGGAAATGGATGCTTTTTATTTTATGTCCTAAAAATTGTAAGAAACATTTATTTAAAAAAAATGATAAAAAATTGTTAGGCCATTGCATTCTCTTATATATGCGAGGCGACCTATGGTCGACTCGCATATATAAGAGAATGCATTGGCACAGGGTACGTCGATATCTGGCCATCGAAAAGTTCTATAATGGAGTTAAAATACTTCGCAATATCGTCATCTTGTTGGACAACAACTGTTGCACGTGAAAAAAAATCGTTATATCATATTGCACCCTTTGGTTTTCAACTTTGATGCCTGGGTAGAGGGTGTCTGGAGACATAATAATGTCACTCGTCTTGATAGATGCTACCTTGACAATTGCAGTGTCAATTTTTTGTTGGATTGCAGCTCCGATGTTTCACCGGATCATCGTCACGAGAAGTTAAGCCTGATGAAAATAAGCGCAGACTATGCTCATTTTGGTTAAAATGGCTCATGCTCATCGAAGCACACTGTTGTATCGTCGAAATCGCGTTTACGCCTTAAAGGTCCTACAGTAATGCCCTAATTAATCGATTCCCTAACCACAGCAGAATTATGGGTAATTTTTCAGGACGGAAAATATGGCTTGTTGCCATTCATCGGAAAGCTCTCCCTGAGAGCTTTCCGATGAATGGCAACAAGCCATATTTCCGACTAAATCCTGAAAAGTTACCCATAAATCTGCTGTGGTTAGGGAGTCGATTAATTAGTGCATTACTCCAAATCAACGTTGTTCACTATGTTGTGTTAGTCAACTCTGTCATTGATGTATCTATTTGAACGCAACTATACTGATTACCCAACTATACTGATTACCCAACTATACTGATTACCCATTACAGGCGCACCGACTCAGTCAAGCCCCTACCTCGAGTGCCAACACGTTTGGAGTTTGGGATGATACCCGGGAAGATTTGAAAGGGTTGTAAGCCCTCTCCTACAACACTTTAATTGTGATGTAATGCCGCTAAAGAGCGTATGTAGGGTTTGTGAGTTTGTGAGTAGATTCCTATCCGACCATACACAGTGAGTGTTTGCCAAATGTGTATGGGGTGCATGCCACCGCAACAAGAACCAAAGCCTCCCATTCCGAACCTGGACCGGCGATGAAGACTTACCTTGTTTTCTTGTATGAGTTCTGTGTGTCGTTATTAACGCCACCGGTGTACACTGTGGGCCAAATTATAATATTTCATGGTCCTATGTAGGTTTTATAAATAGATTGGGTCGCTTGAAAAGCTGTAGTGCTACCCCAATAGCGGTTATTTTGGGACGCGTTAAAGTTGTACTGCGACCCCCGACTCCGGTAAAAGCTGTAGTTGGAATGTCCAAGTTCGTGAAAGTTATATTGACTATGCCGATGATTTGAGAAGCTTTATTGTTTTAGGATATTGTAGAAAGGCTAATCTGGCCGTGTCATAATTGAGCTATAGTGATGGGATATCTCGCAGGACAACACATTTCGAGTTTTCGTGGGGTGTGTATTCGCTGGATGTCTTATAGTTGCAGTATGTAACCATTATGACCGCGTTAATTGCTTTCGACGTTTAGGTATGAACAATGGCTGGACCATGCACTCTTGGCGGGAACACAATACCTCCGAGTTTTTATCCGCATTTAGAAGCTTTTATGGTGTGGTGAATGAGAAACCTGCAGTAATAAGCCGTAGTTGTTTGTAATAATTCGAAGGTTTGTTGTTTTAACGGAATTCTAGGCGGTGAATTCATGTAACCAATGTATTTTATATTATAATTTATAATTATGGCTAATAATATGATCTTGAGGGCGTTACCATTTCTGATTATGATTTTCTTGTATATATTGAGTGATGAATTATTGTTATCTAGTGCCATGTTGGTGATTGTGTGGACTCCAGTTGCCTTAGTCTGTCTGAAGAGGTTCCAATGTCAGCCGGTTGATTTAAGGTCGGTCGGGGCTTCAATACCATCGATGGCGCAATACCCGCCGTTCACTACCTTACTCGTATTTAAATTCGCGCAGTACTATTTTTCGCTCAGTTTTGAATTCGCGCACTTTAAATTCGCGCACCTAGCTGCGCGAATTCAAAACTGACAAAAATATTTTCATAATATTTCTGTGATATTTTCGTATATCTTGGAGCTGATGAGTTTCGGTTCTTAGTCATTGGAGATATGTAGTATATGTGTATATTAAACACAATCGCAGCGGATTCACATCGTGTAGACAAACTAGTAACTACATATATACATCATAATTTTGTGGCGACCTGGAATATTAGTATTTCTTATACAGCATTTCAACAATGTCTATGTCACCATAATTTGTCGCTTGAATTGTGAGCAATGGTCTTGATAGCGGTTAGCCGAATGTAAATATATGCATAATAATTGTCTATTCAACCGTTCATAATGTATGTAAACTCAGAAACTGGAGTACTGGACCCTATTGTATCTCCTATGGACTGTGGTTTAGATTAATTTTGGGAGTCGTATTATTTTTCGCTCAGTTTTAAATTCGCGCACCGATGGATGCGCGAAAAATAGTACTGCGCGAATTTAAATACGAGTAAGGTACTGTGTGAGTGTCAGGACCCGTTAAACTGGTTGTGTATTCCGATCGGATGGGCGCCACTGAGGCCAGACTGGGTTACCCAGTGTGTTTTCGGAAGGTTTGGTGTGTTAGGCAGTGTTTCCGAATTTTTTTCTCCCACCATCCCCCATAGGCACGGGCGTGGATGAAATCATGTATTTGCAAATTTGTATAGGTAGTTTTGTTAGTTGTTTGAATGAGATAATTATTCGATGGCTTATACTACCGATACGACAAGCGTTCCCTACTCCGCCCGGGAACAGTAACAACGCCACCGGAGTCATCTAGGGCGTAAGCCCGCTAACCTAGTTAGCTCAACTTTACAACGTAAAGTTTGAGCTATTGCCATGGATTGGCGTCCGTCGTCCGTGCGGACGTACGTGCGTCCGTCCGTCAATAATTTCCGTTGGCACGCCCTACAGTTAAACACAAAGTTATTTATCAGAATTATAATAATGGTGGATTAAAAATGGTTGATGTAAAAGAAATTATGCTGTTCTTGAAAATAACTTTGATGAGGCGCCTCGTAACCAAAAGTGCCAACTGGATTCCCTTAATAGATATACCTTTACGCGATGACCATATGTTCCTTACTAATATGACTATTCTTGCATAGAAAACTGGCAAAGAAATTAATCAATACTTTTTGGCATGATGTTCTGATGGCATTCACAAAATTTCTAGAGAAAGATAGAAATAATGGCCAAATATCAGCATGTAATTATGGAATAACCCAAACATAAAGCAGTACGGAAAATAATAAATTTCACCTCCTGGCGAGAAAAAGGGATTATATTTTTAAAAGATGTGCTGAACAATAATGTCGCTTTCTTACACGAGGCGATTTACTAAAGATTTATAGCATACGCACGAACTTTATCACTCTTAATAACATTCAACATTAGATACAATTACTAACAAAAAAACTTGACCAGCCTATAACTCGAACTTGCAGGCCCATTTTTACCGGATATTTTCATTAAACTGCTTAATAACTGTCGATGAGTACAAGACGTTTATACAATTTTAATCGATATTCCAACTTCTACAGTAGCACACAGAAAATGGCAAGCGTTATTTCATAACAACATAATTCAATGGTCTAAACTAGATAAACTACCATTTCTCACGACGCCTGACACAAAACTGCAATGGCTTCAATTCCGAATAAACTCACGAATATTATTAACTAACAATTTTCTTAAAATGTCCAATTTACGACAGGATGATAAATGTAATAGATATAAAAGCGAGACAAAAGACATCTCCCACATATTTTGGAACTGTGTTCACGTTCAGGAATTCACAAAGGAACTCATGTGCCAATACGGGTACATATAACTCTTAAGGCTATCAGAACGGTTTGATTATTTATATACAACAAAGTCAATAATGTTCAATCATCGGCATCTGGGTTTCTCTTCCTGTCGTCTGCTTGGGTTGGGATCTTCTTCCGTCTTCATAGGTTGGGTGTATCTGCTTGTCTTCTACTCGGTTGAGTTCCGGTTGAGTTTATCTTCCTGTCGTCTCATCTTCTTCTTCCGCCGGCGCATCCGTGAGATGTTGTTAGGATCACAAGATCATAGTGTTTTCCTTGTCTCTTCATCCATCCTTTTAGCTGCTTTTCTGGCGTCCGAGGATTCGTTGTTACTATCGGGTAGCTGGTTTGAACTGCTTAGAACTGGCCCTGGGTGTTGGCTCCCTTCTTACTAAATACCAGAGCGGCCGCTAATGAAGGCCATGTGCATCTTCACGGCGCATCGGTTCCAGACGTACTTAGGGTAATTGAGTTATCGTCATCTCCCCATGGGTCCTATTAACTCTTCTGGTTTCAATGACCGCTGTGGGTGAAGTATCTCGTCTCGCTAATCCCGTAAACGTTCTGTTTACTTCACATCTGTCTTACTATGTATGTATCGGCCTGGAATCACCAGATCATTCGTTTTGATGTCCGGTATTTCGCAATGTTGATGTGGTCAGCAGGGCCGCTATTATGTGTGGTAAATTAGCGGCTCCCGCGACTAAGAGATTTCCTGTATTCTTCCCGGGTTGAAAGTTATGTCCCTGGGGTTGTCTTGTCACATTACTCCTTCACTTTTTCGATTTAAAGTTGATCTTGAAATCGCAAGTCCAATTCGTCGCTGCGCAGCAGGTCGATGATTCGTCGAAGTGTTTCGCAACAGCGGCATCGGCGATGGATAGCTGGTTCGATGTCGGCCGTCTCCGTGTAGATCGGGTCGTCTGGGCGTCTCTCAGACAACTCCGACCTACTGGCTGTGACTCTTTCGGTGTAAAACTATGATTGAAATCGCATGGCGTTGTCGTATTCATTATCATCGGATGTCGAGGTATTTTCGTCCTCAATGTCCGAGTATGGGGTAGTTTCTGACAACTGGTCGACCCTTGTTCCACCGCCATGGTCAGCCTGTAGTACTCAAACGGATATTTGTGTGAGGTTTGAGAACAAATGACAGTCAGTATACACAATGGTTACTTTTCCAATTTATCGGTATCGCTTGAGGGTCGTCAGATCGGCCCAATACGAAAATGGAATTTACAACTAATTATATAGATGGATTGGTTGACGAACAGTTAAACACAAGATAAGTCGGGGTGATTGATTTCAATTATCAAAACGTATGACTGAATGTCGGGATTTATAGTCCCTATTCAACGCTTGCTATAATCATTCTGATGATTATACAACTATAATACCCTGGACATCGTTATGCAACAATTAATATTTGAAATATATGAAATGCATAAATGTCTATATACATGCAAATGATTCTGATATCCGCGCAACAATAATTACGGAGGAAATTCGGAATACATTAATATACGATACATAATTAATACTAATCCAAATCCGCCACAGATGTGGTCAGCCTCTGACGGCTATAATTGGATATACATGTAGGCGTTCCTGAGTGTTGTCCCGGAATAGCGCAGACGGCTTTGGTGCATCCGTCTCCATTGTTTCGTCTATGGGCTCTTTGAACACGGCATTCGGGATATCCTCAGGTCGCTGGTCTAACTGCTTATTATACATAATGGCTAACCTTGGCAACTGATGTTTAACAAATTTCCACCAGAATCGGTGGGTCAAGATAATGAAAATTACTACTGTAACTACGTTACTAGGGCAAAATACCACCCTGGCCATCTCTACCATTCATTGGGGTAATACTTTTTCGTTCACTAAGTCAGTCGTGAGCATATTTTCGATCGTGTTTATTTGAGCGGGGTGCGCTCAAACGTAGTAACCTTAAGGGTGGCGGTATGCACGTTATCTCTCGGTGCGCGATTGCAAAGTTCAAAGCTTTATTTATTAAATCGCCATGCGCACGTGCCGGGTTTCCTGGGGCGCGCGACCTGTCATTGATCCGAACATGACTATTTATTCGCGATTCGGTCTGGGGCGTCGGGCTAACTATTTCCAACATTTACGAAGCCAGGTTAGGTTTGCCAATAAGCCAGTTAAGGGTAGGGTCGCATTTCTTCTGTAATGGACCCCAGGTCACTGTTTCGAGCACTCTATTATTATCGCTGATAGCACGGCTTGAAACAACGGTTTATCTATTAAGTTGCTGCTCGCTCCATTCATGAGCTGCTTACACTTGCGAGGGGCCGGTACGGGCCTACATTCACGATGGTTTTGTTCAATGGCGGCCACTTCCATTAACTCATCCTCTGAGCTGTCATCACTCGTAACCATCTTTGTTACTTTGCGCCCGTGTCGACGAGGCGCTGGAGCGCGTCGTGCCTTGGCACTCGGCTCTGGTCTCTCGTCCATGGACGAGTCAGGGTTTTGTAGCGGCTCTGAGCGCGCGAGTCGCGTTTTCCTACGCTGTAAGCGCATCTTAAGCTCGCTTAAAGGGACATCTTCGTCATCGGAGTCCGAACATTGTCTCCGATATCGAGCGATTACATCATCTGGTAATGGTTCTGTTTCATCGCTAGAAGACCCACCCACAGGGTTAGGGGCAGGAACGTCGCTATCTTCGTCTTCGGGGGGAACAACATACGTTTGAGCACGCTTGTTGTTGTCAGTTTTGGGGATTTCCCATTCAAGGTTGGCCTTGCGCATGTGTTCAGCGTGGGATTGTGTGACTTTCCCAGTTAATTGATTCCTTAACTCGAAAGTAACGGGCGTTATTTGCTTGGTTATGCGGAAGTAGGGTTTCCATTTGCTTTCAAGTTTGCTTTTTCGTAAATGATTCTTCACATAGACGGCCTCGCCAATCTCGAATTTGGTGTCTGTGGCCTTTTTGTTAAATTTCGCTGCTTGTTGGCGTTTCGCCTGTTTCACGTGTTTGTGTACCATCATAAAGGATTTGTGCTGTTGTTGCAGAGCTATCTGATGGTAATCTTCTCCCGCGTATTTACGCCTGGGTTTTAGGAGATTGTCTATTGGGAACACGACGTCTCGGTTGTACAACAAGAAAAAGGGGGAGAATTTTGAAGTTTCATTTTTGTTAAATCGAATCGCAGCTAGTGCTTGATTTAAATGGACGTCCCACGTGTTTATTTGGTCTGCCACTTTCTTTGAGACAATGTCTTTAAAAGTCCTGTGAAATCTCTCCACTCTACTGTTGCTCTGGGGGTGATAATAAGACGTAGTCACGTGGTGAATGTTCAAGGCCTTCAGCGTGTCCCTGACCTTGTAATTAATGTTCTCACTTCCGTTATCGGTAATTATTTCTAGAGGGCATCCATGTCGCGGAAATATCTCGTCGATCAAGAGATGAACAACGTTATCGGCTGACTTGTCCTTGACCGGAAACGCTTCTGCCCACCCGCTATATAAGTCTATGAAGCTGATAATGTAGCGGTTACCCGATAGCGACGTGGGGTAGGGGCCTGATAGGTCCAACCCAATTTTGGCAAAAGGGTAGGGGGGCGTGTCCGTTATTTGCATTTTAGGGGATTGTTTTTGCAGAGACCTGACTTGGCAGGTCACGCACTTTCCAACGTAACAGTTTAGTTCCTTGTACAGTCTGGGCCAAAAATATTTCGACCTAATCGCATCATGCGTTTTGTCTACTCCCACGTGGCCGTTATCATCGTCGTATTGTTGGATTATGTTGGTTTGAAGATGTGTGGGCACCCAAAGGCGTGGGGTCGGTTCTGCGTCAGCACTCGAGAGGTAATAGAGTACCCCGTCAATCATCAAGTGTTTGTCATTCCGGGTGTCCTCGCCTTTGTCGAGGGCCTCCAGAACTGACGCAATTTCCGGGTCTTTCTTTTGTTCCTCAAGCATGTTGAAGCCTGGCTTGTTGAACAGTAGATTAGTAAGTTGGTAAGCCTGACCAATTTGAGTTTTATTCGGCAGTTCCTTTGGGGTTACCTCGCAGCTTGCGAAGTCTTTGGGTTTAAATCGAGACGAATTCAAGGCGGCGATTTCCGCTTGGGTCTCGGCGACAGTAAGGTTATTGTCGTTGATATCTACCTCTACTTCTGCCTTCTCTCGTTCCGTATAAGCATTAGGTGGCGTTCGACTGAGCAGGTCTGCGCAGTGATTATCTGGGCCAGCTATGTACTCAATGTTACAGTTATACCCAGTTATGCCCAAAGCCCACTGTTGAATTTTCTTGTTCTGCATGGGGGATTCCAAGATATACTTCAATGGTTTATGATCTGTTTTTATCGTGAAAGTGGCGTTATGAAGGTAATGGTCCAACCTTTGTAATGCGAAGTGAATTGCATATGCCTCTTTCTCCACAGTTGGCCATCGGGTTTGAGTATCACTAAGTTTGTGTGAGAGATAATAAATTGGTTCTTCAACGCCATCTGAGCCCAACTGGGTCAGACAGGCACCGATGCAAAGGTCGCTTGCATCAGTATACAATGTATAGGGCGTGGCCGTATTTGGGTAGGCCAGGAGAGGCACTGCCGTGAGATTTTCTTTTAGTTTGTCAAACGAAATTTGGCAAGCTTGGTCCCATTTGAATTTGGCATATTTTTTTGTAAGCTGTACCAAAGGTTCAGCGATTTGCGAAAATGAGGGGACAAATCTGCGGTAGTAGTTGCTCATGCCAATGAAGGAACGTACTTCTTTGACTGATGTTGGGGGCACAAGCGACCGGATGGCCTTGACCTTGTCGGGGTCAGGTCGGACGCCGTCGGTATCAATTATAAAACCCAAATACTGTGTTTCTTGCTTTAGGAATTGGCACTTTTTTAATTTTAATTTCAGTGTATGTTGGCGCAACTTGTCAAAGACTTTCTGGATATGTTCCAAGTGTAATTCTAGGGACTCGCTGTAGATGAGGCCGTCGTCTAAGTAGGCAATGGCGTAATCACCCATCCCACATAACACCTGGGCCATCAGCTGGGAGAAAACCCCTCCAGCGTTCCGGAGCCCAAAAGGCATGGAGTTGAATTCAAAAAGACCTCGGTGGCAAGCGAATGCCGTCTTTTGCTTGTCATCCTCTGCGACCTGGCACTGCCAATAGCCACTTTTAAGATCGATAGCGGTGAAAAATTTAGACTTTCCAAGAAGTGCCAAAATATCGTCGATAACCGGAAGTGGGTATGACATAGGCTTGGTTATGGAATTTAATTGTCGGAAGTCGACGCAAAATCGTTTCGTGCCGTCGCGCTTGTCAACCATGACAATAGGCGCCGAATACGGGCTCGAACTCGGCCTGATAATGTCTGCTTCGAGCATATCATTTATGGCGGTGTCAACCAACGGTCGTTTATTCAAAGGGGTGCGATACGGGCGAAGTTTTATCGGAGGGTGGTTTCCCGTGTCAATATGCATCTTGACTGTGCTCGTCTGCGTCAGCTCAGTGTTCTTGTCGGCAAAAATGTCCGAGTTGGACTTCAACAATTTTATCAGTGTCTCTCGGTATTGCTCGGGGCATGAAACTTCGGTTAAATTTAATCTTTTCTCGACGGTAGCGCGTGCTGACCTAGAGTTGTCTACCCTGTTACGGTCGGCGCGCCCGGGAGCATAGCCATTGTCGCGGTAATTACGGGTTGTCGGGGACCGGGAGCTTTGCGACAAAGAGTTGATTTCATGATTGGTTTCGGGGTCACACACGATCGTTTTGCCGATCACACTGCCCCGCCGTAGGCGAAACGTTTTGTTAGTGTTATTGACGAGTAATACCGGGACCTTGTTCCTCTTGCCCACCCCAGAAATGGAGCTGCCGATTTCCAGACCGGGTTCTGACGCTAGGTAGCCTTTCTCGATTTGGGCCACCTCTACTAATGTCGACTTGCTAAATTTTTTGATTTTCCCATACATAAAGTTGATGTTTGAGGCTTTAAGCTAACCTTGCTGGTCAATCTCAGCAGGGAAGCTACGTGCGCGTCCGATTCCAATGGGACGTACACGTCACTGACCTTGAGGCATCCCAGATCATAATATAGTCTGACCCCCCGAGAGGTCAACCAATCCCTCCCCAAGATCATATTCCGGGTCATATCATTCGCCACATAAAATTTATGGGTTAATTTTAGTTTCGCCATTCTGAAGGTCAGTTCCACGCTACCAAGTACGCCCAGTGACTTCCCATTCACGGAGCTAAGGTTGATGTGTTCCCTAGTTAGTTTCGGTCGGAACTGTAATGCGTCATAGACGCGTTTGTGAATCAATGATACTTCCGCTCCACTATCCACTAATGAGCGATATTTATTTTTACCTATTCTAACTAAACACGAGCTGGGGTTCCCCACAATGTTGATACTAAATTTCCTCTCATGTGTGGCCCCAATGAGAGGATTCCTTAGTTTTTTTTGTATGTGGGCGGGGTCATTAGTCGTGGTGGTTCGTTTAATGTCGGATATCTCCGGCTGTGACGCGGTGTATCATGGGATAGGTCACGTGATCGGTTCGGCTGATCTCGGCGGATTCCCCTAGGTGGCGTTACTGGCGTGTTCCATTGCTTTTGCTTCGAATCTCCGGATTTAGAGGGGCAATTTCTAGCCAAGTGATTACCGTCGCAACCCCAGCAAGATACGTGCCTTCGGTTTTCGGTCTTAAAGGGGCAGTCGCGAGCGAAATGGTCACCTTGACACGTCCAACATTCGACTGTTCGTGGTTTAACCACCGCTTCGACATGCACCTGTCTCGGGCGTGATCGGTGTTCACGGGTCGTGTGGTTATTGCATGCGCGTATATCGCGGGTTGTTCTCGCGCGTTTGTTTCTGAAACTATCGATTTTCATTGCTTCCGGTTCGTTTTCGTTGTAATTTTCGCGGCCCGTTCGTAGGTTGAATACCCGTCAGATCCCCATTTCCCGCATGGCGATGTCGGCTGCCAATTTTAGTGTCTTCGGCGCATCCCTGATCAACTTCATTTTCAAACTGTCGCTTCTTAAAGCGTCAATATAAAACCCTACGAGTTGGCCTTCAACCGCGTTGATCCCACCGGGTTGCTCTCGGTATGCCACCGTCGCGATCTCCAAAATTCGTTCGGCAAGCACATGTAAATTTTCGTTTTGTTTTTGCTTGATTTTTCTTAGCATCGAAAAGGCGAATTGAATGTCATTTATCTCGGCAAATCGACTAGATAATTCAGTTTTTGTGTCTTGCCACGTGGCGTTAGGATTCGTGGCCAAATATCTTTGTAAAAAATCTGATACGGGGCCCGTCGCGCTCTGGAATGCCATATAGGGCTTCTTTGCTTCGTTAGCGCCGGTTAGGATCGCGCATTTTTCTATCGACTTGACCCACCCGTGGTATTTCGTTGGGTCCCCGTCAAATGACGTCACTACCTGTGTCACCGTAGTCATGGCCATTGCAGCAATTTGAGAATTGATAGATTCTGTTAATGGGGCGAGAACACCAGCTGATTGTTGTTGTTGGGTAGCCATTATGATAATAAACAATTAGACTCACGTTTTGCGAATTTTCCCACACTGTTTCTGTTCACACTGTTCCTCTTCTGGTTTCACGTTGTGTCTGCGATTAGCGTTCAGATCCTGGCTCGAAGGCACCAGTTAAGAGATATGTGCCAATACGGGTACATATAACTCTTAAGGCTATCAGAACGGTTTGATTATTTATATACAACAAAGTCAATAATGTTCAATCATCGGCATCTGGGTTTCTCTTCCTGTCGTCTGCTTGGGTTGGGATCTTCTTCCGTCTTCATAGGTTGGGTGTATCTGCTTGTCTTCTACTCGGTTGAGTTCCGGTTGAGTTTATCTTCCTGTCGTCTCATCTTCTTCTTCCGCCGGCGCATCCGTGAGATGTTGTTGGGATCACAAGATCATAGTGTTTTCCTTGTCTCTTCATCCATCCTTTTAGCTGCTTTTCTGGCGTCCGAGGATTCGTTGTTACTATCGGGTAGCTGGTTTGAACTGCTTAGAACTGGCCCTGGGTGTTGGCTCCCTTCTTACTAAATACCAGAGCGGCCGCTAATGAAGGCCATGTGCATCTTCACGGCGCATCGGTTCCAGACGTACTTAGGGTAATTGAGTTATCGTCATCTCCCCATGGGTCCTATTAACTCTTCTGGTTTCAATGACCGCTGTGGGTGAAGTATCTCGTCTCGCTAATCCCGTAAACGTTCTGTTTACTTCACATCTGTCTTACTATGTATGTATCGGCCTGGAATCACCAGATCATTCGTTTTGATGTCCGGTATTTCGCAATGTTGATGTGGTCAGCAGGGCCGCTATTATGTGTGGTAAATTAGCGGCTCCCGCGACTAAGAGATTTCCTGTATTCTTCCCGGGTTGAAAGTTATGTCCCTGGGGTTGTCTTGTCACACTCAGCGATTGGGGTAAAATTATCAGCATCGATCTCTGTCCCCAACAGATGACAATGATTCTCGGCTCATCACCAACGAATCCGAACTTTACAACGAACATGCTATGGCTTCTAATTAAACAATACATTTATAAGACTAATTTCAAGCTAATTAACTTATCGCTAAATGTTTTCCTGATTCCTTTTAGAAAAGGCTATACATATACACACGAGTCAACACCAATAAACTTGAGTGTCCTGGAAATTAACTCTTCACCAGTTCGAAAACTCACTTAATTACTATACCCGGGAAATACTATTACCGACCCCCCCCCGCCAATACCACAATGCCGTCTATAGTTAGATGTCGTACAGATGCGCCATACACAGGAACAAACTTCAAAGTTTGAAATCTGAATTACTATATAAAACTTAACATATATTCGATGTATCCCTATTCACATGTAAGACACTGGGAGTGCATACGATGTACGAAACACGTGTAAATGAAGTGAGCGAGATGTGAGCGAATTGGAAGAATGTCACGTTATCTATAATAGCATGTACCCCTGAAGATTGATACCGCCTACAAATGCCAAATCAAGAAAGCATACTCCCGAAAATTTTAAAATAATGGCCGTGCCGATTAATATGGCCTAAAAAGCGCAATTTCCTCTGTAGACTGGCGATCATTACTTAGAACACGAAACTTTGACATGATATGACTCAGCTTTGACTAAAACAATCCATGAAAAAGTTAATGAATTCAGTCCACATAAAATTATTCGATGCGGAAAAACCGAACCTGAATGGCTTACCCCAAAAATCAAAACTATGATTAACCAGCACAAAAAGTTGTGTCAACTCGTAACGAACAAAACTGGAACACGTACAGAAGGAAAGGAAACGACACTGTATCAGCAATAAGGAAGTCCAAAAAAGACATGTTAGATACAATTCAGGCATCTCTAAATGATCCAAATACACCGACATCAACATGGTGGAAAACTTTTAATAAATTGAAAAGTCGAAACTCCAAAACTGATATTCCTCCTCTAGAACAGAAAGGATATATTCGAGTAACTACGAAAAATCAGAAGTCTTAAATGACTAATTCTGCAGCATTTCATCGGTTGATGATTCCGAATCTGCCCCTTTAAATCCCAACCCAAAACAAATTTCTGTGACGTTCGATACTGTTAAAATTACAGACGATGATATCATCTGGGTATTTAAAAACCTATATGTGACCCGCCATATCAAATCCAGTCGTAAGTCGGGATTGTTTTTACCCTGTGCCAATGCATTCTCTTATATATGCGAGTCGAACATAGGTCGCCTCGCATATATAAGAGAATGCATTGGCCTAATAATTTTTTATCATTTTTTTAAAATAAATGTTTCTTACAATTTTTAGGACATAAAATAAAAACACCCATTACCCTGCAGGGAGCCCCACACATATATAGAAGCATATAGAAGAGTGTCGTCTGCTCATGTTTGTCTGGGGCTCTGTATGCGTGAAATTATAAAATTGTTAAAGAATACAAGAAAAAATTATTAAAATTGTAAAAAATTGTTAGGCCAATGCATTCTCTTATATATGCGAGGCGACCTATGGACGACTCGCATATATAAGAGAATGCATTGGCACAGGGTAAAAAAAATCCCGACTTACGACTGGATTTGATATGGCGAGTCACATATAGTGATAAAGCATGTGGTTATGAAGACATTAGCCCACAAGTTCTAAAAAATTGCCTTTCATAGATAAATCCTTATATATTATCTTCAAAATTTTCCTGAACAACTCTTTTTTTCCTACAGAGTGGATAAGAGCAAACGTTGTACCCATTTTCAAGAAGAGAGATCGTTCTGATCCAGTGATCTATGGGCCTATATCTCTTCTGGGCTGTCCAGGGAAAGTATACGAGAAACGCGTTGTTAAACATTTCACAAAAATTCTTACAGCCAACAAGGTATTAACGAAGTTTCAATCGGGTTTCCTCTCGGGCGATTCTACATCAAACCAAAACACTGATATTTAGACTTATCTTTTTCGTTATAAGTGAGGCGTTTGACAAAGTTTGGCCTTGTGCATAAGTTGAAAGAAATATGCATACACAGTGACTTAATTTGTTGAATGATAGATTACCTTACTGGCAGAGAACAATGAGTTGTGTTTGGATCAAAATTAGCGGAATGGAAGCCCTTAACCCTTTACCGAACAGAACGGCCCTGTGCCAATGCATTCTCTTATATATGCGAGTCGACCATAGGTCGCCTCGCATATATAAGAGAATGCATCGGCTTAACACATTAAAAATTATAAAATTGTTAAAGAATGTAAGAAAAAAAGGTAAAAAGGGTTAAAAAAAGATTTTTTTTAGGCCAATGCATTCTCTTATATATGCGAGGCGACCTATGGTCGACTCGCATATATAAGAGAATGCATTGGCACAGGGCATAACTGTAACTACCACAATGTGGTCAAGGAGCCGGTTCCAATGATATCCATATTTGTATGGTTTTATTGAGACAGACCGAAGATATTTTAGGCTGTTGAAGCTTTATTTGGCCGGTTTGTTGGGTAAAGGGTTAAATGCAGGAGTGCCCCAATGCTCTGTCTTTGGTTCTGTTTTATTTTAAATATACATTAATGTCATTGTCCACGATATATCATGTACTATCCGCTTATTTGCTGATGATACTTTTCTGTCGAGTATCGACCCAGTGGGAAGGAACTCGTGTCCTGCAGAAAGATATACAAAAGCTCGAATCGTGGTCAAAAAGATGTTAGTAAATTTCAATGTATTAAAAACTGAACTGCGTATATCTCGAAAAACGTTCCCACTCGCACACGACCAGCTTTATATGAACGATGTCCCCTTGGAAGTATATATAGTCAGCCAACACAAGCATATCGGTATAACATTTCAATGCGAACTGATCATGGTCATTATTGTGTGTGCCAGTGCATGGCAGTAGCTGTTTGTACTTAGGCAATACAAAATCGTTCTCGATATATCACCACGGTTAGACATATACTTGAATACGCGAATACTGCTTGGGGAAACTTTAATTTTACTGATTCATTGAACATAGAACGTATTCAATATGATGCAGCACGAATAGTAACCGGCGTAACTAGACCTGCCAGTTTTGAAATCCTGTTAGAAGATACTGGATGGGAACACTTAGGCAAATCCAGATTATACCTATTCAACAAATTATACAAGGCAAAGCCCCTTAACTACCTGAACAATTTGCTTCTAGCTCGTGTATCTGAGGCATCCGAATCAAACATGGAAACTCGAAATGCGAACGACTATAGAGTCCCTAGATGGAATACTAAATCTCACGAAAACTAATTTATTCTAGAAACTACCTCTGTGGAATTCATTGGCAAATGAAACTAAAACCATATCTGATTTTGGCTTATTTAGACAATAAATTAACATTAATGTAAAACGAAAGAAGACTTGGTACTATTGCTCGTACAATCGAAGAGCTCACATATTACATAATCGCCTGCGTACTGAATGTAGTAAGTTAAATAGTCACAAACTCTCTAATTATATATCCGATACTGACCGTTGTGTGTGTGTTGCGATTGAAGACATGTATCATTTTATTTTCCAATGCCCGCAATACGAACACGCCCGCCGCGAACATTTAAACAGTCTACCCGACAAACTAAAACTAACTGACACGTTATCTATGGAGACGACAATCTATAACAAAAACTACATCCGCCGCATATTTAAATTGTTTCAAAAATTCATGCTGGACACAGGAAGATTCAGTGAATGATGTACATGAGCATCATAGAAGCGGCATCTGAGCTTCATTTATCAGGCGTGTAGTCGCACTACATGTACGTCTACAATACTCCACATGCATATTTGTTAGCAATGGTCGGGATCATTGGAGGATTTATGGCATTCTGCCCAAATGCACATAACGCACTGTTTTTCTTCTTTTCTGCTCTACGCTAAACACACTTTTATTTCAACCCAAACTACCATATACACCTACTGTTGCATCCACTGACTACTGCATGTTATGATAAACGATTTATAATTAATGAACACGTATACTGTTTGGGCTTCACTTGATACATGGACGACTACAAAAAGCTCACGCTTACTGTCGTTCATTTTCCAACCAAATACATATATCTATACATATATACATAATTATATGCAAATGGAAGAGTGAAATTTATTTACTATGCATACACGTATATAACATTTGTAAATTAACATGTAATGAATTGTGTTGGAGAATAAACTATGTTTAAACTAAATGTGGCATTTATTTGAGAAAATCCTCACGTATGGAGACTTTTGAACCCAATTCTGGTATTATGTGATGAGTCTGAGTTGTAGCCGTCGAAATCTGTATTGTATTTTCTGTATTGAATTTCTCTGAATTTATAAGAATCTTGTAAATATCGGTACTGCGACAGATGTGAATATATCGGTAAGATAGACAACTCTGGTAAATATTGACAAATACCCTCATGTCAGTGATTTAGCTGATTCGTTTAGTTACGCTAGCGTATGTTCATATAAGGATTAACTGTCATGTGGACTGTTTTTATGGAGATGTAACCGTGAGGTAAGTGGTCATAACTTGTGTAAAACCCGAAGGGTTTTACATACAAGTTATGACCACTTACCGCATGGTTATACATCTCCATAAAAACAGTCCACAAGACAGTTAATCCTTATATTTATATACATTTAGCGAAAAAGCCACTTTTGTAAATGTATTTAAATCGAAAAGTGTATCCTGACAAAACCAGCCCAAAATATCCCATAGCACCCTTGGCAAAAGTTAACAGGAACAATTGAAACCCGATGATTTATTAAGTCAATCCTGCGCGAATCCAAATGCGCCTAAAACATTACGCGTTCGTCTTTCCAAACCCAGATGACGTATCGATGTTGTTATGAGCTTGTAGTTATGAACTGTTGCGCATTCACCGAGAAATAATTGCAACTAGCTACGTGGGCGCCGACCAATAGGAATGCTGGATTTAGTGATGACAACACTTAGTATGTAAACAGATTACCATGTGACACTCATGCAACGCGCGCGTGGGAGGCAATTGCAGTGAAGTTGAATATGAGAGGAGCATCTATTGTTTCATGGATGTGAATTCACAGGGCGCTATACACAATATTTTGTCGATTCGGGAGACCTCCTCTCCCACAAATGTACCATATTTTTGTCACCGAGAATGTACTTCTCTTTCATATTCCAGTATGCATATGTTCCAAAAACATATTTAAAGTATATTTATTTATTATAAAGGTGTTCTTACTTACAATAATGGTTTTTATAATTGATCTCTTGTGTTGGCTCACAGAATGTTGATTTTGGGGGTGTAAATTGAACTCTTGCCATTGTTACTTGTACCTTATATAATAACCAAACAGGGAGAAGTGATTTCTCCCAATATGAAACGCCGAGGCTGGACCATGTATATAGTGTTATTGTAATCCGCTTTTAATACTACAAAAGGAACACAGAAACTGAAAAATAGATGTGCATGCCACATACATTTAAAGAACACGTAACATAACTTTAGAGTGCGCGCTCTGAAATATGTTTATTGCAATACACCTCAGTGGGCAGTTGAACAATGGTAACGGTGAATAGATAAATTAAATTACATGAAAATACATTACATTAATATATAACTTATTTATATACATATATACCAATCACGGTACATTATGTGCAGTATTGTCGCACTTATCAGCCTGGATGTCTCTTCTAATTTCAGCTGAATGTTTCTATTTTGGTGAAGAAGGCTCGGATCATGTCGCATATTATATTGATATTTTCCTTTATCACATTACTCATTATGAATAAATATTTATCAAAATCTGAAAGATCTAAAACTCAGGGAATGCATTGGCTAACTGTAAAATAGTTTTCACATAAATGTTGGTAAGCATCACATTTCCTAACAAATTTTGAAAATGTTCAACCAGTTTCGTTGAGCACCGGGTACAAAGTATATATATATATATAACTGGTATTGGAGGATGTTTGTGCATTCCTCTTTTTATTTCGAGTTTATGGTTACCTTAATCTAGTAAAACTCAACCTTGCTTCGACTGATCTACACTCCAATTCTAATTTATACTTAATCTTGAAACGTAATTTGTTACCGCCTGAAGATTTCTTGTCATCGAACGTAGCATCACCAAAGCGTTCAATATGTTCAGTCTCCAACATTTTCAAAAGCTCTTTCACTTGAAATTCTTTCGATTTACCTGTGTTTATCTCGTAATTAAGTAATAAAGATTTCCAACCCGGCGTAGATGTAATCGCTTGATCTTCAACATAGCAATCATATAATAAACTGCCAGGTTCCGCCTTCAATATTTTTCATATATCTGGACATACGAATCAGTGCGTCATGTATGACCGACAGTCTCCCGAGTTCTGCTCGTGTTGCGTGATTCGAAGTCTATCGGTTAACCCTTTACCCAACAAAACGACCAAAAACGCCCAAATAGAGCTTCAACAGCCTAAAATATCATCGGTCTGTCTCAATAACACCATACAAATATGGATATCATTGGAACCGGTTCATTGACCACATTTTGATGGTTAGAGTTATGCCCTGTGCCAATGCATTCTCTTATATATGCGAGTCGACCATAGGTCGCCTCGCATATATAAGAGAATGCATTGGCCTAAAAAAAATTCTTACAATTTTTATAATATTTTTCTACATTCTTTGACAATTTTAATATGTATTAAGCCAATGCATTCTCTTATATATGCGAGGCGACCTGTGGTCGACTCGCATATATAAGAGAATGCATTGGCACAGGGCCGTTCTGTTGGGTAAAGGGTTAACGCCCAATATATTTTTGCAAATTTTTAAGTTTAGTTGTTCAAAAGATATGTTATCACTCTGTGGATATGGTAAATTTCCGGCCCAAATTTCACTTCAATATAACACGATAGGCTTTATTAATTTGTCAAATAGTTTACATTTGGTTGGTATAGATAATTGCATTTTTTACCCAAGGGATTGAGTTAAGAAAAACACAGCTTTGGTGCCTTCCCACTTATATGATCTTGCCATTTCAAGGTTTTACAGGTTGATGAAACTTTTAGGTAATTACATGAGTTCACCAACTCCAAATTTATGCAATCAATACTGAAGTTTGGTGATGATTTGGATTCCCGTAATCAGAACACATACCTGTATTAACTGTCAGATAATTTGCACTGGCATAGCTGTCTAGTTTAGATAGTTTCTGAAGGCTTTCTGCAGATTCTGATAGCAACACAACATCGTCAGCAACGAGTAGATGATTAAGAGAACGATTATTAATTTGTGTCTGTTTACACGATTCGTCAAAACTGTTTCTCATATCATCAACTCATATATATTTTGATGACCTCTGTCTGTTTGTCTGTCTGTATGTTTGTCTGTCATTAATACAAATCTACGATTCTCGACCGATCGGGACGAAACTTGGTACGTGTGTGTAGTTTGACTAGGCGGTGGACGTTGTCGTATTGGCGAGCCCGTGCGGCGCCCGCTTCGCGCATGCGCAGACGAGATCTCGGAAACGGGTGGAGCTATCGACTTGAAATTTGGTATGTGAATGTATCTTGCCCCGGATACGAATTTTATCGGGTCGCCGAGCCCGTGCGACGCCAGCTTCGCGCATGCGCAGACGAGACCTCGCAAACGGGTGGAGCTATCGACTTGAAATTTGATATGTGAATGTATCTTGCCCCGGATACGAATTTTATCGGTTCGCCGAGCCCGTGCGACGCCAGCTTCGCGCATGCGCAGACCAGATCTCGGAAACGGGTAGAGCTATCAACTTGAAATTTTGTTTTTGAATAGCCCGGATGAATAGCCCGGACAACGTCGGGCTCATCGGCTGTCTATTATATATTTTGGAACTTCTGTCTGTCTGTCTGTCTGTCTCTGTGTGTGTCTTATACACTCGAAAACTGCTCAACCGATCCGACTCAAATTTGGTATGTAGGCCTACTCTGATCCAGGGAAATGATGAGCGGGTCCAATTTCACGTGCGACCGTGTCATTGACCTGGATCTTGGCCTAGCTCATATACGCTCATATAGGCATGTTTCTTGACCTCGACCCATTCGACTCAAATTTGGTATGTATGCCTACTTTGATCAATAGGGACGGGTCCAATTTCACGTGCGACCGTGTCCTTCACAAAGTCGGGCACATCAACTAGTTATATATATATATATATATATATATATATATACCTATATAGTGGTCAGTTGGGGTACCGATCGGTACCCCAACTGACCGCTTTTTGGTATGGCGGCAGTTGGGGTACCGAATTTCGGTACCCCAACTGCCAACAATGTTGCTGCTCTATTAATACCCAACCATTTTTGACAATTCATGTGTCGTTTTGTTCAGTGTGGTTCAGAGAACATGAAATAATAAAACAATAATCATGAATGTCCACCAAATTTGATATTTACGGCTCCGAAAAATGACGTTTTGGAGATTTGTATATTTCGCGACGTAAAAAAAATAACGTCGTTTTATTTTGTAGTGACGGTGTGCATTTCTTGTTTTTTGCAATCGCTGTATTCGTGGTGGAATTATAAACCCGCTAAATGAAATTGTTTTCTGTATTTTTCAAAGAAAAGAGCTATAATGAAATATACAAGTTAGCCCTTCAATTTTTTGACAAGGCAACTTTCGCTTAAAGTTCAAGGTCGGTGTGCAGTTAAGTTCAAAGCGAGTATCTTTGAGCACCTGCCGGTATGACATTCTTCAAGTTCGATGATTTCATTTTCAGCGAAATTCAATGTCGTCTAGCTTGTTCTGAATGTTCAACATGTTTGCCTTTCTGGTCTTATTTGGCTTTGAATGTCAGCGATCATGGATGAAAATATACATGTAATCAAGGTCTCGATTCGCGGATGAAGTGAGATATTCTACAGCTCGAGATAATCGCGTTGTGACCATTGTGAAATTTTTTACGGCTCGCCTATTTTCGCGTATTGGGAATTCGTAGGTCAACATGACCGCTTTCGCAGATTGCTGCTTCCAGAAGGATACGCACTACGTTCATGACCGAACTAGGGAATTCGGTGCGAGAACTTTGATGTTGGTTCAGTTTGCTTCAAAGTTCCTGGCCTTCTTCTTTAACGCAACGCATGATTTCGGTTCAATGGACGATCACAGAATGTGATTGTGAAAGATGTTTCCCAGTGCATGGATAATCTAGGCTTGGACTTGGAAGAAATCTGGTTGAGAATTTCACAGGTATTTAATAATTTTCCCGTTATTTGCATCATAAATTAATAATTGATAATTTGATATACTAGTATAATTAATTTAATAATATTTGTTTAGATCTAATCTTATTATAATATTAATATAATAATATGAATCATTAAAGTTTGCATGAAATCCCGACACATGGACTTCTGCCGTCACTTCACTTATCTTCAGTTCAGTCCCACTCACACTCTCAGTCTCACTCACTGGCTCAGTCACTGTCAGTGTCACTGTCAGTGCAGCCAGGGCTCAAATGCTGAATCAAGTTAGTCATAAAGCATTGAAAATTTAAAACAATCATTAATTACATGTACAAGAATTGATTTGACCAGTGATTCTCATCGATTCTTAAGGCCTACAAATTACAATGTTGCTAAGGCCAAAAAAAATTGAATGCTTGTTTCCCGTAACGAACCCAAAAAATAGGGGCGGGCGGTAGGCTTTTCATTTTATTTAATTTTTTCATTTTATTTTTTATGGTCTCGTGTGGGCCATGCCTAACCACCAGGTCAGGCACATGTGCCAAATGAGCTAAATAGCTCATTTGAGCTCATGTAGCTATTGAAATTCAGCTACATTTTTAATGTGTTTTCAGGCTGTCCCTTCAGTTCAACGCCTCACTCGAAATATCGACACAAGATTTTAATTGTACTGATCAACATAACATTGAGCTTCACAAAAATACCTTCCGCTCATCTACTCACAACAATCTTGATATATTTTAAGTAACATTTGCTTAATAAGGATTTACCCATATGTTTTCGTAAAAATTCGGAAGAGAAAATAGTTTTTAGTTGACTTTTCATTTGGTAAATTTTGCCGTGTCAGCTGCATCACGCCATTTTTTTTTATCTTATTCCAAGCTAAAATGAAACAAACATTTTTGATTGGCTCTTCAAAACGGTCTCTCGCTATGTTTTTATATTAAGTAGGATTCCAATTGAATTTCACCGGTTAGAACGTATGGAAAGCCACGTGCTTAACCATAACGACAAAATAGAAAACATAGTAAACGTCTAAACGATGCGTAAAATTATACAGTAGAATACGAATGTATTGACCGCTCGTGCTTCTGACTTCTTCCTCTCCTAATGGGAGTCCAGTCACATTGAATCAATTAATAATAATGTTTTTTCAGAGATGTTTTTACGTCCTCATTGGGACCTGCACAATGGGCATAGGTATCAATGGCCCTAAGGGCTGCCCCATAATATCCCAATTATATTGGAGTCTGGAGACCGACAAACAATATCCCGCCGCACCATGTGCGACCGCCATCGTTGAAAAGAACTTGTTCGAATTTCGGTTTGAATCAACCTCCTCGATGAACATCCATGTTATAAATACACAAACACGTGCTTCTGGTCAGCGAAGAGGAATGATAACTCGTCATCTTCCGGTATAGCGTCCAGTCGTAATTTGACTTTCCGTTTGAAGAGTGACGATGTGGCTTTGCGAAAAATATATAAATATATCAAAGATATCATTTACTAGTATCTCACGAGATGAATCATCTGGATAAAATGGAACCATGCGTACATAGTTTGGTTAACAGTGCGGTCGGTCGGTTTATAGATTGATTTTTTTAATTTAAAACCAATAAAATGAACTTGGGTCGAGGGGTTTTGAAGACGGTCGGTCGGGTTACGGGAAACACGCATTCAATTTGTTTTGGCCTAATGGGATCATTATCACGTTTATCGTGCATAGATCATAGATACACACCCTGGGCATTCCTGTATACATAAATGCACACCACTCTCAAATAATAATTAATAATGAAAGTGTAGCTCAACTTAGGTAGGGAATATATTAATGGTTGACAGTAAATGGAGGAATTAGGAAAGGTGCTAATTGATATGTGGCCGCTGGTGGCCATGTTTTTTGGCCGAATGACCCTAAAATGACTCATTCCCATCTTCATCTCAATGTCAACATCCATGATAATTTTTATGAAGATCAGACAAACAGTACAGCTTGTAGCCCGCGTCAACGGATTCAATTTTGAAATCCAAGATGGCTGCCAACGGCCATGTTTTTGGGCTGAATGACCCCCAAAATGACTTGTTCCCATCTACATGTACATGTCAATATCAACATTCATGACAAGTTTCGTAATGATCGGATCAGGGATGTGGTCTGTAGGGTGTGCCAAAGGATTTATTGATTTAAAGAGTAAATTCTAAAATGGCCACCGGCCGCCATGTTTTTTTGCCAAATGACCCCAAAATGACTCGTTCCCATCTACATGTCAATGTCAACATCCATGAAAAATTTCATGAAAATCAAACAAACAGATCGGTCTATATAAACTAGTGATGTACCGATTATCGGTATCGGCTATCGGATCGGGCCGATATATGTTGTATCGGCAAGATATCGGTATCGGTAAAATTTAGTCTCCCGACCGATATCGTTAACCGATACATGTCGCGTCCTTTGTGAACGTTGTTACACCAATTCCGACTTTAATATTAAATAAATGACGGGAATTTCCAGAAAAAATAGCGACTATTTTACGCACTGGTCAGCCCTCCATCACATACAGTGATATACCATGATCATGATGACAACATCGACATGAGACTGTTGGTACACTCATGACCCAAATAAACATTTCCAAAGGTACCGTAGTTCGGTACGCTTAATAATTAAAGTTAAAACATAAACTGTATACAATTCAAATTACTTGTGAGTGCCGAGTAGCACATGTTGAAAGCGAATAACTGACGCCCCTGGCATTAGCGTGAGAATGGAATCTTCCTGTGAGTGAATCAGACTGATGTACCGGTATCATTTAGTGATGTATTCATGGGGGTGTGGAATTAATTCTGCACCACGTGCGACAGTAAGTTGTCACATTGTTATGATATTCCCAAGGCGGATGCCGGGCGGTAAGATCAAACGATTATTTGCATGCATTTGATGTCATCGAGTAGGAATCACTAACAAGCCACGTGTTGACAGATGACACAGTAAACTAAAAATCATAGTGTTATAAATAGACGAGTCACTTGACCAGTTTGCATTAAAGTCGCCGCAGTCGTTACTCGCTATTCCTCAATATATAGAAACATCACGTGTTAACAACAGTTAAGTGTGTGTGTTTAAAGTCCTTTTGTTTCAAATTGATTGACATTCTGGTATACGATGACTGAAGATGGAGGAGGTGACTAACTTGTTTGATAGAACCATCCGAACCAATCAGAGTGCTCTGTGGGCGGGATTTGTATCTGCTGTCATGGGCAGAGAAAATGTCAACAATTTATGCGGGACATTGTAGGTGTTATTAAACGCAAGTTCAACTTCTGAAAAAGATTGAGTTTGGCAAATTGAAATTGAAATTGCCGTCATTGACTCAAATGGATTACTAGTATGGACTGATTCCGTAAGGCACGGTAACGGAATCAAACAAATATTGAGGAAATCTTATGAATGCAACGAAATATTAAATCGTTTTGCCAGGGTTTTTGGGGAACGTAAACTAAACTTTTTTTGCAACCAGGTTATTGCAATATCGGTTCTTTGCCGACAATATTTTGTAATTTAAAAGACAAATTGATATGGAGTTTGGTTCACGTACAAGACTTATCGGTATCTGTATCGGATCGGCCGATAATTCTACTGAAAATATCGGCTATCGGCTTTTACCGATAACCCCCGTATCGTTACATCACTAATATAAACCCATCTATAATAGGCCATTGGTGGCCATATTCTTTTGTCGAATGACCCCAAGATGACTTGTTCCCATCAAGAGGTCACCCCGATGATCCATATGAAGTTTGGTGATGATCAGATCAGGGATGTGCTATGTAGGGTGTGTCAAAGTATTTAGTGATGCAAAGAGTAAAATCCAATATGGCTGCCGGTGGCCATGATTTTTGGCCAAATGACCCCAAAATGACTCGTTCCCATCTAGAGGTCACCCCGATGATCCATATGTGGTCTGTAGGATGTGTCAATGGATTTACTCTTGAGTGCCTAATAAACATACATGTACGATTATTAAAATCGAGGTAAAATTCCCACCTGTACGAGTGTACGATCGTTATTTGGTCCTGTACGTTTATTAAATTAACCAAAAGAAATAATTCACCAATCTTAAATTGTGTTATTCATAGATAAATGAACTCTGATTGTTGACAGTGATCAGCACACTGTAGATTCACAGACCTGGCTATCCATCGAAACTATTTCTGTCCCATGGCATCAGTAAACCAGTCAGATGGTGCGTTTTGTTGGGATGTATGGACTAATATTTCCAGTATGAACGTTTATTCCACCCTGTACTATTATTCAGTTTCGCGACATTTCCAACCTGTACTATTATTCCACCCTGTACTTTTATTAGGCACTCAAGAGTAGTGATGCAAAGAGTAAAATCCAAGATGGCCACCAGCGGCCATGTTTTTTGGCCGATTGATTCTAAAATGACTCGTTCCCATCTACATGTAAATGTCAACATTTGTGACAAATTTTATGATGATCAGACAAACAGTACGGCCTGTAGCCCACGCCAATGGATTCAATTTTGAAATCCAAGATGGCCACCAGGGGCCATGTTTTTTGGCCGAATTTAATACCCCAAAATGACGCGTTTCCATCTACATGTCAACATTCATGACAAATTTCATAAAGACCCGACCAAAGATACGACTTTTAGCCTGCGCGAAAGTATTTAGTGATGCAAAGAGTCAAATCCAAGATGGCTGACGGCGGCCATGTTTTTAGGCCAAATGACCCAAAAATGGCTCGTTCCCATCTAGAGGTCCCCCCGATGATCCATATGAAGTTTGGTGATGGCCGAATGATCCTAAAATGACTCGTTCCAATCTACATGTAAATGTCAACATTCATGACAATTTTTATGATGATCAGATAAACAGTATGGCCTGTAGCCCGCGTCAATGGATTTAATTTTGAAATTCAAGATGGCCACCAGCGGCCATGTTTTTTGGCCAAATGACCCAAAAATGACTCGTTCCCATCTACATGTCATTGAATGTCAACATTCATGATAAATCTCATAAAGATGAGACCAAAGATACGACCTATAGCCCGAGACCAAGGAAATTGTTGACTGACACGCGCACACACGGACGACAACCCATGGCAATAGCTCAAACTTACAAAGTAAGTTGAGCTAATAATATCATGTGACACTGACATTTACTCATTGTCATAGTGTTGATTATATTTATAAGTTTGTGTTCTGCTGGTCATCGATCAAACAACCATGTACATGTAGTTCTTTTGGCCCCTGTTTATTGATACATGTTATGTGACCAATGATCCCGCAATTTTATCCTTGTGCTAAATTAAATTTAACTACTGGATAATTTTACAGGTAGTTTCGAATTGAAGCAGGTGACAATTATTTACGCCAAATTACGGCAACATTTCAATCTTGTATACATACCGGTGTAACAGGATACCCCCCCTGGATATCTTCCCCCCAGGGGGGGGGGGGGGAGATATCCTAGGATATCTCCCCCCCCCACCCTGGATATCTCCCCCCCCCCCCCTGCATGTAAAAAAATAATTCACTCATTTGATATTGTTAGGTCCTGAAAAGGTGACAATTTTATTTTTACACATTTGATTGTTTGTTCCTGAAATGGCCAGAAATTTTTATTTAAAAAAAAAAGTCATCTTATGGTTTTATCGTTTATTTTACTTTATAAAGTAATGAAACAGCAAGAAATTACCTTCTCCCAAGAAAAAGTTGTTTAAGTCAGGGTTTGGGGTTGGGGGGGGGGGGCGGGAGATGTCCAGGTCAGGATAGCTTCCCTCCACCCAGCACCTACATGACAAAAAAATCATTGAATGGTTTTATTCCTTATTTTGCTTTATATAGTCATGAAACGGCGAGAAATTAACTTCTTCTGAGAAAAAGTTGTTTGAGTCAGGGTTTGGGGTGGGGGGGGGGGGGGGGGAATGTCCAGGTCAGGATATCTCCCCCCACCCAGCAACTGCATGACAAAAAAATTACCTTATGGGAAAAAGTTTTTTAAGTCAGGGTTTGGGGTGGGGTGAGGGGGAGATGTCCTGGTCAGGATATCTCCCCCTACCCCACACAGCGCCTACATGACAAAAAAATCATTGTATGGTTTTATTCCTTATTTTGCTTTAGGCCAAACAAAATTATACCTGTGTTTGGGGTCCCACCCTCTCTGAGAATTAGGGTAGGTAGGTAGATTTTTTTTTATTATTATTCTGAAATATTATGGACATTGAAATTGTTTTTGATCTCAAAATACTTAGGATGATAAAATTCAATGTGTATCAATGTAAAGTTTATTTATATAATCCACTAGAGTGTCAAAATATATTAATTTTGATAATTTTACTTAACAAAAACTCAATATCTGGGCATAGAGGGGATGTAAATCTACTGTAGGCACCTTTAAGATAGGGTAGGTAGGGAGACCCCAAACACACATATATTTTGTTTTGGCCTTATGTAGTCATGAAACAGCAAGAAATTAACTTCTTCTGAGAAAAAGTTTTTAAGAGTCAGGGTTTGGGGTGGGGGGGGGGGGGAATGTCCAGGTCAGGATATCTCCCCCCCCCCCCCCCACCCAGCAACTACATGACAAAAAAATATTATCGTATGGTTTTATTGCTTATTTTGCTTTATATATTCATGAAACAGCGAGAAAGTAACTTCTTCCGAGAAAAAGTTGTTTGGGTCAGGGTTTGGGGTGGGGGGGGGGGGGGAATGTCCAGGTCAGGATATTTCCCCCCATCCCATTAGTCACCCAGCACCTGCATGACAAAAAAAATCATTGAATGGTTTTATTGCTTATTTTGCTTTATATAGTCATGAAACAGCAAGAAAGTAACTTCTTCCGAGAAAAAGTTGTTTGAGTCAGGGTTTGGGGTAGGGGGGGGGAGAGATGTCCAGGTCAGGATATCTCACCCCCCCCCCCCACCCAGCACCTACATGACAAAAAAAATCATCTTATTTTGCTTTATATAGTCATTAGCAGGTTAGCCCGCCACTGGCGTAGTTCGTCTCATGGCTTTGTTCGAAAAAGCAATTGCAACAGCTTCCGAGACGCGTATGCTGCACCTAGGTGTAAAATTTCGTCGAAATCCGCCAGTTTTACCTGTTTTGACCTTGAATTGATCATTTTCAAGGTTAAGGTCAGGTCGGGGTCACAATTCGACCCGTCCATGACAATTCCCGCACAAAAGTACCCCTAGGTAGCAAGTTTGAGCTCAATCGGTTCGAGTCTATAAAGGACACAAACATATATATCATTTGTGGGTACCCGTTTCAAGGTGAAGATCACCTCGGGCGGAAAAACTGACCCGATGAAAATCTCCCCCGTTCCTAGGAACCCCTAAGTACGAATACAGACATACGAATCACACAACACGCTCATGTCTGGATACAGACACGCTCATGTCTGGACCCAGACATAAGAATCACACTACACGCTCTTTATCAACGACACTGCGGATACGAACGCACTTTAACTATCAACGCGATTAACCCCACAGTGCCAAGGACGGTGACTGGGAGTGGTGAAGGGGTGCTTGGAGCTTTCTCAAAAACGGTGCGACGACACTTCCCATGTGATTTTACCCTTAGATAGGAAGTTTGAGCTCAATCGGTCCAGCCGTTTTCGAGTCTATAAAGGACACACACAAATATATATATATACGGAAGTCTCAAAATATATAGTAGACTAGAAGGTGACCCGACTTCGTCCGGGCTTTGACCTTGAATTGACCATTTTGAAGGTCAAGGTCAGTTGAGGTAACGATTTGACCCGTCCAAAACACTACCCGGACAAAAGTTACCGCAACAAACGTGCCCGTCGAAATCCATCCGATTTGACCTTGAATTTATTATTTTGAAGGTCAAGGTCAGGTCGGGGGTCACGATTTGACCCGTCCAAAACACTCAGTTGACAAAAGTACACCCATGTATCAAATTTCGTCGAAATCCCATCAAAATTGGCGATTTGACCTTGAATTGACCCGATTTCAAGGTCAAGGTCACGTCGCACGGGCAAATAAATATGCTTATGAGACTCCCCATACGATTGTACCCCCGCATACCAAGTTTCATCCAAATCCCGTAATATTTGGGCATTTGACCTTGAAATGACCCGATGTCAAGGTCACGTCGCACGGACAAATTAATAGGTTTATGCCACTCCCCGGCCGAAGATACCCACACATACCAAGTTTCATCGAAATCCCGTGATATTCGGGCGTTTGACCTTTAAATTACCCGATGTCAAGGTCACGTCGCACGGACAAATTAATAGGCCCATGGGGGGGGGGGGAGATATGCTGACCTGGACATCTTCCCCCCACTCCAAACCCTGACTCAAACAACTTTTTTCTCAGAAGTTAATTTCCTCGCCGTTTCATGACTATAAAGCAAAGCGATAAAACCATCAAATGATTTTTTTGTCATGTAGGTTCTGGGTGGGGGGGGTGGGGGGGGGGGAGATATCCTGGGCCCTGTTTCATGAAAGCAACTTATGACATAGTTGGGGACTTAAGATGGTCATACATGTAAGTTCAAACTTCCGTCAAACTTTCACGAACAAGGGTCTTAACTTAAGGTGGTCTTAACTTTGGTCTTAACTTTAAGACTGGTGTGAGGTGTCTTAAGATAATCTTAAAGTTAAGACCCACGTGATAAGTGGCATATCGATCACAACTATGGCGGCCTAGATGTTGTTTTGCAATTACGGAGATATATGTACATTGTCTGGGGGTGGGCAACTCGTCGTCTGGTATACAGGGTCGTGGCTACAGAGTGAGAGGGGGTGTTCGCCTCGAAATGTCCAACTACACCCCCTTAAACAACACCAAAATTATATTTGGGTTTAAACATTCCAACTGGTATCTCAAACTTTCCAAAACCAAAGTTTGGAGAGGACAACCCCCCCCCCCCCCCCCCACCGTATAACCATAGGGTTAGTTTGGTAAAAAACAATTCAGAGCACAGGCTTATCATCAGGTACGTGGCAAATGGGGTTTGTGTTTTGTCTACATACCCCCCCCCCCCCCCCCCCCCCCCCCCCCCCCCCACACACACACTTCGGTCAAAATGTTTAGCAATTGGATATTTCATGCCTGACAACAACATTAATCGTAACACTATATATAGGTTTCAATTGTTTGAATTTCTAACTAGTAAAGCGAATGTGTAACCGAAATGACAATCAGTTGGAAAATCACCAACTTTAGGGGCGTCAGGTTAGAAATTTCGAACTGTTGGAATATTTGAGATACCAAATTACCAATTGGAAAGTTTAAATCCAACGTGTGGGTGGACATGGCATTTCACGAACATGGAAGTTTGGCCCGGTTCAATTAAGGCATTTAAGGGGCAGGTGCAGTTGGAAATTGCACGATGTACCCCCCCCCCCCCCCCCCCACAGAGACCAACTAGCCACCCCCGAGCCTCATAAAATGTGGCATATAGTTAATTATCAGCTGTGTATGTGACCTATAGATAATATATATTATAAAATTGTATTACCCACGAATTAAACTTTTGATAAGAATTATGGCCTAGCTCAAAGCTCACAATCTCCTCTATGTTATTCCATATACATGTGTGTGGGGAGATGGGGTCAAATGAGATCAATTAATGTATTGATTCTTTCCTCTTTCCAAATTTCTGTCGCTGTTTACAAAGCAGATATGTCATATGGGAAAGGTAACACAAACGCTCTTTATCAAAATATGTTTTAGAAAAAGTGACAATTTGAGTGACAAGTGAGAATATTTGGTATTGAGTTTATGCCCACGCCCATGTCGTGATTTTCCAAATTTTTGTCATGTTTTTTTTTTGCAGGGGTGGGATGACCATTGTACAGCATACTGTATATATGATATACACACCCGTAACGATGACACCCCTTAATGCGAGTGTGCTAATGAAAACGTAGTTATATATATATCCATGGTATGACGTATATTAAAAACATCTGCATAAAAATAATAAAAAAGTTACTCTAACAAATATTTTTTATTTCCCTTTGAATCGAAAAATGACCTACAATGTATGTTTGTCCTGATGAAATCGCCGATTTATTTTGATTATTGCTACACATAGAAAGCGATGGTCGATAATGCACGTGTTACATGTATGTCGGCTCACATAAAACAAATCGCCGCCTGATCATTGCTCTCAGTGGATTACCTCGGCGTGAATGCATGGTCGCAGTCATGCATTGATCCATATAATTATATTGTCTTATTTCTGACACCGCATGCACTCACCAGTAAACACAAAGCTCGTCATTTTAACAGCCTGTGATTTACTCATCGTGGAACCCATGCAAGTCTAAGATCCATATGCGAATATAAGGCCACTGACTATCAGCCCTTTTAATTCAGATTGTTTGGCTTCGGCAATCTGCTACGGCAACCCTTTACCGTGGCCCAGTTTGCTTCAGCAAATGGCTTCGGCATTGCCGATTGCCGTAGCCAATTATGAGGGCTGGACTATAGACAGTAAGATACATGCGCTGAATCGCCCATTCCACCCCAGCCGCTATCTAGCATCCGTGTCACACAATAATGTGTAATGTCAACTCGGACTCGGCTCTTTCTCGATAACCTCTCAATGCCGTATATAAAGATTGCACAAGCCCACATTTTTTGTTCCGGACTGTAGAAAATTGTCGATAACCAGTCTAAATGAGCGGGAACTTAACTTACTACTTAAGTAGGACTTAATCTTGTTTTGTGAAATGCGTTCTTGAAACGGAAAAGTTACATCATAAGAACCACCTTAGATCTTAGATTAAGTCCATCTTAAGATAATCTTATGACATTGCTTCATGAAACAGGGCCCTGACCTGGACATTCCCCCCCCCCCCCCCCCCACCCCAAACCCTGACTCAAACAACTTTTTCTCAGAAGAAGTTAATTTCTCGCCGTTTCATGACTATATAAACTTATAAAGCAAAATAAGCGATAAAACCATTCAATGATTTTTTTGTCATGTTGGTGCTGGTGGGGGGGGGGGGGGGGTGGATATCCTGACCTGGACATCCCCCCCCCACCTCAAACCCTGACTGTAACAACTTTTTCTCAGAAGAAGTTAATTTCTCGCTGTTTCATGACTATATATAAAGCAAAATAAGCAATAAAACCATACAATGATATTTTTGTCATGTTGGGTGTTGGATGGTTGGGGGGGGGGGAGATATCCTGACCTGGATATCTTCCCCCCACCCCAAACAACTTTTTCTCAGAAGAAGTTAATTTCTCGCCGTTTCATGACTATATACAGCAAAATAAGCGATAAAACCATAAGATGATTTTTTTGTCATGTAGGTGCTGGGTGGGGGGGGGGGGGGGGGGGGGGGGAGATATCCTGACCTGGGCCCTGTTTCATGAAGGCAACTTATGACATAGTTGGGACTTAAGATGGTCATAAGTTCAAACTTCAGTCATAAGTGCGTTTCACGAACAAAGTCTTAACCCAAGATGGTCTTAACTTTGGTCTTAACTTTAAGACTGGTGTGAGGTGTCATAAGATAATCTTAAAGTTAAGACCTACGTTGTGATCCGCAGTTGGTCCGAAATGTGGATGGGATCTAGTTCATGTATATATTATTATAAACACATTTAACTGATTAACACCTTGCTAGCACGGAGGGGTGTTTCAGAAATGGTAGTAATTAATAACCAACTGGTAAGCTATAGCAGTGACGTGGCCAGTGGTTGCAAGATTGGCGGGGTGTCCGCTACTAACTGTAAACCGCCAAGACCGGACTATATATACATTTCTAATTGCTGTTACAAAAAGAATATATTTACATAGAGTTGAACATCATTTGCGATTCAAATCACCCAATCGCACTGTAGACAATAATCATGTTGAGACAATTAGTCCGAACATTTTCACATCGAGGATAATAGTGAATGATTTATACTCAGTTTTTTTTATAAATGCTTATGTCAGCTATTATTATTATTATTTACTTGCCTTTCTATATTATTATGTTATAATTTGATTGTAAAAATGTATTGTATATGTACCCCGTATATATATCAACAAGATAATAATACATAATATGTGTTATTTTATTATTATTATGTATATTATCATAATCTATTAACTATGAAATAAAAAGATATATAGCATGTATTTAGTATACGGACCGCGCGGGCACACCGGGATCCGCGAAAGAACATATAATATCACTGTGAACTGGCCCACAGACCCCTGGGGGAATTACTAAAATACCAATATACCAGTGGTATAGTCTATATTGGTATTTAGTAATTTTCCCCAGGGGCCTGTGAACCGGCCGTCTGTTTACGTGTTGTTAATTATAAACGCTCTTTATTAGAAGTCGTTGATTTGGTTTTTATTAAAACATATATGCAGAATGTCGTTCAACGTAACGTACTTTTGAAGTTCATAGGCAGTTTGTTAATTATAACAGGCGTTTAGCACATTTGTTAACAGAACCAGAGCAAATGGGTCTAACATCATTTATATATGGCTTCTACAAGTATGTCTCAGATTGGAAATAAGTCTATTTGGAGCACGATATGAAGTCCTATTCACATTATAGCAATATAAATAAAGAGCATTTTGTGTTAGTATTCCATGAATGTTGGCAATCAATAAAGAGCGTTTAGCTCAGTGCTTCCATTGTGGTGTATTGTATGTGTATGCCGTGTTGGCGACATATTCGGTTTCCTGGTATTATAGATGCTTCAAAGACGTACAATGTATTAGAACATAATATCAGCATTGAAAGGAGCGAACATATGTCTCGCGTCGCTTTAATGGCATGTTATATGAGTGAAGGTTCACATTCTGAGTTAGGATGTATAAGTCCCTTTAATAACTGAAATAATATATTTGAGCTCGATACGTTTGTATAAAATAGGCATTGGAAGCATGCAGCTACATGTATGTGTGGATGGGGTCTGACGCGAAAACACAGTTAAAAAGCGCGCTCGTGCAGTTAAGTATGCACCAGTCATTATACTGATTATCGCCCTTGCATTAAAATATCGTAATTATTCTTAGACACGCCCTAGTATCTGTCACCAGACACTGTACCTAGGCATATACATGTAACACACACAGAACCAACATTTTCTGTGCATAGCTGTAATAAATTGTCGAGAGCCAGTCTAAAAGCGCGCGAACTTAAATTACTACTTAAGTAGGACTTAATCTTGTTTTGTGAAACGCGTTCTTGAAACGGAAAAGTTACATCATAAGATCCACCTTAGATCTTAGATTAAGTCCAACTTAAGATAATCTTATGACATTGCTTCATGAAACAGGCCCCTGGACATCTTCCCCCACCCCAAACACTGACTCAAACATCTTTTTCTCGGAAGAAGTTAATTTCTCACTGTTTCATGACTATATGAAGCAAAATAAGTGATAAAACCATAAGATGATTTTTTTGTCATGTTGGTGCTGGGTGGTGGGGGGGGGGGGGGGGAGATATCCTGACCTGGACATCTCCCCCAACACCAAACCCTGACTCAAACAACTTTTTCTCAGAAGAAGTTAATTTCTCGCCGTTTCATGACTATATAAAGCCAAATCTATATCTATATTTGCGAATGTCTGTCTGTCTGTGTTCTATAGAAATTCACAGGGGACCACCTAGATGGCACAAAAGGGGTCTAATAGGGGTAACTTTTTATGAGAAAGATAATGGCGAGGGTTAGAATTTTCTAAAGTGACGCCATTGTTGTCAGGGGCAGAAAAGGGGGAGGGGAAGAAAAATTATATATACGGCCAAAAGGAAGAATACCTGAGTTTAGGGTAACATGAGGGGAAAAAATAGGGGCGGGCGGGCGGTACTTCATTTTATTTTATTTTTTCATTTTATTTTTCACGGGGAATAGTATTTAAGTATTCGTGCCTTCTAATCGTCTGCCAGTGTCACTCGTATATAGCTTGGGCAAGTCATTGTCACACTAATCAATGTCATGGTAGCTTTAATCAGTTTAATGGTGTTGCAGAAGTTCAATGAAATGTATACAGCATTATATTAAATGATATTATATATAAGATACATGTAAGTGTCTAGTGTTGGAAATTAAACGGTTTATGTTCACGCTGAAGCTCGGATATTACAGGCCAAATCCTACGAGTGGACATAACACTTTTCAATTTCCCACACAAGACACTTATGATATTTTGTTTATCCACCCACTCGAATACTAAGAAATTTTGCGAAATATTCAACTCAGAAGGTGAATTTAACAAGAGTTCCTCCATTGGAAATGGCACATACATGCGTCAAGCCGTCAACGCCAACGTGACGTACATAACATAATCAATATGTAAAGCGGTGGTGGCATTAACACCTGTAAAACAAAGTAAGCACCAAGAACAATATATGTGCATTGATTACCCTATGACTGTTGCATTCCGATCATTGCGACTCAGAAGATGTTGATTCATCGGGTCCGGATTTCTGTAGAACTAATGAATATTTAATGAGAAATAGTTCTACTAGGAAAAAATTAAGTTCTACCAGGCACATACCACTCCTACTGCATGGGTACATACAGACTCATGTTACGTCAGGCTTATAATTTTCAGGGTGGATAAACTATAATAATGGAATTTTGAGCTTTGGGTCGATTTCAAAAGTGTCAGAATTATTTTTAATCCGACATTTTATTACTATGTCCTTTTCTCTCAGTTCAGAATCCATGTGGTACCGGTTCACGCACGACAACATGTCTGTGCTATAGTTGACAGGCGCCATGATGTTTCTATTCTGACTCATATGAACGCATTTGTGAAGTTTAATAGCTAAAACTCAGGATCTATCCGCACACGGAAGTGTTTCCGCCATATTCAATCGCCATGCGCAATCGGCAAAATATCCGGTTACTTTCGATTTGCTAGTTAATACATATTCCGGCACAAGTTTCGCGTGTTTTCTGGTTTCCACTTTCGAGAAATCAATGAGGTTTGCCGAACAATGACGAGGGAATACGAATATACTACAACAACAATGGCGGCACTTCCGTTTTTCGTGAATTGACGATATTTGCAAGGAAATGGTTTACTTGTTTAAGCTAATTCCGTAGTCGCGAATCCCTAATTACAAAAAAATAAAATGAAGTCGGAGGAAATTTTTGAAAAACGATAAAATGGAATTTGGCGGCAGGTTTTGAGTAGGGGCGGGCGGGTTACCCTAAACACAGGTATTCTTCGTTTTGGCCCAATCATCCCCATATTATAAATATGAGGAATCTAATGGTGTGGTTTAAATATGTCAAAAGTCGCGCCGTTCGCGTCAAGGGGAGAGGGGCACCATAATTGATAAAAATTATTTTAGCGCCGAATTCCACCACATTGATGCACATTCTTCTGAGATCCTCTCCATGATACAAGGAATCTTATTGTGTGATTTAAAGACGCCAAATTGGTGTCGTTGGGATGAGAGATTTGGGGGGTGTGGTGGGTGGGTATTAAAACTGATAAGAATTGGTTTAGTCGCCGATTGCCACCAAACTTATACAAGTTCATCCCCATGGTATGAGGTGTCTAATGGCGTGGCTTAAAGCTGTCAAAAGTGGCGTCATTCGAGTCAGGGGTGCACTGAAAGGGAGAGGGGCACCAAATTTGATACACGATATTTTTAGCGCCAATTTCCACCAAATTGATACACATTCTTATCCATGATATGAGGAATCTAATCATGTGATTTTAAAGACGTCATATTGGTGCTGCATTGGTGAGAGATGGGGGTGGGTGGGTGGGGTGGGCACTAAATTTGATACAAATTTGTTTAGTCGCGGATTAGCACCAAACTTACAAATAATAATCTCCATGATATCAGGAGTCTAATTGTGTGGTTTAAACATGTCAAAAGTGGGGCCATTCGAGTCGGGGGTGCATAGAAGGTGAGAGGGACACAAACATTGATAAACAATATATTTAGCACCGATTTCCACCTGATTGATACATATTCTTTTCTGTGATACGAATAATCTAATCTAATCTGTGGTTTAAATGCGCCAAATTGGTGCCTTTTGGGTGAGAGATATGCAATGGTGGCCCTAAATTTGATACCGGTGTAACAGTTTATCTCCCCCCCCCTGATCAACTTCCCCCCCGGGGGGGGAAGTTGACCTAGGTTATCTTCCCCCCTGCCCTGATCATCTTCCCCCCCGCCTGAATTTTACATACCTTAACATCTATTGGCGTGATAGTCTCATTTTATCATTCACTATGACTATGTGACGTAGAAAAACTATCATTGGTGGCAAGGAAGCATGTCTTTTCTTCGGCAGAGACATTATTGTTCAGATTTTTTTTTATTGAAAATCACCAAGTTTATCTCTCCCGGGGGGGGGGGGGGGGGGGGGGGGGGAGATAAACTGGGTGATTTTCAATAAAAAAAAATCTGATCAATAATGTCTCCGCCGAAGAAAAGACATGCTTCCTTGCCACCAATGATAGTTTTTCTAAGTCACATAGTCATAGTGAATGATAAAATGAGACTATCTCGCCAATAGATGTTAAGGTATGGAAAATCCAGGCGGGGGGGGGGGGGGGGGAAGATAAACTAGGTAAATTCCAATGAAAATTCTCCGAACTATAATTATTGTCTCTTTTGCAGAAAAATCATGCTTCCTTGTCACCTATGATAGTTTTTCATAGTCACATAGTGATAGTGAACGATAAAATGAGACTAACTCGCCAATAGATGTTAAGGTATGGAAAATTCAGGCGGGGGGGGGGAAGATAAACTGGGTGATTTTCAATTAAAAAAAATCTGAACAATAATGTCTCTGCCGAAGAAAAGACATGCTTCCTTGCCACCAATGATAGTTTTTCTAAGTCACATAGTCATAGTGAATGATAAAATGAGACTATCACGCCAATAGATGTTATTAAAGGTATGGAAAATTCAGGCGGGGGGGAAGATGATCAGGGAGGGGCCCGGGGGAAGATAACCTAGGTCATCTTCCCCCCCGGGGGGGAAGATGCGCAGGGGGGGAAGTTGATTTGTCACACCGGTACGAATTTGTATACTCGCCAATTTTCATAAATTTTATATATATTCACCAAAAACTTATAAAAATATGTTTAGTGCATGCAATTACCATCAAACTCATACACGTTCTTCTCAAATGATACAATGAATCAAATATTTGCGAATATCTGTCTGTGTTCTATATATAACTTTAAGGGTACAATCGAGATGGCACCAAGGCGGCCTAACAGGGGTAACTTTGGGGGGGTAATAACTATGATAAGAATTTGTTAGTTGCCGATTACCACCAAACTTATATCTAATCATCTCCATTATATAATGCATGCATCTACATGTAATAGACGTGGTTTAAATATGACAAAAGTGGCGCGGTTCAAGTCATGCATGAGGGGAGTTGCACCAAAGTTGATACAAATATATTTAGCACTAATTCCACCAAATTCATGCACGTTCTTCTCTAATGATATGATGAATTAAATCACATTTGTGGTCGTTTGGGTCATGGATGGCGAGAGGAGATTCACTAGCATTTATAAGATTGTTCAATTCACCGATATCCAACAAAGTTATATATAGTCATCTCCCAGGCCATCTCCATGTCGTTCTAAGGAGTTTTTGGCATTAAAATTTCACAATCTCGACAAATGGTGACCAAATTAAGTCACTTGAACAATTATATCTTCTCAACTGTCATATTTATATGGGGATGTAAATCATGGCATTCCTATTATGATCTAGCAACACAGATACATAGAAGAAAGCATTAAAAGTATATTTATATCAATCTATTTTAGAGATACATATATTCATTCAAACTGAGGGACCTTGAATCGTCAGAGCATTGCATATTAGAATGGCTCATGTACATGTATATATTATAACATGATTGAGTCTGTCCCATTCAATATAGTTTCCACAAAAAAAGTTACAATTGCCAAGAGATATGGAAATGTAGAGCAGGCCTGTTCACAAATAGTGGTCACAGTGTGCAGTCAATATGGTTACTTCTGAGATAAAGGAAAACGCAGTCCGTAGCACATGACTTTCCAGGATCCTCCAATAGTGACATCTGACAAGGGTATATCTGCCCGATACAGAGGATTTCTTTCATTTTTTAGAACAGACTCATCGCCTAACAGTCATAAACAACTCAAAATCTCGCTGTGTCTGGCACATGTACATGTATGTAGCTGCTATACTGGCATAACATCATTTCTTTTAAAATGAAAATGATTAGCCAGTATACATGTATAGCACCAGAACAGAGGAGCACCTGGACATATCTTTAAAACATCTGTATCTTCATGAAGATATGATAAACTAGATTGATGATTGATTGATACATCTCTATGTAAAACACATTTGTCGTCTTATATTTTTTCAAACTAATGCGTTTATGATGTTCATGTTTCATGCTTTAAAGTCTGAAGTATACGCAGTTGTAAATAAATAAATACTTCTTTATTGGTGGGACGGATTAAACACAATAAAGAAAATGATAATCGCTCCGACCTGACAAGGTGAGCCACTACTTATATTCCATGTGTAAGAATCATGTTTTGTGATGCAATTTGGATCTACAATTTATGAGAATACGTGTAACACTTTGAGAACAAAAGTATTCTCTATTCCCACCAAATATCCACAGAGGGTTTCACATGATCACTTTAACCTGGGCAACGCCGGGTAACCCTGCTAGTAAGCAATAAAACCACAAAATGATTTTTTTGTATTGTAGGTATTGGGTGGGGGGGGGGGGGATATCCTGACCTGGACATCTCCCCCCCCCCCCCCCACCCCAAACCCTGACTCAAACAACTTTTTCTCAGAAGAAGTCAATTTCTCACCGTTTCATGACTATATACAGCAAAATAAGCGATAATACCATAAGATGATTTTTCTGTCATGTTGGTGCTGGGGGGGGGGGGGGGGGAATATACTGACCTGGACATCTCCCCCCCCCCCAATCCCAAACCCTGACACAAACAACTTTTTCTCAGAAGACCTAGATATTTGAAAAAAATGAAATTATGTAAAAACAAATTTAAATCTGAAATGTCATTTTTCTGGCCATTTCGGGATCAAACAATTAAATGTGCCCCAATCCCAAACAACTTTTTCTCAGAAGACCTGGATATTTGAAAAAAATGAAATTATGTAAAAACAAATTTAAATCTGAAATGTCATTTTTCTGGCCATTTCAGGATCAAACAATTAAATGTGTGATAAAAAAAATTTTGTCACGTGGAAAACAAATATATTTTAATGAAAAAAACAAAAATATATTTAAAAAAACAAAAATTGTCTCAAAAACTATTTTCTGGCCATTTTGGGGTCAAACGATATCAAATGAGTAAAATTATTTTTTAGTCATATATGGTGGGGGGAAAGATATCCAGGGTGGGGGGGGGGGGGGAGATATCCTTGGGGGGGGGGAGATGACGTGTTACACCGGCATTTTTTAATGTATAAAACATTACATCGACCCCAATAGCTACACTGTCTGACAGCCAGATGAGGGCTTCATCATTAGGACTGCAATGATACACTTTGTTACGATACGATACGTATCACGTTACATTACCAACAATACGATACATATCATGATACGCAAAAACCATGTTTTGCGAGGATTTTTGACCTAAATTCTACTAAATTGCTAAAAAAAAAAACACAGTAAATATGGGTTATTTTCGCTTTCAATGACCTAAAATTGTGATATTGGTGTATTGTGATACACTTCACACGATACGATACACATATCGTGTGTCTACTATAAATTCGTGTGAAAGCGTATCGCAATACAATATCACAATCACAATGAATCGTTGCAGCTCTATTCATTGATCATATACATGTACCTCATGCCCATGGTCAGGTCGGGCACACATCCTAAAGTTGATCAGGAAAAATGGGTTCCATAGCTTGTTTTGTCTATCATACTCATAGCCCGATTGAGTTATGTACAGTACATTTTTAATGTGATTTACATGTACATGTACATGTCTGAATCGATTTTGAGCATACAGGTTCTCTCAGGTGCCTAATAATAGTGTCAGCACGATTATTAATTTTGGAGAAAATTCCCAATGATCATTAATATGATCGTACGTGACACGTAATGGAGCAACCACCAAGTTGATCATTAAGTTCAACGTTACAATAATTATATGATATACCATACAGGGTACTGCATGTGTTACACCACTCGGAGAAATGTCTGTGTCGTCACACAAATACCATGCTAGAACTTGGATTAATATATTCGTAATCGTATATAGTCACCAATAGCCGGGTTACTACCGTAGTAACGGACATTGCCCATCTAGTGAACTATTCAAACCCAGCATTGAAATCATGGTTATGATCAGTCCAAACATATGAGTAAAGTTCGAACATAAGATAATAATAGCTGAGAACCTGGTGCGAATTTAACTGTGGTGGGGCCTCAAGCATATCTACCCCTGCACGTCAGAAAAGAAAACTAGCTTGAGGATGGAAGTGAACCATCATCCCACAGTGAAATCAACCAGGCCTGTTGGGTTTGAATAGTTCACTAGATAGGCAATGTCAGGTACTACGGTAGTAACCCCGGCTATTGGTGACTACCGGTATATACGATTACGAATATATCAATTCAAGTTCTAACATGGTATTTTAGTGTGATGACACAGACATTTCTCCGAGTGGTGTAGCACATGTAGTACCCTGTATGTATATATACATATATATATCACAGCAGAAGTTTCCTTAGAATTAATGGATGGAAATGGAATGCCTCTAATATTTGTATTATTTGAGTCGGACATAGATTACCTTAGCTGCAGGCAATCAATGTAATACGTGTAAACTATGTAGAAAAAGAAATTATTGAATAAAGTGTAGTGAATATGATGCGTCACTTTAATATTTGAGTCGGACATAGCTTACCTTACCTGAAGGCAATCAATGCAATAAGTGATGTAGAAACAGAAATTATTGAATGAAGTGTAATGAATATGAAGCGTCATTTTAATGCAATATCGATTGGGAGGAAGAGAAATGTCACTTTAATAGTTAACAATGATATACATATATAATTATAGATTATCCCCATTGAAGACGATCAATACAATGACCAGTGTAGAAATGGAAAAAAAATGTTGCCTGAATGAATCGATGTGTGAACATAAAGTCTCACTTTAATGAAATGTTGAGATGATGGAATCAACGATGAATTTGCAATTTCTGTAATGATGAAATTGGTTCACATACCGGTATACATGTATATGCAGCTGAAACTGTGAATTGACTGAAATGTAATTATGAAAGTGTCAATGACACTGTAGCTCAATGAGGAAAGGGAATAATTTCATGTGTTACAGTTAATAGAGCGATTAGGAATGTGGAAAGTTGAAAGGCCTACTAGTAGTTATGCAAAGATTAAAATCCAAGATGGCCGCAACAGCCATCGTTTTTTTGCCAAATGACACAAAAAAGACTCCTTCCTATTTACATGTCATTGTTAACATCCTTCACAAATTTCATGATGATCCGACAAAAGATACGACCTGTAGCCCGTGTCAAAGGATTTAGTCGTGTAAAGAGTAAAATACAAGATGGCTGCTGCCGACCAGGTTTCTTGGTTGAATTCAAAATGAACCTTTTCCCATCTACATGTAATTGTTAACATCCATTAAAAATCTCATGATGATTGGACCAAAGATTCGACTTGTAGTCCTTGACAAAGAATTTAGTCATGCAAAGAGTATAATCCAAGATGGCTGCTGGCGGCCATGTTTTTGGCCAAACAACCCCAAAATTACTCATTTCCCATCTACATGTCCATTTTAACATCCATGACAAATTTAATAATGATCCGACAAAAGATACGACCTGTGGCCCGTGCTAATGTATTGAATTTTGAAATCCAAGATGACCGCTGCCGGCCATGTTTTCTGGCCAAATGACCCCACTCCCATCCACATGTCAACATCAACATTCATGACAAATTTCATAATGATCTGACCAAAGTAAGGACCTGTAGCCCGTGCCAAAGGATTTAGTCATGCAAAGAGTAAAATCCAAGATGGCTGCTGGTGGCCATGTTTTTTGGTCAAACTACCCCAAAATGACTCGTTCACATCTACATGTACATGTCAATGTCATCTACATGTCAATAGCGATGACAAATATCATAATGATATGACCAAATGTACAACCTAGAGCCTGTGCTGAAGGATTTAGTCAAGCAAAGAGTAAAATCCAAGATGTATTTTGGCCGAATGACCACAAAACAGCTCGTTCCCATCTACATGTCATTGTTAACACCACTGACAAATTTCATGAAGATCCGACCAAAGCTACGACCTGTAGCCCGCGCCAGAGGATTTATTCATGCAAAGAGTAAAATCCAAGATGGCTGCTGGCGGCCATGTTTTTTTGGCCGAACGACCCCAAAATGGCTCGTTCCCATCTGCCTGTCATTATTAACATCCATGACAAATTTCATGATAATCAGACGAACAGTATGACCTGTAGACCACGCGAATCGATTTAATTTTGAAATCCAAGATGGCTGCCAGCGGCCATGTTTTTTGGCCGAATGACCCCAAAAGGATTATTTCCAATCTACATGTCATTGTTAACATCCATGACAAATTTCATGAAGATCCTACCAAAGCTACGACCTGTAGCCCGCGCCAAAGGATTTAGTCATGCAAAGAGTAAAATCAAAGATGGCTGCTGGCAGCCATGTTTTTTGGTGGAACAACCACAAAAAGACTCGTTAACATCCATGATAAATTTCATGATGATCAGACAAACAGTAAGACATGTAGACCGCGCCAATCGATTTAATTTTGAAATCCAAGATGGCTGTCAGCCGCCATGTTTTTTGGCCAATGACCCAAAATGACCTGTTCCCATCTACATGTCAATGTCAACATTCATGACAAATTTGATAAAGATCAGACCAAAGGTACGACCTGTAGCCCGCGCCAAAGGAAATTGTTGACGGACACACACACGCGCACATGGACGTCGTTGAGCTAATAATGAATATGTGATGTGTCGCTTTTAATGAATTGGCAATGACAGCAGTATGGAAACGGTCACTGCGGTGGAGTTACGATACATGCCGTTAGGTTATGATACACGGTCTACAGCCCTACAGGTATTAGCGGGTTGTCACACCAGACGTTGAAGAAAATTATGATATATGTCCATGAGGATCTTTTTAAAGATTGGGTAAGTGTTGGCGCTGGGTATAGCTGTTAAAACCGCCATAAACAGAATTGATATTATAAACCAACCTTGTTCTTATACCAATCATAAATACATGTATCACATTAATTTCAGCATGTTGTTATGTTAGTACTTTGTGTTACATTGTATGTAAGCAAACGTCATCTTATGTAAACAAACAGTGCATCTACATGTATGTAAAGAGTATGCGATAAGCAAAACACTCAACACCGAGTAGACCCCCACTGCATATACATGTATATGAAATTTTGTTAGAAATACCACCGTTATTTCACGCCTTTAGATTAGGCTAATTTGGGGACATTTTGGGGGACAGAGGTGAAAGGTTTGAGTGGGGGGGGGGGGGGGGGGGGGGGGGGGGGTACCCCCTTGTGACTATTGGGGGTACTTTTTAAAGTAAACCTAAAATGGGGGCTGTCTGGTTGTTCTGAAGCATATGAAAGGTGAAAGAAATGAACCAATGGCCCCCATATCATTTCCTGGCAACTTGGGCTTATATCAGCATTCAGCAAGTTATGTTACATGTACCCTTATATTTTCAAGTTTTGTAGGTCACAATTTATTGAATATTGGGAATATTGGATCATTTGACATCAACAAAGCCATTTTATAGATGTACGGTGCTTGAAAGTTCACCAAGCAGTTCACCAACACACTGATCATGGGTATTTCCAATTAAAATTTAATTTAATCCAAGTTAAATCGCATAATCAAAGTAATTAATGGCTGAACATCACCAACTTCAACTGTGGAATCTGACCCAATGCCTCCCATACAGAGAGGCCTAAGCTGAATGAGGTTCCCAGAGGGTGAATTTGGTGATGCTAGCCCTCTGGGGACCTCATTCCGCAAATGTCAGCCACACTAAATTCAGGCTTGGGGACCGCCCACCTCTAGTTCTATTGAGAATCATATATTAACCCTTCATTTACTAAATGCTTATTGACAAGTAGATGTTGTGGGAAGTGTTCAGATAAAGTCGTTTGTTGAACTTTTCTGAACATTTCCAACCAATTAATAGATATCCTTCTACACATGTACATGTATGTATTATCTGTTAGTCTGTTGTCATCTGCTTGCATTTCCTGAACACCCCTCTGAATGAATAATAGATCATTCAAATAAATTCTTTTTTACTTGGTGGGAGAATCCATTTAGTAAAGAAAGGGTTATATCAAATTTTCGCTACGATAAGGCAGCAATGATTCATAGCCCCTACAATTCAGTGGAATCATGAACTTATTTACAACATACCGCATTACCGGTATAGCCATTTAATAAGCTAAATCTCCGATTTTGGTGTTGAATGGGTCACCATGAATCACTCTCAACCTAATCAATCACCACGGTGTTTTGCTTATCGCTCACTATTTACATGCTGTATATATACAAACGCTCCGCTCACACAAAGTGTTTTGCGGAAAATAACGCATTCTTAATATAATCATTATTCTACATGTATACTATTAGGATATTATTGAGGAAACTTTCATAATTTGGTAACTGTTATTTCTAAATTATTACTTATTACATGTACATATGTACATGTACACATACATGTATACCGGCAGACTTTCATTTTTAGAAAATGTAGGCGCGCAGAGTCCCGCTCGCTGGGTTTTGGCCAGCCGCGCGGTTTCTATCAAGATAAAATAAACAGCGGAAATACATTCATAAATGCCGCGTAAATTGAATTTGTTTTCTCACGATCGATGTCCAGTGAATCTCTTTGATGGTTTAACACTGCTTAATCCACTATCCATAAGCACAAGTGAATGTTACACACTACATGTATGTTTTATATTCTACATGCTCCTATATTAAAGGTAATTCATAATAATTAATAAGGAATCAATTTAATACTCAGATTCCAAGCTGACAGAATAAATATCAACATCTCCCGGCCACGTGGTCTCGATTTGATTTTCGAGGAATTTATGTGACGTCATAAGCCATACCGGTACATAGAAATGTATTTTTAGCTTCGAATCATTCAGTCTCAGACAGATAGTGCATTTGACACGTCACACCGTGTGACCTCGTCTGGGTAGACACTGATAATAGCGTTATCAGGTTCGCTCTCTGTATTTGGCCTAGGTGCGCAATCGATCGCTCGCTGGTTTTCAGTTTTAGCCGTGCGATGGTGCGCAAGAGCGATTGCGCGCCTCAAAAATGAAAGTCTGTACCGGTACACTTAGCTGATATGCCTGACTTCATCCGGGCTCTTTAGGGAACAACGTTGCCAACCGGTATACATGTACAATGTACCGCTATTCTCAAAGTAATTGACCAGAAAAACGGGGTGATACCCCGGTCATGACCGCGGTGATACCGGTAATAAACGGTAGCGGTATCGAGACGGTCATGGCGTGGAGTTACGGTATTGGGCGATAATGATACCGTGGTCTTTTAGCGGGCACCACATTAATTTTGTTGAATACCGCGGTGATTTTCATGGAACTCTTTTAGGGGAGGTATTTACTCACATATACTTGTTCGCGTTAACAAGCGGTATCAGTACCGCGGTATTGGAGGATACCGCGGTATAGTACCGCCATATTAACGGGGTGACACCACGTTATTGGTGGTCAATTACTTTAAGTATAGCGGTATGAGTATATATCGAGGTCGCAGTCAAGGACACAGTCACATATGAAATTGGACCCACCCATATATAGTTCCCGGGATCAAAGTAGGCCTTTGGTACATTAATACCAAATTTTAGTCCGATCAGTCGTGCAGTTTTCAAGTCTATAACACACAGAGACAGAAGTTCTATGTACCTACATGTATATGAGCGAGGTCATGGTCAAGGACATGGTCACTCATGAAATTGGACCCGCCCATTTCCGGGATCAAAGTAGACATACAATACATGTACCCCGCTGGACAAAACAAGTATCCATTGGCACCGCAGTGTATTTGCTGTTCGGCTGCGGTGTCAGAGTTTGTAACTGCAGTTGAGCACCGCAGCCGAACGGCAAGTACATTGCGGCCAAACGGCAAGTTCACTGCGGCCGAAAGGCAACTACCCTCACGGTCGAATGGCATGTACACCGTGGTTAGATTTCTGGTTTGTATTATCTTTTTTCAGTTTGATGAAAGTACACCGTGGCAAATACACCATGCCGAATGGCAATTACATCACGACCCAACTGTTAGCCGGTGGCGCCGCGGTGTAGTTGCATTTCAGCTGCGGTGGCAATGCTAACCGCACCGCAGTTAAGTGGTCCCACACACAGACAGAATTTCCGAAAAACAACTGATGAACAAATGACCGATGATGAAAAAACACACCGGCTGACGAATGGTGGCAAATGACAGATAAATGGCGAGGATGACGATGGCAAATGGCAACAAACAACAACGAAGAAAAATACCGACTGATGACAAAAAATGACTGATGACGAAAAACAAATGGCCAACGACTAACACGATGTCGAACAATCGATGACGAAAAACAAACAGCCAAAGATGAACACGATGTCGAATGATCGATGACGAAAAATGTCTTGATGACAAACACATCGACCCAGGCCTGCAGGTTTCAAAATTATGTGTAACCAACAGTACATGTATTTTTTTTTCGCCTGGTTTGTGCTTAGGTAGGGATGTTAGGTAATCCTAGTCCAAATCTACGGGATATAATGTACCCTGCTGGACAAAACAAGTTTCCAGTTGACCACGGTGCAGTTAGCATTGCCACTGCGGCCGAAATGCACTACATTGTACACCGCGGCTCCACTGGCTAACTACATTTGGGCTGCGGTGTACTTGCCACAAAAACCACGAATGATCACAAATGAACAAAGGATGAAAACAAACGACCAACAATAAACACGACGACAAACTACCAAGGACGAAAAACGACAGACGACAACCAAACACGAATGACGACAAACACACTGACTGTGACACTGATGACCAACGAATGACCACGACAAATTGTCAAATGATCAAAAATGATTAAATGAAATAATAATCAAAATTTAATTTTTAATTTAAAGCAAACAGACCTACCTTTTAAAAAATCTTGGATTTGGAGAAAAATGCCTCCAGGAGCACGCATTGTGCTGTTGTGTTCACAACTCCACAAGAATCCTCATCAGATATCAATTCCTTGAACTTAAGTTGAAGATGGTAACTAGGAAACATACTACAATTTTAGTATCACAATTTACACGTAACACAGAATTCGTTCTTTCATTTTTTTTATCTTTCTTTGAACTTCGAACTTTTTGGTTGATTGAATGATTCTGGAATCTTGATCATTGTTGTCTGTAACAGTTTACAGTGAAGCCTAACGCAGTAACTGTCGATTGTCACGAAATCAAGCGATTAATTAATCTACGTACACTCGTACATTTGTGAAAATTGTTTGCCATGAAGCGAAGGTGAAGGCCTTATCGGTCTATGGGATATACGGAAGTAATTTCCGATCGAGTAACTGCCGTAAGCCGGATGACACTGACAGGACGGTCGCTTGACGGGGGGTAATTAATTATTATGCTAATGATATACCAATGATTTTTATCAGATGAAAAGGCTGTAATTAATCCTCAGAAAGAACTGAATAGGCTAAACTTGAAAGTCGGGTACATTCTAGAATCTGGGAATTAATTTGATCAGTTGTTGTTGTTGTCTGCATATTCCTCCGTTATATCGGAGCACCCTGTAGTTTCTGCTGGATTCTGCGCAGTCACCACCCGGAAGTCACGTGTTAAATTCACAAATAAACGTACACGGTAATTTCTCTCATGGTATATAGAAATATATAAAAATTATATGACGTCATAATTCACATGCATTTAGGTATAAACACCCACTGGGGTGGTTGCTATTAAGTAATAGTGTTAACGTTGGAATCAACAGAAAGATCAGACTTCAATTTTTGAGGCGCGCGATCGCTCTTGCGCACCATCGCGCGGCTAAAATTGAAAACCAGTGAGCGATCAATTGCGCGCCTAGCCAAATACGGAGAGCGTACAAGTATAAAGAAACAGCTTGAATGTTGTAGCAAAATATCAAATGAATTCTCCAAAACCAACATTCATTGTCGGCATTCATCAAAAGGTGATCCCTCGTGCCACGATGATTGGCAGTTTAAGTTTTTTGACGTCACACGATGTGAAGTGTCAAATGCACTATCTGTCTGAGACTGAATGATTCGAAGCTAAAAATACATTTGAACGATTTCTATGTATGGCTTATGACGTCACATAAATTCCTGGAAAATCAAAGCGAGACCACGTGGCCGGGAGATGTTACCGTATTTATTTCGTCAGCATTGAATCGGAGTATTAAATTAATTCCTTATTAATAATTATGAATTACAATTAATATACCGGGGTAGGAGCATGTACAATATGAAAACACAGTGTGTAACATTCACTTGTGCTAATGGATAGTGGATTAAGCAGTGTTAAACCATCAAAGAGTTTCAATGGACATCCATCGTGAGTAAACTAATTCAATTTACGCAACATTTATGAATGTATTTCCGCTGTTTATTTTATCTTGATAGAAACCGCGCGGCTGGCCAAAACCCAGCGAGCGGGACTATGCGCGCCTACATTTTGTAAACATGAAAGTCTGAAAGATATCTGTATGAATTTGAACTGAATACACATGTACTACCCTGCTGGGCAAAACAAGTGTCCACTTAACCACGGTGCGCTTAGCATTGCCACTGCGGCTGAAATGCAACTGCACAGCGGCTCCACCAGCTAACTACAGTTGGGCCGCAGTGTATTTGCCATTCGACCATGGTGTACTAGTAGTTGCCGCTGTGTGCATTCATTAAACTGAAAAAAGACAATATAAACCAGAAATCTAACCACGGTGTATATGCCATTCGGCCCCATTGTAGTTGCTTTTCGGCCATGGTGTACATGTGTACTTGACGGTCGGCCATGGTGTACTTGCCGCTTGGCCGCGGTGCTCAACTGCAGTTACAAACTCTGACACCGCCGCCGAACACCAAACACACCGCGGTGCCAATGGACACTTGTTTTGTCCAGCAGGGCAGTACGATTGATCTTTTCAATTTGAAAACAGAAACAATTCTTTTTCAGTCCTAAATCAAATGATTAAATTAATGATAAGCAAATACCTGTGCAACCTTTGATGATTAGAGAACAAATTCAACAATGCCTCCAAGCTCCTGTCGAAAGTAAAAGTGCAATAATCATGTCACAAACACAGTTTACACATGATGTCATGAAATTGAATACAACTAACATTGAATTGCCTAGTCTTCGTGTATCTGTGGTACACAATAATCCATACAATCCTCAAAACAACATTCATTGTTGCAAATTACATGAAACACAGATCAATCACTCGTTGATTTTTCAATTTCGTGCCATGTGGGGCCTTGACCTTGTAGTGGAGAAATCGGTGTATATAAAGTGTTTGTCGACGCCGATGCCGGCTCTAAATAAAAGTGTAATGTCTAGCTTCTTCGTTGTTTCTCACTCTCAGTGGATGTGAATGCGATTTGGTATGTGTGTCCGGGTTGGGTCAAGGATGATATTGATTATCGCACATGCACATTTAAATTTGATTTGTTTTTTTAATTTACAAATTTCGAGTAGAAGATTTGTTTACAATCGAGATTGCTAATCACAAACTGTGCCACGGTAATATTTTACCGAATGCCATGTTATCAGACTAGAACAGTAGAAAGGCTGTGATTAATCCTCGATTAATCTATTATTATTTGATTGAGTCTCTGAATGACTCAGTGAGGACAATTAAAAAGTGATCATCGGCAATCGTTGTTGTTGTACTTGTATGTAAATTCCTCCGTCGCGGTTGTCTTCGGAGCACGCTGCTCTCCTAACTCAGTACCGTTACTAACAGTCGATTGTGTTGAAGTTGAAGTGAAGAAAACGTAATTCTTCGACAGTTTCTGCTGGAGTCTGCGCAGTAACCTCCCGGAAGTCACGTGTGAAATTTACAAAAAAGCATACACGCTATTTTCGCTCTTGGTATAGAAATATAGAAAAATTATATGACGTCATAATTCACACGCATTTAGGTATAAACACCCACTGGGGTGGTTGCTATTATTTGGCATTGAGACATACATGTATATAGAGTGAAATTGCCATCACTATTATTAATTTCAGCCTAAATCCCCACCCATCACTATTATTAGGCCATCACTATTAGGCACCTGAGAGTACTGACTACTGAGGTAGTATTGTATGATAGTATCACGAAAAGGCGCAAATAGAATTGGCTTTCATTAGTTGTCTATATGTACAACGGAACAATAATTGAATAAACTCAACAACTCACCACGGGCAAGATTAGCCTACTCTCGGGATCCAAATAAACATACCGCTATTAGATTTCAAGTAAAAATCCCCTCTATTCGGGGAGGTAAATTACATATATGTGTAAGGCCAAAAAATGAAGATGCTATGTTTCCGCACATCGACCGACCCTAAAAATAACCCGCCGACCCTTAACTTTTTATTGACATTTTGAGAAAAAGTCAAAATTAAAATAAAAAAAACAACAAATTTTTACTTTTTTAACTTTTTTTTACCACTAATGCTCATAAATAGTGATGATCATTAGTGTTCAAAATACATGGTTTCTAACATATCCCTGTCAAAAGTGACCATGAAGTGACTGCTGTCTCAAAAGCCCCAGGTGTGTGATGGGTTGTGGATTTTTGGGCATGCATTTTGCAATTTTAATTTCCTGAGAGTGGATCTCATGCCTGCTTTATCATGCCTTGTTTGGGGCTTATGGACCGTCACATGGTGGGTGTGTATCTGTATATATACATGTATACAGGTTATCACCACATATGTTGTAGAGTTATCTCTATGGGCGTAGCCACTAGCCAGGGTAGAGATTCCTGATATATGATCTAGCTACTAGTACATGTACATGTCTATATAGTTTTTCACAATTTACGTAGATCCGTTCATTGCATGTTTATATGTTGAAATCAGCTGGAAACAAGATCTATAGACAGGGTCTGACCACAGGCCCCTGGGGAAAATTACTAAAATACCAATATACATGTACATGTAGACTACATTGGTATAGTCTATATTGGTATTTTAGTAATTTTCCCCAGGGGCCTGTGCATCTGACAGGCAGGGAGAGTGTGTACATAGGCACTTAGCATTGGAACTGGGTTAATTATCTACTTAGATGACTTGATTTTTTTTAACACATGGAAAAAATTGATATTTTATGAAAGTAGAAGATGTGAGCTTTATGTTCCGCACTGCTGTACAATTTGAAAGTGGTGTCAATACTATGGGAAAGACATGTAAACACTGTATCTTGACACATTTTGAGGAAAAACAATTTAAATCTAATTTAATCCTATTATACTATACTTAAACTGATGGTGAAGATGTTGTTTTTGGTGTTATTTATCAATGTCTATTTTCTAACTATTCCAATATCAAATGCCCAGGGTAACAGGTGTGTTCTGGCCATGTTGGGATGGACATTCTACATAATTATATGGTTTATATGTGTTTTTTTCATTTTATTACTAATTTGGCGATAGTTGGTGCACCTACCGGTATCACAGAAAGTCGGCATTTCTCGATGCCAATTGTCATCATGGACGCCATTCTGAATTGTAAATTTAGCTCTAGGCGATATATCAGATTTTGGATATGTTAATTTTAGAGGATATGATTATTATTGTTCTTCAAAATGGAATAAAAACCAACTTAGTCCAAATGTTTTTTAGGTCAAAACTTTTATTGACAAGACTATTTTGTCTTTTCACCATTTACACCTGACGTGGTGGTCTGTTCATGTTTTCCCCACATTTCGTCTTGTAACTCAGAGGCAGGTACATGTGTAGTTTTAATTAAACTGATTGTGTAATAAATTAAACAAATTTTTAGTACTCCAAGCAACTTAATATACAGTAATGCCCTAAATAATCGACTCCTTAACCAGAGCAGAATTATGGGCAACTTTTCAGGATTTAGTCGGAAATATGGCTTGTTGCCTTTCATCGGAAAGCTGTCACTGACTAATCCTGAAAAGTTTCCCATAATTCTGCTCTGGTTAATGAGTCGATTATTTAGGGCATTACTGTACGGTATGTATTGGTTGTGGTAAGTAATAGAATCTGATATCTAACGCGTCTTTTGAAGAAATGATTCTGTTGTTGGAATCTGATGATAGGAAACCATTGAATCGGATAATGTATCTTTAACCCTTTCAGTGCCAGGGGCCGATCTGATCGGCCCTAATTTACGGTCTGTAAAATCGGCCCTATTTATTTATTAGCCTGAATTTTCCAACTAATTATTGTTTTCAAGCATGCTATCATGCATCCACCCAGATGCCTTCGTTCTGTCACTGGTGGGTAGTTAAACTGAACTACGGAATTGAACTAACTGAAGTTCATCGACCAAACATATACATGTATATAGTGCCATACTCAACTGTTAATGACTATAAAAAATTACGATTTGAGTATATTTGAGAAAAAATAATGTGTTCCATTGATCAATATAAATGACTAAAATCCATGATGACAATGTGTAGCAAACTGGAAAACCGTTCTATCATTTATTACATCCTTGTCAACAGAGACTATTATTCTCGCATGGATAAATAAGATCCAACGGAAACACCTTATCACATTCCAAAAATTATAGAAAAGCTGGCGAACCTTTGAAAACAATATACATCACCACAGTTACTTGACATAAAGCCCCAAAAATAAGGTTTTTATCGAGTTTATAAATCGGTATCCCTATAAAGAAGGCTATATACATCACCACAGTTACTTGACACAAAGCAGCATAAAGCCCCAAAAATAAGGTTTTTATCGAGTTTATAAATATGTATCCCTATAAAGAAGCCTTCTTTATAGGGATACCGATTTATAAACTCGATAAAAACCTTATTTTTGGGACTTTATGTCCAGTAACTGTGACATCACAAACATGGCTGTATAGAGAATGCACTTATTTCCAAAAAACACACAAGCGCTGCCAACATCACTCAGAAGATTGGCTGATTAGATAAATTTAACAGTAGCAATGAAACAATATCAAATTTATGCAAAAATATAACTAACAAAATGAGTGTTTTGGTGCTATATCGACGAATTCGCTAGGGAATAGTTTACATACATATACATGTATGTATGTTTTGAGACCCCTCTTCCCGAATTACGTATACATAAATTTTAAGGTTCGAATGAGCCATGTCCGTTTTATGAAATTTGTCATGAATGTTGACATTGACTTATAAGTTATAGATGGGAAACGACTGAGTCATTTGGGGTTAGCCAAAAAACATCGCTGCCGTAAACTTGCAGGCCTGAAAATTTGAGACGAACGACCGTTCAGTTCGCCTGGAGGTTTTCTAAAATTAAAATGAAAATGCCTCGAACGAAAAAAGGTTGTGCCAAAGTTTTATAAATGAAGATCTCGTGATAACTAATTCTCACCTTAATTTTTGCTCAATCAAGTCCCCAACTTAGACAATCAAATTTATTATGGTAGTTCAATGTCAGAGTTGCCCATCTGTAGTTAATAATACCAGTTGTAGTGATTATAACATGAAGTTGTGTAAGTCTCCTGCTCAGACCCATGTTATATGTGTGGGTCACATATAAGCACAAACTGGGCAAATGAAAAATAGATTACACATAATAATTAATGTACTGCCTCCAAATGAGGAATCAGACCATTGATTTTTATAGGCCCTTTTGAAAAAAAGGCCGTATTATAGTATTGGTCTGTCCGTCTGGGCGGGCGTCCGGGCGTCCGTTAACCTGTTGTCCGGATGATAACTTTAGTTAGAGTGAACCAAATTTGGTATGTGGGTTTATTAGCCGAAAAGTAAGTTCAAGTTCGAATTTGGGTTCCGCCCGCCAATTTTCACCGGAGTTATGCCCCTTATTTAACGTTTTTTGACTTAGAAAATCCTTGAAATTTGTTGTCCGGATGATAACTTTAGTATACTTTATCGGAATGAATCCAAATTTGGTATATTACTTTCTCCCACCAAAACACAGGTCAAGTTCGAACTTGGGTTCTGTCCGACCATTTTTGGCAGAGTTATGCCCCTTTTTCGACTCAGAAAATTCAGTTTTTCTTATGTTTTTTGGTTTCCGGATGATAACTCGATTTTGGAATTTTTATACGCAAAACCCGTTTTTTTTGTGGATTACATATATCGAAATACAGCTCAAGTCCGAATTTAGTTTTAATCCGATAATTTTGGCGAGAGTTATGGCCCCTTTTTTGACGTAATTTGACTTAGAAAATCCCTGAAATTTGTTGTCCGGATGATAACTTTAGTTAGAGTGAACCGATTTTAATCAAATTTGGTGTGTGGGTTTATTAGCAGAAAAGACAGCTCAAGTTCGAATTTGGGTTCCGTCCGCCAATTTTCACCGGCCCTTATTTGACGTAATTTGACTTAGAAAATCCCTGAAATTTGTTGTCCGCATGATAACTTTACTAGAGCTTATCGGATTCAATGATAATTTGGTATATTACTTTCTCCCACCAAAACACAGGTCAAGTTCAAATTTGAGTTCCGTCCGCCAATTTTTACCAGAGTTATGCCCCTTTTTGATCAGTTTCCGCCGACCCAAGAGAGGGCGTATATTGCACGCCCAGCGTAGCTCTTGTTGTGGATGGGTTTGAGTACATCACATGATGTATATAGGAATACTGGCGATGACAATGATATGAACAACAAACTTACCGGTACTGGAAAATACATATGGGGCAAAGAGTCAAAGCAGAAGTACATTGCTGTTATAAATGAAAATCTAATGAAAATTCAATAGATCAGTTCTGTGTCAAAATATCAGATGAAAATCAACTGTTTGTCTGATCATCATGAAATTTGTCATGAATGTTAATATTAATATGTAGATGGGAAGAAGTAATTTTGGGGTCATTCGGAAAAACACATGACCGTCAGCAGCCATCTTGGATTTTACTCTTTGCATTACTAAATCCTTTGGCATAAGCTATAATCCGAGAGCCTGCTGGGTTCTATTTGCACAATCGCGTACGAAAGGTTTGATGCCTCAGATTTGTTCCACCCCAGGAACGTTTAAAGAATTCCGATTTTCTTAAGTTCCGCATTCCTGGAGTTTAGGGTCCAGGGACCACACAAAAACCCAAAAAATGACTTCTATTTGCACTTTTGAGTACAAAGCTGATTTTTATATTAGTAGTGCTCAAGCAATCACTGACCAATAAATTCAATAATACACAATTTCTGAAATGAAATTTCCTGGCGTTTTCATTTCAGAAGGGGGTTTTTGATAGTACCCCCCAAAACCCCAAAAATCACTTCTATTTGCACTTTTGAGTACAAAGCTGATTTTTATATTAATAGTGCTCCAGCAATCACTGACCAATAATACACAATTTTTTAAACAAAATTTCCTGGCGTTCTCATTTCAGAAGGGGGTTTTTGGTAGTACCCCCCAAAACCTCAAAAATCACTTCTATTTGCACTTTTGAGTACAAAGCTGATTTTTATATTAATAGTGCTCTAATCATCACTGATCGATGATACACAATTTCTGAAACGAAATACCCTGGCATTTTCATTACAGAAGGGGTTTTTGAATGTACCCCCAAAAAAACCCCTGAAAATTTACTTTTATTTTCACACGCTGTCGAATACAAAGCACAATTTTAAGGTGAATATAAATATACAAATCTACTGACTACAAACGTTCCCTAACTGCTGAATTTGACCAAACAACCCAAATTTCCACACGTTTCAGGAATTCGTTATTTTGGGGTAAAACAAAAATGCAGAAAAACATGCAAGAAAATGAAAATTTTAGTCCGGGAACCATGTCGGTCAAACATGCACACCCCGCAGGATTACACTTCATTCAATTTCGTAAGGATGTCTTCTCAAACTATTTCGACGTTAAAAGGTGACAGTGTATGTTCCGGGCAATATGTCGGCCATTTGATGGAGTATACCCCACTCAACACACACATTTACTACAAAAACCCATTGTTCTTGATTCCATGGCATATGCTTGTCATTTCATGCATAATTTGACTGAAAAAAAATTTCCAAAATGGAAGACAATATGGCAACCGGAAGTAACAAAAAGAGCATTTTACGGTAACTTTCACCATAGGTACCCCAGTTGCGCCACCATACATGATGTCCAATCCTAATCCGATGATAGTAAGTCATAACCCGAGTTTTCAAAAATTATGACGAAAATGGCAATCGGAAGTCAACAATTGAAGTTTTTTTTTTTATTTCTAACTTTTTAACTCTTTAAACTAAATCTTCAGGTATCGAAGCCAATAAGTAGTGGTATATATTACATCATACAAGTTTCCAGAACCACCAACTAGTTTCAGAATACATCAAATGAGTGTCCCAAACCACCTAACGAGTGTACCAAACAATATACTGAGTCACCTACCTAGTATCCAAAACCAATCTATGAGTATCTCAATCCATATGTCTGGTGCCCCAAATTCAAATATTGTCCCGAGTAAAGCATGATAAATAATCCACCCAACGAGTTTCCCAAACCACCAAGAAGTGTTGCAAACCATATGCAACTGGTTCCCAACCCACATAGATGGTCCCCGAGCCATGTACATGTGTATCTGGTGTCCAAGCCCACATAATGTGTGTCACAAGCCATCTAAATTACCCTGATTACTGTCGCAACGATTGTTCCAAACCACAGCGCATGGTAGTGCCCGAAACAATTCAACTGACGTTCCAAACTACACAGGTTTTGTCCCAAACTACTAAAAATGAGTGTCTTTAACTCTTTCGCTGCCACCCGCCACCACAGACTTACCCCCCAGTGCCACGCATCCTGTACATATATCCATGTATTTCAGGTATATATGGGTAATACATTATATCTCAAGCAGTTTCTAATATAATTAGTTGAAACTTCACATGTATATAGACATAGGTATACCCTGTCGAATGCCACCGTGGACACGCCCACCAAGGTCACGTGACATTGGCGGCCATCTTGGATTAGTGGCTATTTGCCTGTATATGTACATTTTGTGTGGGTATGAATGGGTGTGTTGTTTGTTTTCTAATTTTTAACCCAATTATACGATGTCCAACAGTAAGGTACACAGGAGCTACCTATATGAACCCACTTTGGACATAAAATAGATCACGTGACATTGGCGTCCATTTTGGATTTATGCAAGTTGCCACCTATTTGTAGCAACATGGGATACAATGGCGCACTTTGTTGAGTTCGTGCTTTTGTTGCTTGAATATTCCCTGATAGGTACAATTCCAAATATAGATATATATATAAACATACCCATATGTATATATACCTGCATGGGGACATATGACCCTGCTCCGCCCCATATAAGTCACGTGATCTTGGTGGCCATCTTGAATTTCAGGAAAATTGGGTTTTACAATGATTTATGTGAATTATATGGGTCACGCGGGCGTACGCATGGTCAACTCACCAGCATAATTGATTTACTTGCCTGTTATCACCACTGGAAAACGATACAATAGACAAGGGTTGTTCAAAACCAGTAAATGTGTATTATAAATAATAGGTATAAGTATCTTATGCGCCGCAGGCGACCCTCGATCATTAGAGTATAGAGGTTAGTTACCCACCCGCCACCCTATCCCGCCACCCATAGTATCTTATGCGCCGCAGGGGCCCCTATAGAGGCTACTGCCCACATAAATAATAGGTATAATTATCTTATGCGCCGCAGGTGCCCCTCGATCATTAGAGTATAAAGGTTAGTTACCCACCCAGTGGCACCCACCACCCCATCCCGCCACTCATAGTATCTTATGCGCCGCAGGCGCCCCAATAGAGGCTACTGCCCACATAAATAATATGTATAAGTATCTTATTCGCCGCAGGCGCCCCTCGATCATTAGAGTATAGAGGTAATAACAATAACTTCTTCAGTCCTGAGTCTTTTGCGAGCAGCCATTTTCGACTGATAACCACGTGCTAACAACAATGACGCAATATTCCGGCTCTGACTGTACTCCCATAACGTCAGAAATAGCATGTCCTTGAGCACATTGTCGCTTTAAATTGTTCGCGCGCAACAGTACTACAGATAAATACATTGTACACTGTCAAACGTGCCGGAAAGAATAGAGTTATATCCCATACATTAGACTACATACCAAATTCGCAAAAATGCGCGATTGGCAGCGTCTCCGACGTTCGCAAAAATGCGCGTTTGGCAGCGAAAGAGTTAACCATGGGTCGGTCAATCCATCCAGTGATTACCCCAAACCACCATATTAGTGTCCCAAACAATCCAGCAAGTGTTCGAAAGGAAAAGAGTGTCCCATATGCATAAAAACTAGCATCCCAGCCATCCGAGGAGAGTCCTATGTCACACAACAGGTGTCCCAAACCACCAACTTTCGTCTCAATCCATTCAACGTCCCAATCATTCCACCATTCGTGTGTACCATATGCATATCTAGTGTCCAAAACCACCAAATTGGAGTCTCAAACTTTCCAATGGGTGGCACAAACAATTAAGTGGTGCCCCATATCATATGCACCTGATTCCCGACCTGCACAGATAGTCCTCCAAACCATGCGTCTGGTGTCCTACCCCCGCAATGAGTATCACAAGCCATCCAAGGAGTTTATCAATTCACCCGATCAGTGTCGCAACGATTGTTCAAAACCACAGTGCATGGTAGTGCCCCAAACAATGCAAATGGTGTCCCTAGCCACATAGGTTTGGACCCAAACTACATGTACATAGGGTTTGTTCCAAACTACCAAAATGAGCGTCCCTAACCATCAAACGAGTGCTCCAAATCATACGAGTGGGTCAATCCATCCAATGATTGCCCCAAACCACACAATGAGTGTCCCAAACCATCCAGCGAGTGTTCGAAAGGAAAAGTGTGTCTAATATGTACCCAATACCTCACAACCAGAGTATCACGTCATCCGGGGAGAGTCCTATGTTATATAAACAGGTGTCTCAAACCACCAAAAGTCGTGTCAATCCATTCAATGGCCCAACCATTGAAAAAATCGACAAATTAGTGCCCCATTCAACCACACGTGTGTCCCATATCCACGTCGAGTGTCCAAAACAACACAACTGGTGTCTCAAACCATGCAATTGTGTCACAAACGACCCAGCGAGTGACCCAAACCATAAAACTAGTATCACAAACCAGCCATTGAGTTCCCAATCCATCCAAATGGGTCACAAACCATCTACTAACTTGCATCTCAATACATCCAAACAAGTGTACAAAAACCTCCACCGAGTATTTAACCCTTTCATGATGGGTGATGTCCTGATACAGCACTAATGATCCTGTGCCATGCATTCTCCCATATATGCGAGTCTCACATATAGGGAGTCTTGCATATGTTATGATAATTCCGTGGCTCACATGGCCAAGGTAAGTATTGTTAGGCCAATGCATTTTCTTATATATGCGATGCGCCCTTATGGCACAGGATTTTCGCAAAATTTCAAGAAGCTACAGTTATTAAAGGGTTAAGACCATCAAATGAGTGTTCCAAACCACCCAACGGGTATACACATCAAGAAACACTCGCTGGGTTGTTTAAGATATTCGATGGACGATTTTGTATAATAGTTGGGACAGTCATTTGATGGTGTGGGACATTCTGCATGGGGTGGTATTAGACACCAGGCGGATGTTTTTAGACATCCTTCGTCTTGGTGGTTTGAGGCAATCTCATGTTGCATGGGACGGCCATTGGGTGGGTATGAACACTCATTGATTGGTTTTATTGGACACACATGGGATGGTGTGTGGTTCTCAATTGGTGGTTTGAGATGCTCGTTTTGAGGTTTGGGACACCACGTGCATGATTTGGGACATTCTCTGGACGATATATGTTGTCAATCGTTGGTGGTTTGTATTACTCATTAGGGCGTGTTAGCCGTGTTTGGATACCATTCGGATGGTGGGTCGATTGGGATGCGTATTGGGTGGTTCGGGGCACTGGTTGGCAATTGGGGATGCCCGTTCTATGGACTGTGTTGGTTTGGTATACTATATTAATTAAGATGGTGGTTTGAGACCCCTGATGCGTGGACTTAAGCTCCTTAGATGACTTGGGACACTCGTTAAGTGGTTTTGGACACTCATTGGATATGTTTGGATACAAGTTTGGTGGCTTTTGAGTCTTGACACTCATCTCATGGCATATAGGACTATTGGCAATAAGTTATATGAGAAGATTTAGTTACAATTTAAATCAATGAAAATATAATTTTTTTTATTTTCGATGCCATGGAAACAGTCTGGTGAACTTTAGCCAAACTTGCCCAATTTTACTGCTGCCAGTTGCCATTTTATCCCTATTTTGGATATTGACTCCATCGTTTCTGCTAAAATTGGCACTATATTGGTTCATATCTGCCATCTTATTGGCATTCAGCATTCATTGTACTGGTGAGTTCAATTCCCTTCTGGGGCATTGCAATATTAATTTATTTTTCTTCGAAATTGTGTTTTAAATCTATTTTAATTTGATGGACACTGAAGGGCCAAATCCTTGTGATATGGCTCATTATTATTAGATGTCGATTTAGCATGGTATATTTTTTTTCTAAACAAAAAATTTGAAATTATCCGGTAAAATGTATAGAAATTTGCACAATTTGACCACTTCCGGCTGCTTCCGGACGCTATTTTGTCTGCTATTTTGGATTTTGTAATGACAACAAAAATAATTTAAAAACTATTTTTTCCGGTTTTGGTTTGGTACAAATCCACCATCTCCTTAACACAGATCGCAGAACAAAAATTACCCACTCCAATAACACTTACTCCTATATAATTAAGTATGGTATGGTAAATTTTTGTTCTCGTGACCTGTGCTTCTTAAATGAAAACGCACGGAATTTCGTTTCTTAAATGAGGTTTTTATGACCAGCGATATCAGGATAACTATTGAGGAAAAAAAAAAGCTTTTTGTGCAAATAAAAGTAAATTTTCAGATTTTTGGGGGTACTTTCAAAATACCCATTCTGAAATGAAAACGCCAGGAAATTTTGTTTTAGAAATTGTGTATTATTGATCAGTGATGATTAGAGCACTATTAATATGAAAATCAGCTTTGTACTCGAAAGTGCAAATAGAAGTCATATTTAGGGTTTTGGGGGTACTTTCAAAACCCCCCTTCTGAAATGAAAATGCCTGAAATGAAAACGCCAGGAAATTTTGTTTCAGAAATTGTGTATTATTGATCAGTGATGATTAGAGCACTATTAATATGAAAATCAGCTTTGTACTCGAAAGTGCAAATAGAAGTCATTTTTGGGGTTTTGGGGGTATTTTAAAAACCCCCCTTCTGAAATGAAAACGCCAGGAAATTTCGTTTCAGAAATTGTGTATTGTTGATCAGTGATTGCTGGAGCACTATTAATGCAAAAATCAGCTTTGTACTCAAAAGTGCAAATAGAAGTAATTTATGAGGTTTTTGTGGGGTCTCTGGCCCCTAAATGCCAGGAATGCGGAACTTAAGAAATCGGATTTCTTTGAACGTTCCGGGGTGTAACAAAGTTGTGGCATCAAACCTTTCGTACGCGATTGTGCAAATAGAACCCAGCAGGCTCCCTGACTACTACAGGTCATACCTTTGGTCAGATCATCATGAAATTTGTCACAGATGTGAACAATGAGATGTAGATGGGAATGAGTCATTTTGGGGTCATTCAGCCAAAAAACATGGCCGCCAGCAGCCATCCTGGATTTTCCTCTTTGCATGACTAAATCTTCTGGCACGGGCTAGAGGTCATACCTTTGATGCAATGGGGCCTATGACTATTGCCCCTTTCATGCATTCATGCATTTTGATTTAAGAAAAAAAATAAAATTATAAAACAATTTACATGTATATTTTAATCAGATCAAATGTTATTTTAAATATATATTTTTTAAAACTAACATGGTACATATATTCATTCAGTCACATGCCAGTTCCAACATGGGTCCAACATGGTCGAGGGGGACACTTATTTTGACATAAACATGTGTATTAATATAATTACATACCAGTAATTAGCAATGTATTTCAGTAATACAGAGGCAGTTTATTTGATATACATTTACATGTGCCTCAATGATGCATGTATCATTGTTTATATTATTAGCTCAAATTACTTTGTAAGTTTGAGCTATTGCCATGGCTTGGCGTCCGTCATCCGTGTGTCTGTGTGTCCGTAAACAATATCTTTTGGCTTGGGCTACAGGTCGTACCTTTTGTCTGATCTTTATGAAATTTGTCATGAATGTTGACATTGACATGTAGATGGGAACGAGTCATTTTGGGGTCATTCGGCCAAAAAACATGGCTGCTGGTGGCCATCTTGGATTTCAAAATTAAATCCATTGGCGCGGGCTACAGGTTGTACTGTTTGTCTGATCATCATGAAATTTATCATAGATATGTTAATATTGGCATGTAGATGGGAACGAGTCATCTTGGGTTCTTTTGTTCAAAAATTACATATGGGGTAACCTTCGTCCAGTATTTAGTATTTTCAGGTTAATAATGCTATTCGCTGTAATACTGGTATGTTTACATAATGTTACTTTAATGTTTAATTTCACAAATAATATGCTTAGTTTTACAAAAAAATGTTAAGTTTGATGGTTCTTCCCTTTTGTCGAAGAAAATTTATTTATCGTTCATGGAACTTTCATGTCCCGTTAGTCGTGAAATTTGTCCCGTTAGTCACGCCACCGTAATTGTCCCGTTAGTCACGATTCTGAATAGCATAAAAAATAACCAATTTTTTTTGTAAAAAGTGATATTTGTCTTTAAATATAGCTGTTAGTTTCATTGCAAAAGCAAAATTTCATCTACATGTGTACATACTAGTATATAATCCTCATTGTCTCTTTATGTGTCTATGCATGCATCCATCAGACAATGGTTTCTGGATGATAGCCTTAATTTGGGTTATCGGTTTGGGACCAAATTTGGTATGGAGTTTACCAGTCAAAGGAAGGTCAATTTCGATTATGGGGTTCGTCAGATGATTTTTACCAGAGTTATGGCCCTTTTTTACTTAGAATTTTATCGTTTTGAGGTTTGATGATAACTTCATTCCAGATTGGGTCATCAGAATAGAACCAAAATTAGTATGCCAGTCCAAAATTCAGGTCATGTTCAAATATGGGTAATATGAATCTAAATTTTCTCTCTTATATTTGTTCTGGTTTCAGATCATTCACTACAATAACACTATTACCACTTTTCAAACCAGGACACATTTATTATATCTGCAGCAGCCCTTGAATTTGTCATTTTTATTCTACAGCATTTCTTAAGAATTGCATGAATTATTATATTGTCTTCTACAGCTTTTTTATGGCAATGCCTTTTGCCATGGCTAATTTTT